>LR738712.1:603113416-603126975 GCA_902687465.1 Secale cereale
GCCACGCATGCCCCCAGGCCCCTCTCACTCCCCCTCGGTCTCTTCCCCCCCCTCCTGGCGCTCCCCCTTCCGAGCGCCCGACCGCCATCGTCGCCGCCGTTGCCGTAGCTGTAGCCACCATGAACCCCTCGCCTCTCCGACGCGCCAGCGAGCTCCGCTACGTCCTTCTCGTCCTCTCCAGCAAGCTACGGACGCCGGGAGGCCTGCCTCGTCGTCATCGCGCTCGTCTTCAACCTCCGGCCGCCGTCGACCTCGCCGGCGATTCGCGGCAACCAACGCCTCCCCGGCCCCTCCGTCTGCACCAGCCGAACCGCCGTGAGCCACTGAACCTTTTTCTCTCCGTCCTTTCCTTCGCGCACGCCACGTAGCCGTCGCCCCCTTCCTTACCATCGCCGGCCGCCGCTGAACCTGTCGCCGCCGTGGCCACAACCACCATAGCATGCATCCGAGCTCGCCATTGCACTCCTTGCACTCCCGCGCATCGGACAGGGCCACCGTTGCTCCTGGAGTGGCCCGTAGCGCCGTCACGTTCATCACCCGAACTCTGGCGCCGCCAAACCACGACGCCGCGCTTGCTTCCGGCCACCCCAGCCGCTGACTCCGATACCAACCGTGGCTCAGACCGTAGCCTGCAACGCCTCCCCGACCAACTCCGGCGAGCCACCGCCGTGCTCTGTGGTCGCCGGCGCCTACCGCCGACGTGGCACTTACTTAGGGGTTAATTACCCCACTAATCACCCCTAGTGCTACTGCCATGTGGGCCCAGTTTTTTAATTAATCTGTTTAATTTTTCTGTTTAGTTTAGTACTAATCCCGTGGACCCACATGCCAGTTTTGACTTTGGTCAAGTCAATGTTGACCGGTCCCACCTGTCATGCACACAAACCAGCCCCAGTCACTGACCAGTGGGCCCCACTGGTCAGGTTTGACTGGACCAGCCCCTGTTGACTTGCTGATGTCAGCATGACCTAGTGCTGACGCAATAAGTATTTTCTGGAATTTTAAATAAATCAGAAATGATTTATTTATTTCAGAAAATAGCCAAAACTTCTAAAAATCATAGAAAATAATCTATAGCTCAGATGAAAATAATTTATATATGAAAATTGATCAGAAAAATCCAAGGAATCTGTTTATGGCATTTTCATGCATGTTAGAACAACTTATGGCTGCTGTTTAGGACAATTTGAATAAATGGCATTTGAATAATCACATATGGAGTTTGAATTTGAGCCCTTGGTTCAAACCAACTTCATTTAACTTGTTGCTAGTTGCATTAGCTCAACCAACATCATATTGCCATGTCATGTTCATGCATCATATTGTTGCATTGCATTGATTGTATTCTTTCTCTGTTTGTCGGTTTTGTCCCCTCTCAGTAGACGACGTTCCGACGATGTGATCGATGACACCGATGAAGACTCATTGATATCTTCAGAAGTGCCAGGCAAGCAAACCCCCATTGAGCATCCCGATACAATCCCACTCTCTCGCTCCTGCTCTCTTTTACTGCATTAGGACAACAACGATTGAACTGCTTTTGCCACGGTAGTTGAACCCCTTTCCTCTTCATGACCTGTCATTGCCACAGTAAATAGTTGAAACCTACTAGCATGAGTAGGAGTTGTTTGAGCCATGTTGTGCCTACTCATTCATGCTTTCTGGTTATGCCTGCTATTGCTTAGAATTGAGTCAGGTCTGATTCATCGGGGATGAATTGGAATGTGGTGAACATGTCCTACTGTGTGTGAGCTAAGTGTGTGAACACGTTTTGGTAAAGGTAGCGGTGAGAGGCCATGTAGGAGTACATGGTGGGTTGTCTCACTAGAGTCGTCCTTAAGAACTGAGTTCTGTGTAAGTTGTCCAATGACATAGTTACTACCACACATTGGGTTCCGGTAACTCGACCCCTCTCGACTTATTAATCAACTAGATCTCTGTCCAGGAGTTGCAACTAGTTTCTGGTGTTTGTAGGTAGTGTTAGTAGTCTACCAAGTGGCACACGGTACATGTGGGCTTGGGTCAGACTAGGCACCGTGGCACGGTGTACCAAGCGTAGATCCATCCGACGAGGTGGGCTTGGGAACCCTGCGCACATCTTTTGGGGCCGTGAGCGACACCCCGGCCGGATCTCCCCGCGGATGGAACCCGAATAGGCGATAAACCTGGACGAGAGACTTGTGTGGTTAGTCAGGTCGTGGCCGACACCCTCGCCAGGCTTCCGCTTGAAGGTTGCCGAGATACACGACGTGTACATGGCGGTAAGTGGCGAGAGCGTGTGTGAAGAAGTACACCCCTGCAGGGTTAACATGATCTATTAGAATAGCCGGGTCCGCGGTTATGGACTTCTTGGATGCTTATGTGGTACATAGACAATCGAAAGTGGATACTCTAAAATACTCAAGACAAGTGTGAGTACTATGGATGGCCTTCACGTAGGGAGACGGGAGCGGGTCCATAGTGGTGTATTGATTGGTGAATATGTGGACTCGTGTGCGCCACCTCAAAAGAGTTACTTGCAGTCGTAGTTCAGGATAGCCACGAGTCAAAGCTGGCTTGCTGCAGTCAAACTCCACTACCCCCTTGTTGATACTGTTGCATATGTAGTTAGTTCTGATGTAAGTCTTGCTGTGTACCTTTGTACTCACGTTTGCTTAATTTATGTTTTGCAGAGAGACATCAGTCTCGCTAGTGATTCCGCGTGGACTTCGACGTTTAGCTTGTTACCTCAGCTACGGTCTTGTGCCCTTGGGAGGGTCTTGTAGATAGTCAGGCTTCTCAGCCTTTTTCCTTTTGTAGTTGTCTGTACTCAGACATGTTATGCTTCCGTTGCCTGTATGCTCTGTATGTTGGGTCATGTGACCTCTGATTGTAATAAATGCTATGATGGCTCTTCTGGGCCTTTATCTATATGAGTTGTTGAGTTATGTTGTGATGCCATGTTGTACAACACATACTTGCATGTTATGCGTACGTGTAATGTGTATTGCTATGTGTGGGATCCGACACCTAGTTGTTTACCTTTGGTAGCCTATCTTACAGGGAAATGTCTCCTAGTGCTTCCACTGAGCCTTGGTAGCTTGCTACTACTCCGGAACACTTAGGCTGGCCGGCATGTGTCCTTCTTCGTTCATGTGTCTATCCCTTAGGGGAAATGTCACACGCTGCTCCTTTAAGTCCTTGTAGCTTGCTACGACTTGGGTTCATACGTTGATGGCCGACACGTTCGTTGCTGGGTCATGTATGCCCGTCTCTGTAATTTAGTGCCACTTTTGGTTTATAGCTGGTCATGTCGGCCCGGGTTCTCTGTCATATGGATGCTAGCGACACTATCATATACATGTGCCAAAATGCGCAAACGGTCCCGGGCCAGGTAAGGTGGCACCCGTGGGGATACCGTGCGTGAGGCCGCAAAGTGATATGATGTGTTACAAGCTAGACCTGTGTGACTTAGGATCGGGGTCCCGACAGCTTTTGGTATCAGAGCCTAACTGCCTGTAGGATTAGCAAGCCAAACTGGTCGAAGTCGTGTCTAGAAACTCTTTAGTTATATAAGGGAATTGATTGTGGAAGGGAACGTAAGGCTCTTTTTACTCCTTTACCCCATGACCTCCTGATCTGAGTCATCTTCTCTTTTTCTACGGGAATTAAGAACTAGGCTTTCTCTTCTGTCTATCAGGATCACGTTAATTGTGGATTCAACTCCAAGTTCAGTTTATTCTACTTCTGTTTGTTCAACTGTTGGTCTCGGAACCTTGACATTATGATGTTAAGTGGATATGCTACCCTTTTTGCTTGGATCTCAAAAGTATTTTCGAGCATTTGCAGCCGTTATGCTGTCCGAGTCATCCCAGGTCTCTTAACAATCTGATGCATTTGCAAATCATTCCTACCTGTTCTTAATGCTCCTTTGGGCCAGATTAACCACACTAGTTGTTATGTTGAGGTACTCTGTTACCTCGACACATATGTTGGACTTATTACTATGACCCTAGGTGTCTTAGAAGATCACCCAGTAATCTAGCAATGCTTTATATTCCTAGTGTGATAATTCTGGCCGTCAATCTCGAAAGCATCCAGTGATGCTATTTAGTTGGTAGGTATTCTATTTCTGGGTTCTTGAACCCAAGATTCACTCTACTTACTTCATGTTGGTAAGTGTTTGCTCGTCCCTTTAGGTTATTAGTAACCTTGTGATAGTCCTCGAGGTCCGTGGTATATCGTTCTTCCAATACCATGAACCATCATGGCAGAAGTTCTTCTGAACCAAAAGATCACAACCTGAGTGCTCTTGAGTAGTACTCCGTTCATATTGTGACTCTGCCAGTCCTACCTTTCTGCTTGGGTTATCCGGAAGAAATAGGTTGAACTCGTTCGACATGTTAATCTATGCTTCCACAACTCAGAAGTTATATGTTCCTTGAGTTGTCTCCTTTTTCGTTGTATTATGACCCTCGTCTATCAGTTGATAGTCAGGAGTAGTCGTGCACTTGTGTTCATCGGTGCCTTTTACCCTTGAGGTCCATCAAGCCATTCTATTCCGGAAAGACTAGGAGAAACAAACGCCAGTACCTTATCCATATCCAGGATTTGGTCAACGAAGTTGTACTTCACAGATACAGAATGCTAATGCAGTTTCTAAACTGTTCTATCCTGGAGTATTACCATCTTTATGTCAAGAGTGTCGTGAGAATTGCACTATCTCTTATGAATTCTTGATGTAGTAATACTTCTTGCCATCATTGTTCATCCCTCGGTTTCCGTGTCATTGTAACCGGAATGCTGACAAGTGAGTTGTGATGTGTGAAATCAATACTCCTAGCAACTCTGTTGCTTGGTAGTTAAATGGACGTTAATCTCATTCTTAGCATGATGGTTACCGAATCACCATCCTAAGATTGATCGTGCTACCTAGTCCACTTTCCTGGTGCACTCCGTGATTGATGAGTTAGGATTTTGTCAAGTCCTTGCTCATTTGATCATATCGTCTTGCCTTGAAAAGCAAGATTGTTTCCGAGCTTAGTAACATATCGGTGGTTCGTGATTTTCCGAATATCTTCTCGGAAGTATTTCCAGGTTGTCCCCTGACCGCTATGTTGAGCTCGTGATCAAGTTGGTTTCTTGTAACCAATCCTTCTCCGGGAATCTGTATTGCATACCCCGAACTAGTTGGTTAAGCTAAACAACAACTTGGAGAGTTGGAAGATAAAAGCTTAACCCACATAGCTCACTCCAAAGGGATATCTTGTGTGTGTATTGAAGATAGATGATATCTTCTTCAATTGATCCCCATGATCATTTGTGGATCTATTGTCCTTTCCAAACTTTGATTTGAGTATGGGTTATCATCAAGTCAAATCAGAACCAACGATATTCGTAGTGTTGTCTTACTCATGGTTGTTCCCTTGAGCATACACCATTATATCTTTTGGGTCTGACCAATGCTATCATTTTGTTCACATTGTCATGGAATTCCATCTATATGGAAACCTGGATGAATTGTTGTTGAGCCCACCAGCAACATTGTTATCTCCTCCATGATCTATGTTGCACATCCAGTTAGTATTGGAAACTTTTATAAGCATTATCTTCATGGCCGTTCGTGAAGCATATGTACGGAAGAAAGAAGTGACTTCCTCAAATTCATGAGCATTTGATGAAAGTTGTCACCGTGAATGCGAGAAAGTTGGTTTGCTTCCTGTGGAATCATCCCAAATCAGTCATGCATACGTGCGAAGTATTCTTTCGTTTGGAGACTTGCAACCTTCACTCTATATGTATTCCTAGCACACCAAGCCACTGATTGATTATTCTAGGAGAAGAAGTTCCTTATTAAGATCCGGATTTATGCAAGGACTTCGTTATCTGCAATGATGGTTCACCAACCCGAACTCGGTAGTGTTTCATTGTAAGACTACTACGTGGTCATGTTTGTCTTAGACAACGTGTTCGCAGGTACGTAGCAGAACCAGCTCATGTTTTGCAGCTTACTACCGCAGTCCATTTCCTGAGAATCTCGCAACGTCGTCTCGTCGATTTGTGTTGCAAGCTTTCATTTTTCTTCCTAGACTCAATGAGTCTGGAATATCCTGACACCAACCAGAACTGAATCTCAGGCAGATATGATGGTTGGAGCATTTTACAGGAACTATAATATTGGTCTCTCGATAACCGGTAAAGTGGATGACATGGCCAACACACCAGCCGGAAGACCTATTGTTGTAGTATTTTGATTGAAGAAGTTGGCCACCTCCCCATAAGGATTTCTTAGGATTTAATTCCTAGTTGCTTCTTATGGATTCTTGTGCTTCCGAAGTCCGACCTTTACTTGATGTTCAAGATACCAAACATATCCATGAATGGCTTACGCTAACACATCAAGGAGAACATTAGAAGCGGAGTGCTAAATGTCTCTCGGTCGATCATCCGGATTTGTTTCTTGGCTTTGCTAAGGAAAAATCTAAGAAAGTGTTATCTTCCTTTGCATCTGCATCGTCCATCACTATTCATCATGGTCGTATGTTGTGTTGCCAGAATCCTTGCCACGGATATTGGTAAAACCTTGATGGATATGGGAATTCTCAAGTTCTTGAGAGCACGCACAAGCACTAGGTGTTATCACCGGTACTAACCGAGATTGCTCACAGTGTTCTTGGTTATGCTATAACCTCTCAAAGAATAGATTTACTCTCTACTGATGGGTTTCTTCCCAGTTACCAGAATCATTTCTAGCATTTGCATTTTGTTCCCAGCTTGCACCGCCAATGTGCCATTTTACCATGGATCCCATCCATTTCCGGTGATAAGCAAAATCAACCTTGGCATTGTCCTTACAAGGTAGTCCACATCATCCATTCTAGCCCGAGAATGTCATTATCTCGAACTCCGTCAAACGACCGATTGTGTTTGCCTTAGGCTGGTAAAGGGAATTTCGATGATCTCTATGTCAAAAGTAATTCTTTTTGCCACTTCAGGGAATAATTCTACGAGTCACCTTCTCTAAGGTGCCCCGTCTTTTGACCTCCGTCACCATCTTTTAGGTGTGGAATTATTTCCGGCCAAATGAATCTTTAGCTTTTGTTTCACTCCATCCCCCTGGATGTGTGTTCCGTGTCTCAGCTCAAGAGATGCTTCAATGTCTCACTCCATTAGTTGATCTTGAGTTCATCGATCCTCGGGAAGATCGATTTCTACAGAGTATGTCTCCGTCATCATCTGGTTGGATGAAGATTTCAACGCAAGGATGACAAGATCAATATGATGAAATAAATTAACATCTCCGAGAAGGAAAATTGGATCGAGAAGATTGTGCTAGCTTGTGTCCCCTTTGATTTCTTACCCTACGCTTGAATCTCTGGACGAGATTCTTGTTTTAGTGGGGGTGAGTTATCACAGCCCTAGAATTCTGCCTTGTAACTAGTTGCATTAGTGAGTGGCACCCATGCATCATGTTTAATTTCCATTTAAACTTGAAGTGGGGAAAGTGGAAAGCCTCAGAGATCTTTTCTAAAAATGATCAACATTAAAAATTGCTTCAAATAAACCCAAGAAAATGTTCCTGTTAAGCTATAAAAATATTGGAAAGAGTTAAAATTCAAACCAATATTTTTGGAGTCTCAGGGATATATAATTTTTGGGCTTTGAATTAAATCAATAAGTATTTAAATTGGGGCATATAAATATTTTTAATATCTTTAAATGCTCCAACAATTCTGAAAATAGTTGAGGGTCTCTGTAATAATTTATTTAAGGCCCACAATTATTTTTAGGATTTATTAAAATGATTTGGGCTATAAACTAAATCAAAACAAATAACAGAAATAGAAAACAGAAACAGAATTAGAAAATAAGAGAGAGAGAGAGAGCACCTACCTGGGCCTTACCAGCAGAAGCAGCCCAGCCCACCCCCTCGCGTGTCGTCTTCTCCCCCTCGCCCCGAAGCAGCTGCGTGCCCGGCGCACAGCCGGCCGCGGCCACGTCTCCCCGCCACCTCCTACTCCGTCGGCCCTCCCCGACCCCCTAGAGACGCCACGCATGCCCCCAGGCCCCTCTCACTCCCCCTCGGTCTCTTCCCCCCCTCTCCTGGCGCTCCCCCTTGCGAGCGCCCGACCGCCACCGTCGCCGCCGTTGCCGTAGCTATAGCCACCATGACCCCCTCGCCTCTCCGACGCGCCAGCGAGCTCCGCTACGTCCTTCTCGTCCTCTCCAGCAAGCTACGGATTCCGGGAGGCCTGCCTCGTCGTCATCGCGCTCGTCTTCAACCTCCGGCCGCCGTCGACCTCGCCGGCGATTCGCGGCAACCAACGCCTCCCCGGCCCCTCCGTCTGCACCAGCCGAACCTCCCCGGCCTTTATCTATATGAGTTGTTGAGTTATGTTGTGATGCCATGTTGTACAACACATACTTGCATGTTATGCGTACGTGTAATGTGTATTGCTATGTGTGGGATCCGACACCTAGTTGTTTACCTTTGGTAGCCTATCTTACAGGGAAATGTCTCCTAGTGCTTCCACTGAGCCTTGGTAGCTTGCTACTGCTCCGGAACACTTAGGCTGGCCGGCATGTGTCCTTCTTCGTTCATGTGTCTGTCCCTTAGGGGAAATGTCACGCGTTGCTCCTTTAAGTCCTTGTAGCTTGCCACGACTTGGGTTCATACGTTGATGACCGACACGTTCGTTGCTGGGTCATGTATGCCTGTCTTTGTAATTTAGTGCCACTTTTGGTTTATAACTGGTCATGTCGGCCCGGGTTCTCTGTCATATGGATGCTAGCGACACTATCATATACGTGTGCCAAAATGCACAAATGGTCCCGGGCCAGGTAAGGTGGCACCCGTGGGGATACCGTGCGTGAGGCCGCAAAGTGATATGATGTGTTACAAGCTAGACCTGTGTGACTTAGGATCGGGGTCCCGACAACATCGCCATGTGATTAACACCCAAAGAGTACTAAGGTGTGATCATGTTTTGCTTCGTGAGAGAAGTTTAGTCAGCGGGTCTATTACATTCAGATCCGTATGTATTTTGCAAATATCTATGTCTACAATGCTCTGCATTGGACCTACTCTAGCTAATTGCTCCCACTTCCAATATGCATCCAGATTGATACTTAGAGTTATCTGGAATAGTGTAAAGCTTGTATAGGTGTAACTCTTTACGACGAACTCTTTATCACCTCCATAACCGAGAAAACATTTCCTTAGTCATCCAGTAACTAAGGATAATTTTGACCGCTGTCCAGTGATCTACTCCTGGATCACTTTTATACCACCTTGCCAAACTCATGGCAAGGTACACAATAGATTTGGTACACAGCATGTTATACTTTATAGAACCTATGGCTGAGGCATAGGGAATGACTTTCATTCTTTTTCTATCTTCTGCCGAGGTCGGGCTTTGAGTCTTACTCAGCTTCATACCTTAGAACTCAGGCAAGAACTCCTTCTCTAACTGATCCATTTTGAACTACTTCAAAAACTTGTCAAGGTATGTACTCATTGAAAAAACTTATCAAGCGTCTCGATCTATCTCTTTATGTAAGCAGCTTTACCAAGGTTTTCTTTGAAAAAACTCAGGCTCAATATGTAAGCAGCTTTACCAAGGTTTTCTTTGAAAAAACTCCTTTCAAACACTCCTTTATGCTTTCCAAAAAATTCTACATCATTTCTGATCGACAATATGTCATTCACATATACTTATCAGAAAGGCTGTAGTGCTCCCACTCACTTTCTTGTAAATACATGCTTCACCGCAAGTCTGTATAAAACTATATGCTTTGATCAACTTATCAAAGCATATATTCCAACTCTGAGATGCTTGCACCAGTCCATACATGGATCACTAGAGCTTGCACACTTTTTTAGCACCTTTAGGATCGAAAAAACCTTTTGGTTGCATCATATACAACTCTTCTTTAAGATATACATTCAGGAATGCAGTTTTGACATCCATTTGCCAGATTTCATAATCATAAAATAAGGCAATTGCTAACATGATTTGGACAGACTTAAGCATCACTACAGGTCAAAAAATCTCATCGTCTTCAACTCCTTTATCTTGTTGAAAACCATTCGCAACAAGTCGAGCTTTGTAAACATTAACATTACCGTCAGCATCGGTCTTCCTCTTGAAGATCCATTAATTTTTGATGGCTTGCCGATCATCGGGAAAGTCAACCAAAGTCCACACTTTGTTCTCATACATGGATCCCATCTCAGATTTCATGGCCTCAAGCCATTTTGCGGAATCTGGGCTCATCATCGCTTCCTCATAGTTTGTAGGTTCATCATGGTCTAGTAACATGACTTCCAGAACTGGGTTGCCGTACCACTCTGGTGCGGAACGTACTCTGGTTGATCTATGACATTTAGCAGAAACTTGATCTGAAGTTTCATGATCATCATCATTACCTTCCTCACTAATTGGTGTAGGAATCACTGGAACTAGTTTCTGTGATGTTCCACTTTCCAATTCAAGAGAAGGTACAATTACCTCATCAAGTTCTACTTTCCTCCCAGTCACTTCTTTCGAGAGAAACTCCTTCTCTAGAAAGGATCCATTCTTAGCAATGACTATCTTGCCTTCGGATCTGTGATAGAAGGTGTACCCAACAGTCTCTTTTGGGTATTCTATGAAGACACATTTCTCCGACTTGGGTTCAAGCTTATCAGGTTGAAGCTTTTTCACATAAGCATCGCAGCCCCAAACTTTAAGAAACGACAACTTTGGTTCTTGCCAAACCATAGTTCATAAGGTGTCGTCTAACGGATTTAGATGGTGCCCTATTTAACATGAATGTAGTGTTCATTCCCCTTGCAGTAGAAACACTAAGTTTCAGGCTTGGCTCTAGACTTGGGTCTCTTCGCGGGAGTAGCAACTGTCTTGCTATTCTTCTTGAAGTTCCCCTTCTTTCCCTTACCCTTTTTCTTGAAACTAGTGGTCTTGTTAACCATCAACACTTGATGCTCCTTTTTGATTTCTACCTCCGCAGCTTTGAGCATAGCGAAGAGCTCGGGAATTGTCTTCTGCATCCCTTGCATATTATAGTTCATCACGAAGCCTTTATAGCTTGATGGCAGTGATTGAAGAACTCTATCAATAACACTATCCTCGTCAACTTTGCACCCAAGTTGAGTCATCTGATTGTAGTACCCAGACATTCTGAGCAAGTGTTCACTGATAGGACTATTCTCCTCCATTTTGCAGCTGTAGAACTTATTGGAAATCTCATATTTCTCAGTCCGGGCATTTGCTTGAAATATTAACTTCAACTCCTGGAACATCTCATATGGTCCATGACGTTCAAAACATCGTTGAAGTCTTGGTTCTAAGCCGTAAAGCATGGAACACTGAACTATCATGTAGTCATCAGACCGCGTCTGCCAGACGTTCAAAGCGTCTACATTAGCGGGAGGGGGCTTGTCACCTAGTGGTGCTTCATGGACATAATTCTTCTGTGCAGCAATGAGGATAATCCTCAAGTTACGGACCCAGTCCGTGTAATTGCGACCATCATCTTTCAACTTAGCTTTCTCTAGGAATGCATTAGAATTCAAAGGAACGATAGCACGGGCCATCGATCTACAACAACATAGATATGCAAAAACTATAAGGACTAAGTTCATGATAAATTAAAGTTCAATTAATCATATTACTTAAAGAACTCCCACTTAGATAGACATCCCTTTGGTCATCTAAATGATCACGTGATCCAAATCAACTAAACCATGTTCGATCATCACGTGAGATGGAGTAGTTTCAATGGTGAACATCTTATGTTGATCATATCTACTATATGATTCACGCTTGACCTTTCGGTCTCCAGTGTTCCGAGGCCATATCTGCATATGCTAGGCTCGTCAAGTTTAACCCGAGTATTCTGCGTGTGCAAAACTGGCTTACACCCGTTGTATTTGAACATAGAGCTTATCACACCCGATCATCACGTGGTGTCTCAGCACGACGAACTTTCGCAATGGTGCATACTCAGGGAGAACACTTATACCTTGAAATTTAGTAAGGGATCATCTTATAATGCTACCGTCGTTCTAAGCAAAATAAGAAGCATAATAAGATAAACATCACATGCAATCAAAATATGTGACATGATATGGCCATCATCATCTTGTGCTTTTGATCTCCATCTCCAAAGCACCTTCATGATCACCTTCGTCACCGGCGCGACACCTTGATCTCTATCGTAGCATCGTTGTCGTCTCGCCAACTATTCCTTCTACGACTATCGCTACCGCTTAGTGATAAAGTAAAGCAATTACATGGCGATTGCATTTCATACAATAAAGCGACAACCATATGGCTCCTGCCAGTGGCCGATAACATTACAAAACATGATCATCTCATACAAAACTGTATAACTCATCATGTCTTGACCATATCACATCACAACATGCCCTGCAAAAACAAGTTAGACGTCCTCTACTTTGTTGTTGCAAGTTTTACGTGGCTGCTACGGGCTTAGCAAGAACCGTTCTTACCTACGCATACAAAACCACAGCGATGTTTCGTCAAGTATGTGATGTTTTAACCTTCACAAGGACCGGGCATAGTCACACTTGATTCAGCTAAAGTGAGAGAGACAGACACCCGCCAGTCACCTTTAAGCAACGAGTGCTCATAACGGTGAAACCAGTCTCGTGTAAGCGTACACGTAATGTCGGTCCGGGCCGCTTCATCTCACAATACCGCCGAAGCAATGTATGACATGCTGGTAAGCAGTATGACTTGTATCGTCTACAACTCACTTGTGTTCTACTCGTGCATATCATCTACGCATAGACCAGGCTCATGATGCTACTGTTGGGTAAAGTAGTATTTTTAAAATTTTCCTACGATCACGCAAGATCTATCTACTAGATGCATAGCAACGAGGGGGAGAGTGTGTCTACATACCCTCGTAGACCGGGAGCGGAAGCGTCTAGTGACGCGGTTGATGTAGTCGAACTTCTTCGCGATCCAACCGATCAAGTACCGAACGTACGGCACCTCCGCGTTCGGCACACGTTCAGCTTGATGACATCCCATGAGCTCTTAATCCAGTTGAGCTTCACGGGAGAGTTTCGTCAGCACGACGGCGTGGTGACGAATATGATGAAGTTACCGTCGCAGGGCTTCGCCTAAGTGCTACAACCATATGACCGAGGTGTGTTACTGTGGAGGGGGGCACTGCACACGGTTGGGAGAGATCAACTGAACAACTTGTGTGTTCTAGGGGTACCCCCTGCCCCCATATAAAATGGAGCAAGGGGGGAGGCCAGCCGACCCTCTATGGCGCGCCAGGAGAGGCAATCCTACTAGGAACATGATTGCAATCCTATTCCTAGTAGGATTCCACCAAGAAGGAGAAGGGGGGAAGGAAGGAGAGGGAGAAGGAGAAGAAAAGGGGCGTCGGCCCCCCCTCCTTCCTTGTCTAATTCGGACCAAGGGGTGGGGGGCGCGCGGCCCAGCCCTGGCCCTCCTTTTCTCTTTCTCCTATGGCCCACTAAGGCCCATAGCTTCCCCACGGGGTTCCGGTAACCCCCCCCCCCCCCCCCCCCCCCCCCC
>LR738712.1:603134375-603168588 GCA_902687465.1 Secale cereale
CGGCTCCCTCCGCCGCCTCCGACAAGGCCTCATCAAGGAAGGAGGAAGAGGCCTCCCCCCCAAGCCCTACCTCGTCGGTGGCTCCCCCCAAGGCCGCAGCTTCTCTACCCCGCCTTGCTCCTCCGCCGCTCCGCCAAGCAGGTAACCCTCCCTGCCCCGAGCAGCTTCTCCTCCTCCTCTTCTTTGGGTCAACCTTAGTTCAAACAAATGAACTGAATTTCTGAAGTTAGGTGGCTTTTGATAATTTAGTTCATTTTTTAAGGGTTCATGGCACTTTTATTTAAACTGTGGCAGAGTTACATTTAAGAGTATATGTGATAAAAACATGTGAGTATCATCTACCCAATCATAGCTAGTTTTAGAATTCATAACAAAAACACAAGATAATGTTTCCTAGGAAGCTTAGAGTTATAGTAGATGTAGATGTAGATGGAAGCTAATTAGTTCAGGGGAGTTTTCTGTTAAATCCATGTATAACATGCTGAAAAGCCCCTTTAGTAAATTATGGTTTGTTAGAATTCCTTTGAAAATTAAAGTTTTTCTATGGTTAATGTTTAAGAACAGCATTCTTACTAAGGATAATCTTTTAAAAAGAGGTTGGCCTGGATCTGCCAAGTGTAGATTTTGGTGTGCTGAAGAAACAGTAGATCATCTGTTTATCCATTGCTCTTTGGAAAGGTATGTTTGGGGAGTAGTAGAATGTGCTCTGGGATGATTTAGTATGAGATCTAGTTCAGTGTTGTCGGCTGTAGACTACACAAATGTCAAGAAGGTTCTTGATGATGTTCTCCCCGGCTACGCCAAATCTGGAGGCACCTTCACCAGGCCTATTCGTAAGTACGGCAAGCACGTGTTCTCCCACAACATGACGTTCTGCTGCATCAAGCAGCCGCCTGGCGGTCAGAAGGGTGCCTACTACGCCATCCATCACATGCGGGCGATCGTACGGGACCATCATCAACTTCTGCTACCGAGTAAGCTCAAAGATTGGGCCGCGCGCGTGTCGGCAATCCAGGACGTGGACATCAGACAAGATTTCTTTCGCATCCAGTCGGAGTTTGCGGAAATCATCCATCAAGATGTCCTTCGTACCTCGGGGCAGTTCTACCTCAGAAATCAACCGTCGAACAGTGACATCGACACAATGCTACAAATGCAGGCTGACAGCGCCCGTGATTTCATGACTCCCACGATAGACGACGGCTTCATCCACGCTCCGGTGCATTGAGTCGAGTCGAAAGCAGTGATGCTGTGTCTAGTTCTGAAACATCGATTGGCTCATGTTGTAATTAAACTTTAATGAACTTGTAGTATGTCTCTTTGGTTTCGAGAGTCGTTCAACTTAGATGTAATCGATGCTATTAATGTCTTGCTTTTCTCTTTCGATCGTTCTGTTGCATACTTATATATTGCTTATGAATTGTCTGTGAATTGGTACTAACGTTTCGTTTGGCTAGTGCATAGCGATGTCGTCGTATGTCGTGTACAAGGGTAAGGTTCCCGGAGTCTACTACGACTGGGAGGAGTGTCGGAGACAAGTTCACCGATTCAGCGGTAACTGTTACAAAGGGTACACCACTAGGGCCGAGGCCGAATCTAGATACGCCCGCTATCTAGTGGGAGAGGGGAGGGAGCGTTGGAGGAACCGGATGAAGACGAGTTTCATCGTGATGATGCTCATCGTGATGACCGCAGCTCTCTTCTATGTGATGGTAGTTTAGATGATCGATATCGACTTGTAATGTGAAGACAAACTCGCTACTCGCGGTCTCGAGACTTGTAATATATTGTACTATCTTTGTTCGGTCTTTTCAATTCGGAGACTAATATGATGAATTGTATTCGGAGACTAATATGATGAATTGTATTCAGAGACTAATCTTCTATTGTATTCGATGAATTTGTTGTTGATGTGTGCTGTCTATATTCTGTGCAATTATACATTTTGTAATCTGTGCAAAAAACAGAAAAATTATATTAAAAAAAAACCTAATATTCATACTAATGGCGCATCACAGCAGAGTGCGCCATTAGTATGCCAAAGGATACTAATGGTGCATTGCCAGCCAGTGCGCCATTACTATGCGGACATTACTAATGGAGCATCCTGCTGGAGTGCGCCATTAGTATGCCAAAGCACCTGGCTACACATGGCCCCTGGGAGGCATACTAATGGCGCACTGCTGTGCATACTAATGGCGCATCTGCGGTGCGCCATTAGTAAAATATACTAATGGCGTGCTAGTAATGGCGCACCACTAATGCGCCATTAATGGCCAAATTAGGTGCGCCATTAATAAGCCTTTTCCTAGTAGTCTCCCTCGAACTCTTGATCCA
The DNA here is from genome assembly GCA_902687465.1 of Secale cereale. Lineage (NCBI taxonomy): Eukaryota > Viridiplantae > Streptophyta > Magnoliopsida > Poales > Poaceae > Secale > Secale cereale. The sequence continues at coordinate 603,136,713 of LR738712.1, forward strand.
GTTAAGGCCGAGGGAGTGTTTCGTCAGCACGACGGCGTGGTGATGGTGTTGATGAAGTTACCGACGCAGGGATTCGCCTAAGCACCGCGACAATATGACCGATGTGTGTAACAGTGGAGGGGGGGCACCACACACGGCTAAGAAATAAATTTGTGTGTCTATGGGGTGCGGACCCTACGGGTTCGAGAACTATGTATACATGACCGAGACTCATCTCCGGTCAATACCAATAGCGAAACATGGATGCTCATATTGGTTCCTACATATTCTACGAAGATCTTTATCGGTCAAACCGCATAACAACATACATTGTTCCCTTTTTCATCGGTATGTTACTTGCGTGAGATTCGATCATCGATATCATCATACCTAGTTCAATCTCATCACAGAAAGTCTCTTTACTCGTTCCGTAATACATCATCTCGTGACTAACTCATTAGTCGTTTGTTTGCAAGGCTTATTACGATGTGTATTACCGAGAGGGCCCAGAGATACCTCTCCGACACTCGGAGTGACAAATCCTATTCTTGATCTATGCCAACAACACAAACACCTTCGGAGACACCTGTAGAGCATCTTTATAATCACCCGGTTATGTTGTGACATTTGATAGCACACAAGTTGTTCCACCGGTATTCAAGAGTTGCATAATCTCATAGTCATACGAACATGTAGAAGTCATGAAGAAAGCAATAGCAGTAAAACTAAACAAGCATAGTGCTAAGCTAACGGATGGGTCTTGTCCATCACATCATTCTCATAATGACGTGATCTTGTGGATCAAATGACACCACATGTCTATGGTTAGGAAACATAACCATCTTTGATTAACGAGCTAGTCTAGTAGAGGCATACTAGGGACACTCTGTTTTGTCTATGTATTCACACATGTATCAGTTTCCGGTTAATACAATTCTAGCATGAATAAAAGACATTTATCATGATATATAAGGAAATATAAATAAAAGCTTTATTATTGCCTCTAGGGCATATTTCCTTCAGTCTCCCACTTGCACTAGAGTCAATAATCTATATTACATAGTAATGATTTTAACACCCATGGAGTCTTGGTGTTGATCATGTTTTGCTCATGGAAGAGGCTTAGTCAACGGGTCTACAACATTCAGATCCGTATGTATCTTGCAAATTTCTATGTCTCCCTCCTTGACTTGATCGCGTATGGAATTGAAGCGCCTCTTGATGTGCTTTGTTCTCTTGTAAAACCTGGATTCCTTCGCTGATGTCTACACACGCTTCTACTCTTGTAGACTATGTTGGGCCTCCAAGCGCAGAGGTTTGTAGGACAGCAGCAATTTCCCTCAAGTGGATAACCTAAGGTTTATCGAACTCAGGGAAGTAGAGGTTGAAGATGGTCTCTCTCAAGCAAACCTGTAACTAAGATAAAAGAAGTCTCTTGTGTCCCCAACACACCTAATACACTTGTTAGATGTATAGGTGTACTAGTTCGGCGAAGAGATGTTAAATAGCAAGTGATATGGATGGCAAAACAAAGTAATATAAATCTGTAATAAAAAGTGCAGCAAGCAAACAAGTGGTAAACGTGAGCACAAATGGTATTGCAATGGTGGAAACAAGGCCTAGGGTTCATACTTTCACTAGTGGCAACTCCCAACAACATTAACATAATCGAATCACATGATATTTCCCATAAAACATGCAAAAGGGACACACTCGGAGGTCATTCCTTCGTGGTCAAGAGAGGACGAGAATTATGTAGGGCTACAAAAGCACACCTCAAAGTTCGTAGTTCTCATTCTAAGGATTTCCCAATGTCACCGCGGCCATCCAAAGAGAGTCCCACAATCACCACAACATATCTAAAGGATAGTCAAAGACAAGCACCAAGAGACTCTCAATCTTCAATCAACACACGAGAGAGGAAATCACTCATGAAAATACTTTTCTAATCCATGTCCAATAGACCGCTGTCACCTTGGTCTCGAGGATTATACTAGATAAAGACAAGTGAGTACATCAATCCAATACATAGAGGAAGGGGAAACATCATGGGATCACCCTAGATTAACATAGCCTATGATCACAACGAAGATCACATCATGGGAGAGAGAATTGACCACATAGCTACTGGTAAGAACCTCAGCCCCGAGGAGGAACTACTCCCGCATCATGGAGGGAGGAAGCAACGTCGATGGAAATGAATCCTGGGGCACTTCCCCGTCCCGGCAGGGTGCCGGCGCAGGAATTCTGGTCCCCCGAAGCTTGATGGCGATGGCGGCGGAGATCGGAATCATGTCTGGAGAAAAGGGGTCTGGAATCAGGGTTTCTGCGAGACGCTTTAAATATATGCCAAAGGGGGGCATCAGCGGAGCCTCGGGGGGCCCAGGCGCCCCCCCGGCGCGGCCCGGGGGGGCGACGCCAGGGCGCCTGGAGCCCTTGTGGCCCCCCCGGCTGTCCTTCGGGCGCAAGGTAGTTCCCGGAACACTGATTTTTTATATAATTTTTTTGGATTTTTCCTGGCAGTTCTCGTAATGTGAAAACCTGAAATACAAAAACAGCCAAAAACAGAAACTGGCACTGGGGTGCACTGAGTTAATAGGTTAGTCCAAATATGATCAAAAGTGTATGGAAGTGTATAAATAACATGGCAATATCACCCAAAAGAGGCATGGAGCAAGCAGAAATTATAGATACGTTTTGGACGTATCAACATCCCCAAGCTTAATTACTGCTCGTCCTCGAGTAGGTAAATGATAATAAGAATAATTTCTGTGGTGATATGCTATTAACCATATCGGACTTTTTCATAGTCATATGACAAAAGCTTACTGAGACAATGAATCTATAGTAATTAAGTTGCCTCATGAGAAAATCACAAAGAACTGAAAGTTTTACAATATGATATTGAAACATCAAATAGATTTGTAATGAACATGATGTGCAAATATGATAAAGTGATATCTAGCTTGCCCCCTTTAGTGAATCAAAACATAAATGCAGGGGCACCTCCAAGGTTTAAGTGATGACTAGATACAATGATTTCAAAATAAACGATATCACAATCATGCAAAAGACAATGCTACTTTGGGACAATGCACATTACACTCAGAATGACAATCATGCTCTTAGTAGTTGGTGCTTTAAAAGAAGGTGGAGACTCTCGAACCGTGGCTTTTGTTGGAAAAGTTGAAAACCCGTAGTCGGAAACAAAAACTAAACATGTACCAGAGCTCTTGGTTTTAAAAACAGAGGTAATAATTATTATTTTTTTGGATATGCATGTTTCGTCAACGAATGCTAGTAGACAACTCAATTACTTCTTGAGATGGACAAGTTTCGAGGAACGGCTCCCGAATGAGGACGATCACATCCTCTTAATCTCCTTTGTTTATCACTGCCAAAGTTTTCTGATTTCTCATGAACAAAGCGTGAAGGAGGGTTTGTTTGTTATATTATTTTTGAGCCGGGCGCACTCTTTGCCAGTTCCTTCTCGTATTCTGGGTTTGCACATTAGACATGCAATCCCGGGGTGAAGCTTGTCCAACTTAAAAAGATCATGAATTAACTACTACTTCCTCATGAGCTAAAACAGAGGCACAAAATAGAAATGCTTTTTTGAATAATTTCGAGATGGTACATGAAAGTCTTCGTTAGGAATGGCAGGTAAATACCATGTATAGGAAGGTATGGTGGACTCATATGGCATAACTGGTTTAAAGGATTTTGGATGTACAAGCAGTCAGTCCGCTTAGTACAGGTGGAGGTTAGCAAAAGACTGGGAGCGACCAACTAAAAGAGCAATGACGGTCATAATCATGCAGAGCGACAAAGAAACATTGAATCAGGCATGGAAGTTATATCGCTACTCAGAAATAAAACACCATCAAGGCTTGACAGACTTTCTTTACAGTCTTAAATATGCGTGAGCACACGCCGAGTCAATCAAAATAAATTCTTGAAGGAAGATATTATTAAACCATACCACATCATAGGCAAACAAATCATGTTGGTACTCCAATAACACATTGGGAACCCCCCAGCTATTTGAGACTAACCATAAGAAAACAGGAACTACTAATCACCATTATGCACGTAGCATTTTTATCATAGACATATCAACCAATGCAACAGAAGCAAACTTTCTTAATAATATAAGCATGATAACTAAAGAGAGTTCAAGCAACCAACTAAACAAAAGCTCTTTAAAAAGATAAGCATGAAAACTAAGAGCTAAGCATGATAGTAGCTATTGAAAGACAAAGAACACACACAGCAAAGATAGACATGAAAATTCTATGTTATGTTCTAGGTAGAAGTGGAGCGTGTTTCTCTCCCACACAAAGAAAGCTGAGTTCCGACTCGTTATGAAAAGCTAAAGAAAACTAAAAAGGAAAACTAAAAGCAAGATGCTCCAAGCATAGCACATAACACATGAAGTGATAAAAATATAGTGGAACGAAGGACGAACTGATAATGTTGATGGAGAAGGGGATGCACGGGGGCATCCCCAAGCTTAGACGCTTGAGTCTTCTTGAATATTTCTTGGGGGTACATGGGGGCATCCCCAAGCTTGAGCGTTTGACACTCCTGAATCTTTTTATCATCTTCCCTCGCACACTTGAAAACTCCCTTCATACATAACTTATCATAATCTGATTAGCGAGGTTAGTACCCTTAATAAAGTAATTGTTCCTTGCTGGAAATAAGGATATTATTGAAGATCTACTATTTCTCAAGATTGCCAAAAGGTTTTTGCAAAGAAAAAGCAAGCTCTAGGTTTGCAAAATGAAGGCAGGCAAAACAGGACAGAATCTGTGAAAAACAGAACAGCAGGTAGTAAATGATTTGTTCGGGGCACTTCTGCAACTCTAATAAAAAAACTCAAAACAGACGCACGAAAGAAAATTATATAGAGCACGCTGTCGGAAAAATTCAGACCAAAAAGATGATCTGGTGATTTTATACGAATTTTTCAATCCAAGGACAGAATCTGTTTCCTGGAAAGCACGTCACAACTTTTAAACTTTCTTGCAATCAGAGGCTACACTTGGCACAAAATTGAAAAGCAAAGATACAATGATGATGCTACTGTAGTAACAACATCAAGACACAACAAATGCAAAATAAAATTTTATTCATTGTGGGCGGCCTCCCAAAAGCGCTTTCTTTTATGCCTTTAAGCTAGGCATAAGACTTTAATGATGCTCTCGTAGGAATAAGAATTGAAGAACAAAAGAGAGCATCAAGAAGCAAATACCAAACACATTTAAGCCTAACATGCTTCCTATGCATAGGAATATTGTAATAGAATAATTCATTGAAGCACAAAGCAATAAGCATAGGAAGACAAAACAAGTGCAGCTTCAAAACCTTCAACATAAAGAGAGGGAACTTAATATTATTGAAATATCTATAAGCATATGTTCCCTTCTCATAATAATTTTCAGTGGGATCACGAATAAACTCAACAATATAAGAATCATGTAAAGCATTGTTACCATGATCCACATGCAAAAAGGTACTCTTACTCTCCACATAAGCATAATCTTTCTCATTGGTAATAGTGGGAGTAGGACTATAGATTAATTGTATATTAGGAGGGTGGTGTCCAACAAGGGAGTAATTCCCTCCATGATTATGACAAGTTTCATAAGGATAATTTCTCCTTATGTCATAGGTACCTTTATAATCACTACAGATTGGAGTTATAACATCATCATGGTAGAGAAGAGCATTATCATTGCTAGCAACTATATTTGTAAACATGTTGTATTTATTCTTACTAGCAAGAGAATTATCAATTATCACATCACTAGTGGGTAAAGGATTTGCAATCCTATCATCCCCAAGCTTAGAGCTTTCCATATCATCACTTTCAGAGTTGGTACTAAAAAGATTTTCAAGATCCTAAGAAGCATTATCATCATTTTCCCAATCACAATAAGTAACATGCATATCATAATCAAAATCATCTTCAATATTACCTACGGATGTATCATCAAGATGATAATTAAGGCAATAAACTTCACCTTCTTCTTTAAACTTACAACCGTTAGGATAAAAGTTGATGGGAGGAATATGCTCAGGCCAGGTTGATACCCATTCTTCTTCCTTCTTGCTCCTCTTCCTCCTCCTCTTCTTTTTCTTCTTCTTCACCTTAGGAGGGAGTGGTTGGAGATGAAGCTTCTCCACATATCCTGGTTTATCATTAGAAACAATAGGGCAAACTTGGGAGAAACTCTCCTTTTTATTAGCAGAAATATAAGAGACATTTTTATACTTTGGTAAAGTTCCCTCCTTTCTAATCTTACTTATGTAATAATTTTCATGGCAATTAACAACACAATAGAGATGGCAATTTTGCAAAGTGTTTTTTATTCCTATGGCATTATCATCCAGCCAAGAAGTCTTGTCTGATAACTCTTCACACATCAAAAATAACATAAGCTCATCATAAAGATCAGAGGTGATCATGTTATCACACAACCAGTTAACAGTTATGTTTTGAAAGTTCATGCATTGAAAATTAAAGTGACCCTCTATACGGGAAAGTTCACAAGTAAAAGGATAAAGGTCACACAATTCTCTAGAAATTTCATTTAAATCTCTGACCCAAGTGATTGTTCTTTCATGCTTATGCTGCTTACAATACTTCTCTTCTTCAATCATAGGCCTTTCACAAGGTCTATCCACTCCACAAAAATTAACATGCTTATATAAAACTTCATTTTTAGGAATTGGATCATGCATGTTGCAATCATCATGAACAATTTCATTTTCTTTGCAAGTCTATTTAAAAGGTTTATGATACTTGATCCAATCCTCCTTAGGCATATTAAGATGTGAAGCAAAAGGTTTGAGGAAATCAACAAGGAGTTGAGAATCAAGTCCAAACTTAGCACTAAACTTATTAATACTTGTAGTTTCAACAAAGGACTTAATGCAATCATACTCATAAATTATACCTGACTCTTTACCTTTGTCGATCTCCCAATCTTCAGTGTTGCGTTGAATTCTTTCAAGGAGTTCCTATTTAGCATCAGTCTTTTCGTTTGTGAAAGAACCCATAGAGGAAGCATCGAGCAAATCTTTATCCTGTCGAGAGAGCCTCACATAGAAATTAGTAATAATCATATCTTTGGGGAGCCCATGGTTAGGACTTTTTAGCATTAACGTTTTCAGTCTCCCCCAAGCTTGAGCTATGCTCTATCCGTCATGAGGATAGAAATTATAAACATAATTCCTATTCTTATGGACTTCATGAAGAGGATAAATCTTAGTATAAAAGAGAGACATAAGCTCTTGCCAATCAAGCAAGTGCGAGTTATCGAGAAGCTTATACCAATCTGAAGCCTTATCTATAAGTGATACGGCGAACAATTTCTTCATGACAAACTCCCTTGATACACCTGCAAGCTTAAATAATGAACATAATTGTGACAGATATAGCAAGTGTTCACCGGGATGTCTGTCTCCTGCATAACGATTAGCCAAGACATAATCGATAATATCAGCTAGTATTTTATAGGGCACAATTTCAGTAGGGGGAGGAGCAACCACCACAGGTGTGGGGCGTCTTCCCGCAAGCAACGATCCAATAGCAAGGTTGTCCATAAACATAACTAGTGAAATAAAAACAAGAAACAAAAAGATTTAATTGCAAGATCTAAAGATATACCTTCAAGCGCTCACCTCCCCGGCAACGGCGCTAGAAATAGCTTGATGTCTACACACGCTTCTACTCTTGTAGACTATGTTGGGCCTCCAAGCGCAGAGGTTTGTAGGACAGCAGCAATTTCCCTCAAGTGGATGACCTATGGTTTATCGAACTCAGGGAAGTAGAGGTTGCAGATGGTCTCTCTCAAGCAACCCTGCAACAAAGATACAAGAAGTCTCTTGTGTCCCCAACACACCTAATACACTTGTTAGATGTATTGGTGCACTAGTTCGGCGAAGAGATGTTAAATAGCAAGTGATATGGATGGCAAAACAAAGTAATATAAATCTGTAATAAAAAGTGCAGCAAGCAAACAAGTGGTAAATGTGAGCACAAATGGTATAGCAATGGTGGAAACAAGGCCTAGGGTTCATACTTTCACTAGTGGCAACTCCCAACAACATTAACATAATCGAATCACATGATATTTCCCATAAAACATGCAAAAGGGACACACTCGGAGGTCATTCCTTCGTGGTCAAGAGAGCACGAGAATTATGTAGGGCTACAAAAGCACACCTCAAAGTTCGTAGTTCTCATTCTAAGGATTTCCCAATGTCACCGCGGCCATCCAAAGAGAGTCCCACAATCACCACAACATATCTAAAGGATAGTCAAAGAGAAGCACCAAGAGACTCTCAATCTTCAATCAACACACAAGAGAGGAAATCACTCATGAAAATACTTTTCTAATCCATGTCCAATAGACCGCTGTCACCTTGGTCTCCGGGATTATACAAGATAAAGACAAGTGAGTACATCAATCCAATACATAGAGGAAGGGGAAACATCATGGGATCACCCTAGATTAACATAGCCTATGATCACAACGAAGATCACATCATGGGAGAGAGAATTGACCACATAGCTACTGGTAAGAACCTCAGCCCCGAGGAGGAACTACTCCCGCATCATGGAGGGAGGAAGCAACGTCGATGGAGATGAATCCGGGGGCACTTCCCCGTCCCGGCAGGGTGCCGGCGCAGGAATTCTGGTCCCCCGAAGCTTGATGGCGATGGCGGCGGAGATCGGAATCGCGTCTGGAGAAAAGGGGTCTGGAATCAGGGTTTCTGCGAGATGCTTTGAATATATGCCAAAGGAGGGCATCAGCGGAGCCTCGTGGGGCCCAGGCGCCCCCCCGGCGCGGCCCGGGGGGGGCGCCGCCAGGGCGCCTGGAGCCCTGGTGCCCCCCCGGCTGTCCTTCGGGCGCACGGTAGTTTCCGGAATGCTGATTTTTTATATAATTTTTCGGGATTTTTCCTAGCAGTTCTCGTAATGTGAAAACCTGAAATACAAAAACAGCCGAAAACAGAAACTGGCACTGGGGTGCACTGAGTTAATAGGTTAGTCCAAATATGATCAAAAGTGTATGGAAGTGTATGAATAACATAGCAATATCACCCAAAAGAGGCATGGAGCAAGCAGAAATTATAGATACGGTTTGGACGTATCATTCGCCAAGGCTATTTCTCCAGTGTTGTCACAAAAGATTTTCATTGGACCCGATGCACTAGGTATTACACCTAGATCGGATATGAACTCCTTCATCCAGACTCCTTCATTTATGGCTTCCGAAGCAGCTATGTACTCCGCTTCACACGTAGATCCCGCCACAACGCTCTGCTTGGAACTGCACCAACTGACAGCTCCACCGTTCAACAAAAATACATATCCGGTTTATGACTTAGAGTCATCCAAATCAGTGTCAAAGCTTTAATCAATGTAACCATTTACGACGAGCTCTTTGTCACCTCCATAAATGAGAAACATATCCTTTGTCCTTTTAAGGTACTTCAGGATGTTCTTGACCGTTGTCAAGTGATCCAATCCTGGATTACTTTGGTACCTCCCTGCTAAACTTATAGGAAGGCACACATCAGGTCTGGTACACAGCATTGTATACATGATAGAGCCTATGGCCGAGGCATAGGGAATGACTTTCATTTTCTCTCTATCTTCTGAATTGGTCGGGCATTGAGTCTTGCTCAACTTCACACCTTGTAACACAGGCAAGAACCCTTTCTTTGAATGATCCATTTTGAACTTCTTCAAAACTTTATCAAGGTATGTGCTTTGTGAAAGTCCAATTTAAGTGCCTTGATCTATTTCTATAGATCTTGATGCCCAATATATAAGCAGCTTCACCGAGGTCTTTCATTGAAAATTTCTTATTCAAGTATCCTTTTATGCCATCCGGAAATTCTATATCATTTCCAATCAACAATATGTCATCCACATATAATATCAGAAATGCTACAGAGCTCCCACTCATTTTCTTGTAAATACAAGCTTCTCCAAAAGTCTATATAAAACCATATGCTTTGATTACCTCATCAAAGCGTATATTCCAAGTCCGAGATGCTTGCACCAGTCCATAGATGGATCGCTGGAGCTTGCACACTTTGTTAGCACCTTTAGGATCGACAAAACCTTCTGGTTGCATCACATACAACTCTTCTTTGAGATATCCATTAAGGAATGCAGTTTTAACATCCATTTGCCAGATTTCATAATCATAAAATGCGGCAATTGCTAACATGATTCGGACAGACTTAAGCATCACTACGGGTGAGAAAGTCTCATCGTAGTCAACTCCTTGAACTTGTCGAAAACCTTTTGCAACAAGTAGAGCTTTGTAGACAGTTTTGTTACCGTCGGCGTCAGTCTTCCTCTTAAAGATCCATTTATATTCAATGGCTTTCTGATCATCGTGCAAGTCAACCAAAGTCCACACTTTGTTCTCATACATGGATCCCATCTCAGATTTCATGGCCTCAAGCCATTTTGTGGAATTTGGGCTCATCATCGCTTCCTCATAGTTTGTAGGTTCAGCATGGTCTAGCAACATGACTTCCGGAACCGGGTTATTCTACCACTCTAGCGCGGAACATACTCTGGTTAACCTACGAGGTTCAGTAGTTACTTGATCGGAAGTTCCATGATCATCATCATTAGCTTCCTCATTGATTGGTGTAGGAATCACTGGAACTAGTTTCTTTGATGTACTACTTTCCAATTCGGGAGAAGGTACGATTACCTCATCAAGTTCTACTTTCCTCCCACTCACTTCTTTCGAGATAAACTCCTTCTCTAGAAAGGATCCATTCTTAGCAACAAATATCTTGCCTTCGGATATGTGATAGAAGTTGTACCCAACAATTTCCTTTGGGTATCCTATGAAGACACATTTCTCCGACTTGGGTTCGAGCTTATCAGGTTGAAGCTTTTTCACATAACCATCGCAGCCCCAAACTTTAAGAAACGACAACTTGGGTTTCTTGCCAAACCACAATTCATAAGGCGTCGTCTCAACGGATTTAGATGGTGCCCTATTTAACTTGAATGCAGCTGTCTCTAAAGTATAACCCCAAAACGATAGTGGTAAATCGGTAAGAAACATCATAGATCGCACCATATCTAATAAAGTAAAGTTACGACGTTCGGACACACCATTACGCTGTGGTGTTCCAGGTGGCGTGAGTTGTGAAACTATTCCACATTGTTTCAAATGAAGACCAAACTCGTAACTCAAATATTCGCCTCCGCGATTAGATCGTAGAAACTTTATTTTCTTGTTATGATGATTGTCTACTTCACTCTGAAATTCTTTGAACTTTTCAAATGTTTCAGACTTGTGTTTCATCAAGTAGATATACCCATATCTGCTCAAATCATCTGTGAAAGTCAGAAAATAACGATACTCGCCGCGAGCCTCAACACTTATTGGTCCACATACATCAGTATGTATGATTTCCAATAAGTCAGTTGCTCGCTCCATTGTTCCGGAGAACGGAGTTATGGTCATCTTGCCCATGAGGCATGGTTCGCAAGCACCAACTGATTTATAATCAAGTGATTCCAAAAGTCCATCAGCATGGAGTTTCTTCATGCGCTTTACCCGAATATGACCTAAACGGCAGTGCCACAAATAAGTTGCACTATCTTTATCAACTTTGCATGTTTTAGCTTCAATATTATGAATATGTGTATCACTACGATCGAAATCCAACAAAAATAAACCATTCATCAAGGGTGCATGAACATAAAAGATATTACTCATATAAATAGAACAACCATTATTCTCTGAATTAAATGAATAACCGTCTCGCGACAAACAACAGCCAGATATAATGTTCCTGCTCAACGCTGGCACCAAATAACAATTATTTAGGTCTAAAACTAATCCCGAAGGTAGATGTAGAGGTAGCGTGCCGACGACGATCACATCGACTTTGGAACCATTTCACATGTGCATCGTCACCTCGTCCTTTGCTAATCTTCGTTTAATCCGTATCCCCTATTTCGAGTTACAAATATTAGCAACCGAACTAGTATCAAATACCTAGGTGCAACTACGTGCATTAGTAAGGTACACATCAATAACATATATATCAAATATACCTTTGTTCACTGTGCCATCCTTCTTATCCGCTAGATACTTGGGGCAGTTCCGCTTCCAGTGTCCAGTCCCTTTGTGGTAGAAGCACTCACTTTCAGGCTTGGCTCCATACTTGGGTTTCTTCGCAGGATTGACAATTGGCTTGCTATAATTTTTTAAGTTCCCCTTCTTTCCCTTGCCCTTTTTCTTGAACCTAGTGTTTTTGTTAACCATGAACACTTGATGCTCCTTTTTGAGTTCTACCTCCGCAGCTTTGAGCATAGCGAAGAGCTCGGGAATAGTCTTCTGCATCCCTTGCATATTATAGTTCCTCATGAAGCCTTTAAAGCTTGGTGGCAGTGATTGAAGAACTCTATCAATAACACTATCTTCATCAACTTTGCAACCAAGTTGAGTCATGTGATTATAGTACCTAGACATTCTGAGTATGTGTTCACTGATAGAACTGTTCTCATCCATCTTGCAGCTATAGAAATTATTGGAGACTTCATATCTCTCAATTCGGGCATTTTCTTGAAATATTAACTTCAACTCTTGGAACATCTCATATGCTCCAGGATGTTCAAAACGTCTTTGAAGTCCCGATTCTAAGCCGTAAAGCATGGCACAGTAAACTATCGAGTAGTCATCAGAACGAGCTTGCCAGGCGTTCATAATGTCCAGAGTTGCTCCTGCAGCAGGCATGTCACCTAGCGGAGCTTCAAGGACATAATTCTTCTGTGCAGCAATGAGGATAATCTTCAAGTTACGGACCCAGCCCATGTAGTTGCTACCATCATCTTTCAACTTAGCTTTCTCTAGGTATGCATTAAAATTCAAGGGAACGTACCACGGGCCATTGATCTACAACAACATAGATATGCAAAAACTATCAGGACTAAGTTCATGATATATGAAAGTTCAATTAATCATATTACTAAAGAACTCCCACTTAGATAGACATCCCTCTAGTTATCTAAATGATCACGTGATCCAAATCAACTAAACCATGTCTGATCATCACGTGAGATGGAGTAGTTTTCAATGGTGAACATCTTATGTTGATCATATCTACTATATGATTCACGCTCGACCTTTCGGTCTCCAGTGTTTCGAGGCCATGTTTGTAAATGCTAGGCTCGTCAAGTTTAACCCGAGTATTCTGCATGTGCAAAATTGTCCTACACATGTTGTATTTGAACGTATAGCTTATCACACCTGATCATCACGTGGTGTCTCGGCATGACGAACTTTTACAATGGTGCATACTCAGGGAGAACACTTGTACCTTGAAATTTTGTAAGGGATCATCTTACAATACTACCGACGTACTAAGCATAATAAGATAAACAACACATGCAATCAAAATATGTGAAATGATATGGCCATCATCATCTTGTGCTTTTGATCTCCATCTCCAAAGCATCGTCATGATCTCCATCGTCATGGGCTTGACACCATGATCTTCATCGTAGCATCGTGGTCGTCTCGCCAACATTTGCTACTACTACTATCGCTAACTCATAGTGATGAAGTAAAGCAATTACATGGCTTTCGCAACTCATACAATAAAGAGACAACCATAAGGCTCCTGCCGGTTGCCGATAATTTACAAAACATGATCATCTCATACAATAACGTATAACTAATCACGTCTTGACCATATCACATCACAACATGCCCTGCAAAAACAAGTTAGACGTCCTCTACTTTGTTCTTGCAAGTTTTACGTGGCTACTACGGGCTTAGCAAGAACCATTCTTACCTACGCATCAAAACCACAATGATTTTTCATCAAGTGTGTTATTTTAACCTTCACAAGGACCGGGCATAGTCACACTCGATTTAACTAAAGTGAGAGAGACAGACACCCACTGGTCACCTTTAAGCAACGAGTGCTCGTAATGGCGAAACAAGTCTCGTGTAAGCGTACGCGTAATGTTGGTCCGAACCGCTTCATCTCGCAATACCGTCGAATCAAAGTATGACATGCTGGTAAGCAGTATGACTATTATCACCCACTACTCATTGTGTTCTACTCATGCATATCATCTACGCATAGACCTGGCTCATGATGCCACTGTTGGGGAACGTAGTATTTAAAAATTGTCCTACCATCATGCAAGATCTATCTAGGAGAAGCATATCAATGAGCGGGAGAGTGTGTCCACGTACCCTCGTAGACTGAAAGTGGAAGCATTTAGTAACGCGGTTGATGTAGTCGAACGTCTTCGCGATCCAACCGATCAAGCACCGAACGCACGGCACCTCAGCGATCTGCACATGTTCAGTTCGGTGACGTCCCTCGAACTCTTGATCCAGTTAAGGCCGAGGGAGAGTTTCGTCAGCATGACGGCATGGTTACGGTGTTGATGAAGTTATCGATGCAAGGCTTTGCCTAAGCATCGCGACAATATGACGGAGGTGTGTAACAATGGAGGGGACCACCGCACATGGCTAATAAATCAACTTGTGTGTCTATGGGGTGCCCCCTGGCCACGTATATAAAGTAGGGGAGAAGGAGAGGTCCGGCCCTCATAGGGCGCGCCCAAGGGTGGAGTCCTACTCCCACTAGGAGTAGGTTTCCCCTTTCCTAGTAGGAGTAGGAGAAGAAGGAAGAGGGAGAGAGGGAGAAGGAAAGGGGGCCGGCCCTCCACACCAATTTGTATTGGGCTTCGGGAGCCCTCCACTTGGTCGCCTCCTCCTCTCTTCCACTAAGGCCCAATAAGGCCCATTGACTCCCAGGGGGTTTCTGGTAACCTCCCAGTACTCCGGTATTTATCCGGTCACCCCCGAAACCCTTCCGGTGTCCGAATATAACCTTCCAATATATCAATCTTTATGTCTCAACCATTCCAAGACTCCTTGTCATGTCCATGATCTCATCCGGGACTCCGAACAACCTTCGGTACATCAAAACACATAAACTCGTAATATCAATCGTCATCGAACGTTCAGCGTGCGGACCCTACGGTTTCGAGAACTACGTAGACATGACTGAGACTCGTCTCTGGTCAATAACCAATACCGGAACCTGGATGCTCATATTGGTTCCTACATATTCTACGAAGATCTTTATCGGTCAAACCGCATAACAACATACGTTGTTCCCTTTGTCATCGGTATATTACTTGCCCGAGATTTGATCGTCGGTATCATCATACCTAGTTCAATCTCGTCACCGTCAAGTCTCTTTACTCATTCCGTAATACATCATCTCTTGACTAACTCATTAGTCGTTTGCTCGCAAGGCTTATTACGATGTGTATTACCGAGAAGGCCCAGAGATACCTCTCCGACACTCGGAGTGACAAATCCTATTTTCGATCTATGCCAACACCACAAACACCTTCGGAGACACCTGTAGAGCATCTTTATAATCACCCAGTTACGTTATGATGTTTGATAGAACATAAGGTGTTCCTCCGGTATTCGGGAGTTGCATAATCTCATAGTCATAGGAACACGTATAAGTCATGAAGAAAGCAATAGTAGTATAACTAAACAATCATAGTGCTAAGTTAACGGATGGGTCTTTTCCATCACATCATTCTCATAATGATGTGATCCCGTTGATCAAATGGCAACAAATGTCTATGGCCAGGAAACATAACCATCTTTGATTAATGAGCTAGTCTAGTAGAGGCATACTAGGGACACTCTGTTTTGTCTATGTAATCGCACATGTATCAGGTTTCCGATTAATACAATTCTAGCATGAATAAAAGACATTTTTCATGATATATAAGGAAATATAAATAACAACTTTATTGTTGCCTCCGGGGCATATTTCCTTCAAAAACAACCAGCACCAGAAGTGTCAAGCATGGATTGATCATTACGAGAAAGCCGAGCATAAAAAATCTGAATAATAATTTCTCTTGACAGCTCATGATTGTGGCATGAATATAAAATTGACTTATGCCTCCCCCAAGCTTGAGAGATACTTTCTCCTTCACGAGGCCAAAAATTATATATGTAATTCCGATCACGATGAACTAGATGCATAGGATACATTTTTTGGTGAAACTCCATTTTCAATCGGTTCCAGTTCCAAGATCCAATATCATCGCATAGCCTATACCATGCTAATGCTTTTCCTTTCAAAGATAAAGGAAAAACCTTCTTCATAACTTGATCCCTGGGTAAACCTGCAAGCTTAAACAATCCACAAATTTGTTCCACATATATCAAGTGCATATCACGATGTTAGGTTCCATCTCCTGCATAAGGATTAGCTAGGAGTTGTTCTATCATACCTGAAGGGATTTCATATTCAATATTTTCAGTAGGTGAAGCGGGTTGAGAGGTAGCTAATTTTGGTTCCGATCGAGGTGAAGATACCCCGAACAAAGCCCTCAAAGGATTGTTCTCCTTAGTAACAAGTGACAATAAATTTCAGCGCACTATATGAATGTTTCCCTACCAGTTTCCACTTACCAGAAGCGCTTCACTCCCCGGCAAAGGCGCCAGAAAATTGCCTTGATGACCCATAAGGATAGGGGATCAATTAGCTCTTTTTGATAAGTAAGAGTGTCGAACCCAACGAGGAGCAGAAGGAAATGACAAGTGTTCTTCAGTAAGGTAATGTCTGCAAGTGCTGAAATTGTAAGTAGCAGAGTAGTTTGATAGCAAGTTAATTTTGTAATGAGTAAGTAACGATAATAGTAGCAAAAGTGCCACAAGATAGCCCAATCCTTCTCAGTCAAAGGACAGGCCAAGACGGTCTCTTATAATAAGCAAAGCATTATTGAGGGTACACGGGAATTTCATCTAGTCACTTTCATCATATTGGTTCATTCGTGTTCGCTACTTTGATAATTTGATATGTGGGTGGATCGGTGCTTAGGTGTTGTTCTTACTGGAACAAACCTCCTACTTATGATTAACTATCCCGCAAGCATCCGGAACTACGAGAAAACTATTAAGAATACATTCTAACCATAGCATTAAACTTTTGGATCCAATCGGTCGCTTACGGAATAGCGCATAAACTGGGGTTTAATCTTCTGTCACTCTCGCAACCCATCATCTAATTACTACTCCACAATTCATTCCCATAGGCCCAAATATGGTGAAGTGTTATGTAGTCAACGTTCACATGACACCACTAAGGGAATCACAACATACATACTATCAAAATATCGAACACATATCAAATTCACATGATTACTTGCAACATGATTTCTCCCGTGACCTCAAGAACAAAGGTAACTGCTCACAAGTGATAAACATTCTCAAGATAAGAGGGGTATTGAATAGAATAATGGATTTGAACATATAATCTTCCACCAAATAAACCATATAGTAATCTAGTACAAGATGTAATCAACACTACTAGTCACCCACAAGTACCAATCTATAGTTCTGGTAACAAGATTGAACACAAGAGATGAACTAGGGTTTGAGATGAGATGGTGTTGTTGAAGACGTTGATGAAATATCCCTCCCCAAGATGGGAGAGTGTTGGTGATGATGATGACGATGATTTCCCCCTCTAGGAGGGATGTTTCCCCGGCGGAATCGCTCGGCCGGAGGGCAAAAGTGCTCCTGCCCAAGTTCCGCCTCGAGACGACGGTACTCCTTCCCGAAAGTCTCCCTCTTTATTTTTTCTAGATCAGAAGGGCTTATATACCAGAAGATCGGCACCGGAGATGGGCCTGGGTTAGCACAACCCACCACGGCACGCCTGGGGGGCCTGTCGCGCCCAGGTCGGTTGTGCCCACCTGGTGGGACCCCTCTGGTGGTTATCAGCTCTAGTATTTTTCATATATTTCATAAAAAATCTCTATGAAGTTTAAGCTTGTTTGTAGTTGCGCAGAATAGGTGGCCTGACGTAGCTTTTTCAGGTCCAAATTTCTAGCCGCCAGAGTTCTCCCTCTTGATGCATTCCTTGCAAATTATGAGATAAAAGGCATTAGAATTACACCAAAAATCATTATTATGCATTATAACAACATAAATAACAGCAAGAAAACATGATGCAAAATGGACGTATCAGTCGACTACATGAAACTTCAGTATATTTGGGCCTAAGGGAATGAATTGTGGAGTAGTAATTAGATGATGGGTTGCGAGAGTGATAGAACCTTAAACCCCAGTTTATGTGCTATTCCATGAGGGACCGATTGGATCCAAAAGTTTAATGTTATTGTTAGAATTTAATCTTAATACTTTTCTCATAGTTGCGGATGCTTGCGGGAGGATTACTCATAAGTAGGAGGTTTGTTCAAGTAAGAACAGCACCTAAGCACCGATCCACCCACATTCCAAATTATCAAAGTAGCCAACACGAATCGAACCAACATGATGAAAGTGACTAGATGAAATTCCTGTGAACCCTCAAGAACGCTTAGCTTATTATAAGAGACCATCTTGGCATGTCCTTTGCCTCAAAAGGATTGGGCTACCTTGCTGAAATTTTGCTACTACTATCGTTACTTGATCGTTACAAAATTATCTTGCTGTCGAACTAATCTCTACTTACAGTTTCAACACTTGTAGACATTACCTTACTGAAGAACACTTGTCATTTCCTTCTGCTCCTCTTTGGGTTCGACACTCTTACTTATCGAAAAGAGATACAATTGATCCGCTATACTTGTGGGTCATGAAGGAAATTTTATGGCGCCGTTGCCGGGGAGTGAAGCGCTTTTGGTAAGTGGAAATTGGTAAGGAAACATTCATATAGTGTGCTGAAATTTATTATCACTTGTTACTATAGAGAACAATCCTTTGAGGGCTTTGTTCGGGGTATCTTCACCTCAACCGGAGCCACCATTAGCTACCCCTCAACTCGCTCCACCTAATAAAAATATTGAATATTAAATTCCTTCGGGTATGATAGAACAACTTCTAGCTAATCCTTATGCAGGAGACGGAACCGAACATCCTGATATGCACTTGCTATATGTGGAACACATTTGTGGATTGTTTAATCTTGCAGGTCTACCTAGAGATCAAGTTATGAAGATGGTTTTTCCTTTATCTTTGAAGGGAAAAGCATTAGCATGGTATAGGCTATGTAATGATAGTGGATCCTGGAATTGGAACCGATTGAAATTGGAGTTTCACCAAAAAAATATCATATGCATCTAGTTCATCATGATCGGAATTATATATATAATTTTTGGCATCATGAAGGAGAAAGTATCGCTCTATATTGGGCGAGCCTTATGTCAATGTTATATTCACGCCCCAATCATGATCTCTCAAGAGAAATTATTATTCATAATTTTTATGCTCGGATTTTTCATAATGATCAATCCATGCTTGATACTTCTTGTGCTAGTTCTTTTATAAAAAAAACTATTGAATTCCCGTGGGATCTTTTGGAAAGAATTAAATGCAACTCTGCAGATTGGGAACTCGACGAAGTTAAAGAGCCAGGTATTAAGCTTAAGTATGATTGTGTTAAATATTTTATGGATATCAATGCTTTTCAAAACTTTAGCACTAAATATGGACTTGACTCTGAGATTAGCCTCATTTTGTGAATCATTTGCTACTCATGTTGATCTCCCTGAAGAGAATTGGTTTAAATATTACCCATCTATTCAAGAAGAAATTAAAGAACCGATACTAGCGAAGGAAGAAACTATACTTTATAATGTTGATCTAGTTGTTCCTACTGCTTAAATTGAAAAAACACCTTTCCCTATTAGGATAAAGGAACATGCTAAAGTTTCAACTGTGGTTAACAAAAGTTATATTAGGACACCTAAACTAGATGAACAAATTAAAGTAGAACCTAATATTGCTATGGTTAAGGATCTCTTGGAAGAAAAATATAGACGGGCATGTTATTTACTTCCGTGAAGAAGCTTCTAGAATTGCCATACCCGATAAAGAGGACAAACATAGACCTGTTGTTGGCATGCCCGTTGTCTCAATTAAAATAGGAGATCATTGTTATCATGGTTTATGTGACATAGGTGCCAGTGTGAGTGCTATTCCTTACACTTTATACCAAGAAGTTATGAATGACATAGCACCAGAAGAGATAGAAGACATAGATGTCACTATTAAACATGCTAATAGAGATACTATATCACCAATTGGGATTTTTAGATATGTTGAATTCTTGTGTGGGAAAATAAAATACCCTACTGATTTTCTTGTTATTGGTTCCTCACAAGATGACTTTTGTCCCATTATCTTTGGTAGACCTTTCTTGAACACCGTTAATGCTAAAATAGATTGTGAGAAACAAACTGTCGGTGTTAGTTTTGGTAATGAATCTCATGAATTTAATTTCTCCAAGTTTAATAGAAAGCTTCATGAAAAAGAATTGCCTAGTAAGGATTAAATTATTGGTCTTGCTTCTATCGTTGTGCCTCCCACTGATCCTCTAGAACAATATTTGCTAGACCATGAAAATGATTTACATATGCATGAAAGAAATGAAATAGATGATATTTTCTTTGAACAACATCCTCTGCTTAAACACAATCTACCTATTGAAACTATAGGAGGTCCCCCTCCACCTAAAGGTTATCCTGTGTTTGAATTAAAACAATAGCCAAACACTTTGAAATATGCTTATCTTGATGAAAATAATATATATCCTGTTATTATCAGTGCTAACCTTTCAGAACATGAAGAAGAAAGATTATTGAAAGTTCTAAGGAAGCACCAAGATGCTATTGGATATACTCTTGATGATTTAAAGGGCATTAGTCCCAGTCTATGTCAGCACAAGATCAATATGGAACCTGGTGCTAAACCCGTTGTTGATTATCAATGTTGGTTAAATCCGAAGATGAAAGAAGTGGTAAGAGCGGAAATATTAAAACTTTTGGATCTATCCTATAGCTGATAGTAGATGGGTAAGTCATGTTCATTGTGTTCCTAAGAAAGGTGGTATTACTGTTGTTCCCAATGATAAGAATGAACTTATTCCAGAAAGAATTGTTACATGCTATAGGATGGTAATTGATTTTAGAAAACTAGATAAAGCAACTAGAAAAGATTATTACCCGCTGCCTTTTATTGATCAAATACTAGAAAGATTATCTAAGAACACACACTTTTGCTTCCTTGATGGATACTCTGGCTTTTCGCAAATACCTATTTCTCAACTTGATCAAGAAAAGACTACTTTTACTTGTGTGTTTGGAACTTATGCTTATAGACGTATGGCTTTCGGTTTATACAATGCACCTACTACCTTTCAAAGATGTATGACTGCTATATTCTCTGACTTTTGTGAAAATATTGTCGAGGTTTTCAGGGATGATTTCTCTATCTATGGGAAGTCTTTTGATGATTGTTTAAGAAATCTTGATCGAGTTTTGCAAAGATGTGAACAAACAAATCTTTTCTTGTATTGGGAGAAGTGCCACTTTATGGTTAACGAAGGTATTGTTCTGGGCCATATGATTTCTGAAAAGGGTAGTGAAGTGGACAAAGCTAAGGTTGATGCAATTGAGAAAATGCCATGTCCTAAGGATATCAAAGGTATTTTTAGTTTCCTAGGTCATGCTGGTTTCTATAGGAGATTCATTAAAGGCTTTTCTAAAATTTCTAGGCCTCTTACAAATCTTTTGCAAAAGGATGTTCCTTTTGTTTTTGATGATGATTGCTTTGAAGCCTTTGAAACACTAAAGAAAGCCTTAATTTATGCACCTATTGTTCAACCACCTGATTGGAACTTGCCTTTTGAAATTATGTGTGATGCTAGTGATTATGCTGTTCGTGCTGTTCTAGGACAAAGAGTTGATAAAAAACTAAATATTATTCATTATGCTAGTAAGACTCTAGACAGTGCTCAAAAGAATTATGCCACTACTGAAAAGGAATTCCTAGCTGTGGTGTTTGCTTGTGACAAATTTAGATCTTACATTGTTGATTCAAAAGTAGTTGTTCACATTGACCATGCTGCTATTAAATATCATATGGAAAAGAAAGGTGCTAAACCTAGAATTATTTGGTGGGTTCTCTAGCTACAAGAATTTGATTTGCATATCACTGATAGAAAAGGAGCTGAGAACCCCGTAGGTGATAACGTGTTTAGGCTTAAAAATATGCTTGATGACCCACTACCTATCGATGATAGCTTTCCTAAAGAACAGTTAGCTGCAATAAATATTATTAATAATACTCCTTCGTATGCTGACTATGCTAATTACATTGTTGCTAAATATTTACCACCTAGTTTTACATACCAACAAAAGAAAAAATTCTTCTATGATTTAAGACACTATTTTTGAGATGACCCACATCTTTATAAAGAAGGAGTAGATGGTATTATTAGTTGTTGTGTACCTGAGCATGAACAGGGACAAATCCTTCGGAAATATCACTCCAAAGCATATGGAGGGCATCATGCTGGAGATAGAACTGCTCACAAGTGTCGATGTACTAGAGTCGGGGTACCCTAGTATCCCGAACTTGTGCACGGGCAGTCGCAGCATCCCGCGGCAAGGCTTGCCGGGTGACCGCCAAGGTCCTCTGTGGTTCCTTTGGAGCCATTCAAGAACAAAGTATTTAAGCCAAGGAGACAATACCCCGACAAGAGGATCTTGCCGGGAAGGCCAACCAAGGCATCTCAAGGAACTTGCCGCGACGCGCCATGCGTCCCGGCAAAGCCCGGTGAGCGATGAGCTCCCGGGCGCGACAAGACGACGACCGCGGCA
This sequence comes from Secale cereale, assembly GCA_902687465.1. Classification (NCBI taxonomy): domain Eukaryota; kingdom Viridiplantae; phylum Streptophyta; class Magnoliopsida; order Poales; family Poaceae; genus Secale; species Secale cereale. The sequence continues at coordinate 603,159,424 of LR738712.1, forward strand.
AGGCGCTTGCCGCGGCAAGCTACCATTCTGTACCCGCGCTCCAGCACATCCACCAACGTGTCGCACTAGGACCCTTCCAGGCGTACGTGGCAGGAGGCTGTGCAGCCAGCGGTGCGCGGTGGCAAGCGGTGCTGACAAGATTGCCATCGTGGCGAGCGGTGGCATCCCTGACGGTCCCTTTTGCACTATTTGGGCGACGCAGACGGGCATTGAATGCCTTTGTCCCTTGCCGTTAGAGTTAGGTATGATACACTGTAACAGGTAGTTGTACCAACCATAACACCTTTCCATTTTTACCCTTGTCTACGTTGCCACCTGTCGGTGACCCCTTGAGCATATAAAAGGAGGCCCATGCGCAACATAAAGGGGGGGAGGAGAACACTCACGCTCGATCTCGTTAGCTGCTGATGTGTACTGTAGCACTCAGCGCTCCCGAGCATGAACTCAATACAAACCACAAAGCAGGAGTAGGGTTTTACGCATCCGTGCGGCCCGAACCTGGGTAAACTGCTCATGTGTTTCGCCTCGATCTGCTCTTCGTGCGAACTACGCCCCCGCCGAACCGAAAGGGGCTCGGTCCGCCGGTCCCATAGGTGCTCGTGGATTCGTTCCCCGACATCTTTGGCGCGCCAGGTAGGGGGTGTCGAGGTTGTGTGAACCTGATCCGGCGTTCACACGAGCTAGATCTTCATCGTCTTCATCGACATGCCGCCGAAGAAGAAGTCTTTGGAGGGGGCTGCTCCGTCCGCGCCGAACCCACCACCGCCGGAGCAAACGGCTGGTGGGGTAGATGCCGGCGGAAGAACGGGCGTCGACGAGGGAGCTCACGGTGCTGCCAGGTCCAAGGACAAGGCTACGGTGCCCATCAGCGGCGTAGTCGGCTCCCACAACGACCGGGCGCACTCCAAGACCTCGGCGTCCGTACATGCACCGCGCCCATCTCAGGAGGCGCGGGACCGGCAGCGTCATGGTACTCACGGTACCATACGTTTGCTGGACCAAGATCGAGCTGGTGGATCTCGGAATGCTCAAGACCAGCATGCACGCCAACATGCTGGCACGAGCGAGGCACGGTCGCCTGGACGGGATACTGCTCCTTCTAACATAGTTAGAAGTCCGAGCATATCCCGCTCCTCACACCGTTCGCCACGGCGACCCACCACTTCAGCAGAAGCTTTGGCGCGAGCTCAACTGCTCCTGGACTACCCTCCAACGGCAGACAAGATCCACGACTGGAGGGCCACCATTCAGAGTCTCATCGGCTTCGCCAACGGCGACACTCCACGGCAGCCGAGTACATCGCAGCCGCGGCAAGTCAGCCAGGCACAAGCCGGTGGCGACAAGACCGGTGGGGGTGCAACCACCGTGCACTCTCCGCCCCGAAGACCAAGAACGCCGACTCGCCGGATCCACCTCGACAGCGACTCCACCGCGTCATCAGATCCACGAGCTCGTCGCGATCAGCGCCAAGTTGTTCATGAACGATAGCAAGAAGACGCTTGTACTCGCATCGAGCGCCGAAGAGAAGCGCGTCGTCAATCGGACCAGCGCACTGGGCCCTCTGTCGACATGCATGCGCCAGGGGAACGAGGCGACTTGCCGTACGCGGTAGGTTGCCCTGCGTTTACTCGTGAGCTGCCGCAAGTCCAGTGGCCCAGCAAGAAGAATTTCAAGCCAGACGTACCAGAGAAGTACGACGGCAAGTCGCATCCGTCGGAGTTCCTCAGCATCTACACCATCGCGGTGCAAGCTGCCGGGGGGCGGGACGACAAGATCCTTGCCAACTACTTCCCGCTGGTGCTCAAGCCCAACGTGAGGTCCTGGCTAATGCACTTGCCGGACAACTCCATATCCTCCTAGGCAGACCTATGCCATCAGTTTGTCGGCGCCTTTACAGGCGGCCACAAACCTCATGGCCAAGAGAGTGACCTTCATCTGCTCGCCCAGAAGGAAGGAGAGCCCCTGCGCAAGTACATTCAGAGATTCAGCCGTGTACAGCACAACATCCCAGATGTCCACCCTGCCACGGTCATCAGCGCGTTCCATCAGAACGTGCGTAACCGCAGGATGCGGGAGGAGATGGCGATGTGCAAGATCAGAGACGTCAGTGAGCTATATGCCCTGGCCGACAAGTGTGCACGTGCTGAGGAAGGGAGGAAACTCCCTGGAGAGAATACATGAGCATGAGGATCTGACAGCGAGGATGCTGCCCCGGCAAAGAAAAACCGGCGGCGGAACAACAGGAAGAAAAAAGGCAAAGATGTGCTAGTCATTGAGCAGTCCGGCAATGAAGGTGGCGCCAAGAAAGCCAAAGCTGGTAGCTCCGGCATGGAGATTGCCGCATGCACCAACTGCCAAGCTGTGGCAGTCACCGACAAGCAGGACGGCACCGACAAGCAGTACTGCAAGATCCACCGCACCAAGGGCCATGACCTCCAGAGCTGCAAGAAGGACGAGCAGCTTGTCGAGCAGCAAAAGGCTGAATACGAGCGACGCGACAAGGAGAAGGCCCAAGGAGGTGCTGGAGAATCCTACAAGAAGCGCGCCAGCCGGGGAGGACACCGCGGCAAGGCCAAGCAGCGGCAAGTAGACAAACCTCCCCGCGGCCGCGACAAGGATGGAGATGACGTTGATGATGCAGACATGGATGATGTCGAGACCAGTGAGCAGGAGTTCTAGAAAGCCACAGAGGTCTTGTGCGTTGACGGCGGTTCTTCTCTGCATACTTCACGCCGCCAACTCAAGCAGTGGGTGCGGGAAGTCAATGCGGCAGAACCACCTGTCGAGTCACGCAAGCTTCTGAAATGGTCCAACACGCCTATCATCTTTGATATTGAGGACCACCCTGATCGCACAACTGCGGTCGGGTGCTTGCCGATGTTGGTTTCACCAACTATCCGCAACCTCAAGGTCACTAAGATGCTAGTTGACGGCGGGGCCGGCTTGAACCTGATCTCATCCGCTGTACTCCAGAAACTCCAGGTCCCTGACAGTCAGATCGAAGAGACCGGCACATTCCAAGGAATCAACCCGGGAAGGAGCAAGCCGAAGGGGAAGATCACGTTGCCGGTGACATTTGGCAGCGAGTTGAACTTCAGGACTGAGAGGGTCACTTTTGACGTTGCTGATTTTCCATTGCCTTACAATGGGATACTCGACCGTCCAGCACTCGCCAAGTTCATGGCAGCCTCTCACTACGCATACAACATGCTGAAGATGCTCTTATCTGCGCCGACAAGATCTACCGGGAAGCGGCAACCACAACAGATCGCAAGTCACCTGCCGTTGAAGCTCCCGGGGGGAAGAAGAAGACCAAGTCCGGCAAGAGTTCTGATGCCAACTCCGGCAAGCGCACCTCTTCGGAGTGCGGCGCTACCGTCGAGGACGCACCATCGAGCTCCACCGGCAAGTGTAAGAAGACAATGGCAGCTCCGCCAGAGACCAAGAAGGTGTCCGCCAAGGAGGACGGCACTAGTGGTACCTTCACCATCAATGCCACTCTCGACCCTAAATAGGAAAGCGCGCTCATTGCTTTCCTGCGGGTGAACGTCGACTTGTTTGCGTGGCAACAGTCCGACATCCCTGGTGTTCCCAGGAATGTAATTGAGCACCATCTTGCCGTCTGTCCTCATGCGCGGCCCGTCAAGCAGAAGGTCAGGAAGCAAGCAGTGGAGCGCCAAGAATTCATCGCAGAAGAGATCAAGAAGTTGGAAGCAGCAGGCCTTGTCAGAGGAGTGCTCCATCCTACGTGGTTGTCCAATCTTGTAGTCATGCGCAAGGCAAACGGGAAATGGAGGCTTTGTATCGACTTTACCGATGTTAACAAAGCTTGTCCCAAAGACCCATTTCCCTTGCCGCGCATTGACCAGATTGTTGACTCCACAGCCGGATGTGACTTGCTTTCATTTCTTGACGCATACTCAGGATACCATCAGATCTTCATGGCAGAAGAGGATGAGGAGAAGACCGCATTCATCACTCCATGTGGCACGTACTATTTCATACGGATGCCTTTCGGTTTAAAGAATGTTGGTTCAACATTTGCAAGGGTAGTCCATGTCGCTTTTGAGCCACAAATACACAGAAATGTGGAAGCCTACATGGATGACATAGTGGTCAAGAGCAAGGACAAGGCAACTCTGATTCAAGATTTAGACGAGACCTTTGCAAATCTGCGCAAGATCAGCCTCAAGCTTAACCCCGAGAAGTGTGTGTTTGGAGTCCCTTCCGGCAAGCTTCTCGGGTTTTTCGTGTCTCAGCGGGGAATTCAAGCCAATCCCGACAAGATCAAGGCCATTGAGCAGATTGAAGCACCAAAGCGAATCAAGGATGTACGAAGACTCGCCGGTTGCATGGCTGCTCTCAGCAGGTTTATCTCTAAGTCTGCTGAGCGCGCCCTGCCGTTTTTCAAAATATTGAAAAAGGCAGGTCCAATGAAATGGACTACGGAAGCGGAGGTTGCGCTGCAAGACTTGAAGAGATACCTGTCCTCCACTCCAACACTTGTCGCACCTAAGCCACAAGAGAAGTTGCTGCTGTATATAGCGGCAACCAATCAAGTGGTTAGTGTTGCGTTAGTAGCGGAGAGGGAGGCAGATGATGAGCCAGCAACCACGGCAGGCGCATCCGGCGACAAGCAGGGGGCTTCCCCGACAAGCTCTGGTCCCGACAAAGATGGATCTGCGCAGGTGCGCGAGGAGATATAAAAGAGAATGGTGCAGCGCCCAGTTTACTTTGTCAGTTCCCTTCTGCAGGGTGCTAGGTCAAGGTCCTCTGGTGTGCAGAAATTGCTTTTCGGCCTTCTCATGGCCTCGAGAAAGCTGCGCCATTACTTCCAAGAACATGAGATCATAGTTGTCACTCGTTTTCCGCTGAAGAGGATACTACAGAATCCAGAAGCAACAGGCAGGATTGTTGAGTGGGCACTGGAACTGTCAAGCTTTGCCCTCATGTTTGAGAGCACTTCAACTATCCAAAGCAGAGCATTGGCAGAATTCATAGCAGAGTGGACGCCAACACCAGATGAAGAAATTCCAGAAACGAGCATCCCCGTCAAGGAAGCAAGCAAAGAGTGGCTGATGTACTTTGATGGTGCCTTCTCGCTGCAAGGCGCCGGTGCTGGCGTGCTGCTTCTTGCACCCACCGGAGAGCACCTCAAGTACGTAGTCCAGATGCACTTTCCCAAGGAGCAAGCAACAAACAATACCGCAGAGTATGAAGGTTTGCTTGCTGGTCTCAGGATCGCGGCATACCTTGGGATCAAGAAGCTCATTGTCAGGGGTGACTCGCAGCTTGTCGTCCACCAAGTGAACAAGAGTTATCAGAGTCCGTTGATGGAAGCTTACGTTGATGAAGTGAGAAAGCTAGAAGAGCACTTTGACGGCCTAGAGATGGAGCATGTTCCAAAAGCTCAGAACGACATTGCCGATGGCCTGTCGAAGTGCGCCGCACTTAAGTTACCTGTGGAATCAGAGATCTTTGTGCTCAAGCTGACTCAACCGTCTGTAACGCCATCAACTGGACAGAGCAAGAAGAGGAAGTTGATTTCTGGTGACTATTTTCCGGCAGAGCTTCTCGAAGCCACCGCCAAAAAGGTCCCCAAGATCAACACCAAGAGTGCTGAGGAGCAGTCTGCTCCAGCAAGCCCTAGGGTTTGTTCCGTTGAAGCAGAGGCTTCCGACAAGCTTTGCTCCGGCAAGCTTGCCAGGGAACGTCAAGCTCCGGCTGAGCCGCAGGTTCTCGCCGTAGAAGCGGATGTTCCCGCAGCAGTAGATGTGCCTTTAGTCCTTGTTGTCGAGCCACAAGCTCCAGCATGGGCACAGCAGATTGTCCGTTTCCTTCAGACAGGAGAACTTCCCGAAGAGCAAGAAGAAGCGGAAAGAGTAGCCCGGCAGTCAAGTGTGTAACGGTTTGTCGACAACACACTGTACAGAAAAAGACTCAACGGTGTGAAATTGAAGTGTATTCACCGGGAAGGCGGCATATGTGGTCACCACATTGGCGCAAGAGCACTTGCCGGCAAAGCATTCAGGCAAGGTTTCTTTTGGCCGACAACCCTGCAGGATGCAACTGCACAAGTAACCAAGTGTGAAACGTGCCAGTTCCATTCCAAGCAGATACACCAGCCAGCTCAAGCTCTCTAGACGATCCCTTTATCCTGGCCATTTTTGGTCTGGGGGCTCGACATCCTCGGCCCCTTTCCCCGAGCAGTCGGGGGCTTTGAGTACTTGTACATTGCAATCGACAAGTTCACAAAGTGGCCGAAAGTGGAAGCAGTGAGGAAGGTGACAACACAGTCAGCAGTCAAGTTCTTCAGGTCGATTGTTTGCCGCTTCGGGATCCCTAACAGGATCATCACCGACAACGGTACGCAATTCACGAGCCGCACCTTCATGCAGTATGTCCAAGATCTTGGCGCCAAGGTCTGCTTCGCTTCTGTTGCTCACCCGAGAAGCAACGGTCAAGCGGAGGGGGCAAATGCTGAAGTGCTGCGTGGGCTCAAGACCAGGACTTTCGACAGGCTGCGCAAGTGCGGAAGAAACTGGATTGAGGAGCTGCCAGTAGTTCTTTGGTCGATCAGGACAACGCCAAATCGAGCCACTGGCCAGACACCTTTCGTTCTAGTCTATGGAGCAGAGGCAGTTCTCCCCAGGGAACTCCTATATGGGTCACCTCGAGTGCTCGCTTATGATGAGCTTGTGCGAGAGCAGCTGCGACAAGATGACGCACTACTCCTTGAGGAAGACCGTCTTCAGGCTGCTGTACAAGCTGCTCGCTACCAGCAAGCTTTGCGCCGCTACCATAGCTGCAAAGTTAACGCCATAAGTCTCGAGGAAGGCGACCTGGTTCTTTGGCGCGTTCAGTCTGCCAAGCATTCCAACAAGTTGACGCCGAAGTGGGAAGGCCCTTACCGGGTGAAACGAGTCACTAGGCCTGGCCCTGTCCGCCTTGAGACCGAAGATGGCATTCCGGTGAGCAACTCCTGGAACATTGAGCATCTTCGTAAGTTTTACCCGTAAGGCGCGGTTGCCGGAACTTGTTCCGGCAACCACCTTTTGTACAAGTCTTGCCGCTATTGCATGTAATCCTTTGTACAAAGCCGGGCGCAGACCCCGTGCATAGATAAAGCTCATGTGCTCCGCACATCTTGACAATTTCATGCTTTATATTTTTTGCATGTGTTATCTGACACTTTGTGCAGCACCTACCCCCGGTAAGCAATAACGAGCCGTAAGGCTCCATATCTTTATTTTCTATTCTTTCTTTTTCACAAGGAAATGAAGGTTCCCTCGCCCACAAGTTTGCCGGGGGCGAAAGGAGAAGATAATGGTATGGACCAGGCGTCGTTCAAGAAAGTTCCGCCTTACCGGGAAGCAAACAACAGAAAAGCTAAGTTGCCAATGTTTGAGCAATCAGATTTTTAAAAATTTGAAGTTATCTTCCTTGAACGACCGTGCTTTGTATGGAAAACCTGTGCGCGGAGGAACCAACTCGTAGCTAGTTGCGCCCTTACTTTGTTTCGAGTCCGCTCAACAACTTAAGTGTGCTGCGACTAGTTGCGACAAGGTTTCTTGTCGGTAATGGCACCGCCAGCAGGCTGCTGACGTCCCGCACTCAGCGCTCGCGGCTAAGGTGCCTGCGTCGGCAAGTTCCCTAAAAGCGTAGGGCAAAAACATACAAAGGAAGGAATCAAGTAAAGGAAATAACATTGCAATCATTACCCAAAATAGAGTTATATTACAAGGTAGCTTGTCGCGGCTCTAACAGATTGTTCTCATAACATGACCAGCAGCGACAAGAAAAGAAGAAAACGGGCGGCCTAGTCTACGCGATCGCCCTCAATCCTCTTGATCCCGGTCACCTTGTCCACAATGGGTGCGACAAGGGTCTTGAGCGCTTCCAGATCAGCATCCGGCGGCAGGGTCTTGAGGACGTTGGTGAGGTTGAGGCCCGGGTTGCGGAAGGCCACCTTCACCAACACCTTTTGAAGAGCTCCCGCGCAGATCTTGCGCGACTCGTCGGCCAGCTGCTTTGGAATCTTCTCCCGGAGTCGCTGGAGGGCCGTCGCCATGCCTTTGAAGAACAAGGTGAGCTTGGCGCTGGGTTGGAGGTTCTCATCGGAGGGATACCCGAGATCCTCCATCCCCAGCTGCGCCAGCTCCCTATCAATGTCTGCGGCAGCATCCACGAGACCCTCCGTCCAGTGCTCCACATTCTCCCTAAAAGCGTTCTTGACGGCAGCAGCACTCGCCAGCAGCGCCTTATCGGCCTTGATCTCCTCCTTCAAAGCCACCTCCTGCTCCCTGGCGACGTCCAGCATCTTGGTCAAAGTAGTCAGCTTCAACTCAAGATCTGCGTTGGAGTCCTTGGCGGCGCCAAGTTCCTTGCGCTTCTCGGCGAGACGAACCTGCAGCTCTGACAAGCTGTAGGCGTCCTTCTCCCACTCACACTTGAGCGCGGCAAGCTCTTCACCACTCGCCTTGAGATCGGCCTCCAGCCGCGCCACCTTCGTCTCCAGCTCCTTCTTGGCGGCCTCGGCAGCTGCGGCAGCATCCTTTGCTTGCTGGAGGGCTCCGCCAAATGATTGCTCGCGCGCGGTAAGCTCCTCCTCGTGACTGTCAAGGTTAACTTTCCGCTGCGCCAGCTTGCCCTCCTGCGCAGACAGCTTCTCAGCGGCAAGCCGCTGTTGTTCTTCGACTTCAGCCTTCTCGAGGAGGAAGGCCTGCTGCTCCTCGGTGAGTTGCGCCCGCTCCTCTGCCAGGGACTGGAGAGCTTCCTGGTTAAGACCCCGGAGCTCCTCCGCTCGCTTCTCGATGTTCGCTCCCGCCTTCGCGACAAGTGCCTCTCGGGATTCCAGCTTGGCCTGCCGAGCACGGTAGAGCGACACCAGCTTCCGCAGCAGCCGCTCCTCCTCAGGCTCGCCGCTGCTGCTGCTCGGCGCATCAGCGGAGTCGAGCACCTCTCCATCGAAGCTTTCTCCTTTGACCGGCGCCCTGGAGCTTGAAGCCCAGGGGAGGTTGATGAAGACGTTTTCGCCGGCCTTCAAGTAGACGCCTGGCTGGGGCTCTTCGGAGCCTGACGCTGCGGCAGCGGCGGGAGGATCGGCGGTCGGCGTAGCGCCTGGCGCTCCTGCGGCCTCAGGGCCGTCAGTGCGATCGCCAGACC
>LR738712.1:603168673-603208943 GCA_902687465.1 Secale cereale
CCCCCGCCAGCTTCTGCGGTGGTAACTTTGGCGGCCTCGTCGCCAGCGGGATCATCAGTGCCGGCTGCTTCTTCGGTGGCAGCGGCGTCGCCGGTATCACCGCCCGTGGCAATCTCGACGACCTCATCGACGGCGGCCTCGGTGGTGTTCTCCTCGCCAGCAACCTCGGTCTCCATTGGCTCCGCAGCAGATGGGTCTGACGGCCGGAAAAGGGAGAAAAGTCAAGCAAATATCCAAAAAGAAGATCAAAAGAAGAAGAACCCAAGGGAAGTTTTGAAGCGAGAAGATTACCTGCACCGGGTTCTGTAGTCGTAGTCTCCGCCACCGGGGGGCCGCTGGTGCTGTCCCTTGCCGGAGAACTCTCCCTTGCCGGAGAACACTCCCTTGCCGGAGAACTCTCCCTTGGCATGTCGGGGGCGGCCTCCGGGCGCTCCTGGTGGGGCTGCTCTGCTCCTACGGAAACCAACAATCAGATGTCAGCAATGAAAGAGTATCCATGCGCGCCTAACAACGGAAAGCGAACCATATACTTACGCTGGGGGCTGCTCTGGAGAATAGTTGCCGGGTCCGGCAAGGTGCTCTCGGGCGCACCCTCTGCTGTCTCGGTGGGTTCGTCCTCGACGATAATCACCTTTGGACGCACCGGGACCTTGGCTCTCTTCGCCGCTCTCTGGGCCAGAGTCCTAAAAAGGAATAAGCTCAGAGTAAAGCAAATGAGATACAAGACAAAACAGCAAGAATTGAAGAATCACAAGTACAACATAGAATCTTACTCTTCTTCTTCCTCGTCGGAGCTGAACGCGAAGAAGTCGAAGTCCGGCTCACCTCCGGCGCGAGGAGGCGGAGGGGTAGGTTCCCTTGGCCGCTTGGTGGGAACAGTGGCGGTGGTACGAGACGACCCCGCTCCGGCTGCCGCCACGGCGTGAGAAGCGGCAGGAGCAGAAGCGGTGGTCTGGGTGGACCCCGCTCCAGTTGCCGCCGCAGCATGAGGTGCTCCCGCGGCAATAGTGCTTGCCGCGGTGGAGCGTGTCACGCGGCGCGGCGACTGACGACTCGTCCGCCACTCCGCTACGTCCCCGGTCTTGTGGAGACGCCTTCTTGGTGGAGCTGGGGGCTCTGCTTGCGACGAGCTGTCTGAAGATGAGGAGGAAGAGGAGTTGATCTCCAACGAGCCACTCGTATCCTCGGCGGGCTCGCTCGACTCGACATAATGCCCGGCAAGCTCTTCCTCGCCGGCAAGCTCCTCTCGCTCGGCACGGCTTGCCGACTCTGCTGCCTCCGCCTCCTCCACGGTGAATCCAAACTCGCCCGCGGCTGCGGCTGCCGCCGCCTCTTCCAGCCTAGTGGCGATGCATTTCATCTCTGCATTGGTGGTAGCGCGAGTGAGGCTTTTCTGTTCGTCGGAGCGGACCGGCACTTCTACCAAGCCGTCAAAGAACTCCTGCACGACGTCGTCTGCAGGCTCTTGCCAAGTTGGGGCAATTCCATGCGAGTCGCACAACGGCATCATTGCACGGATGCGGCTAAGCGCGGAGTTGTTACACAACGGAACGACATCCTTCGGCAACCTGAACACTTCGGGATGTTGAGGGTCGTACTTGAACAGCTCCCGGAGCATTGCGTCAAGTTCCATAACAGTGAAGTTGAAATTGAGGCCCGGGCGCAGCCTCATGATGTCCGCCGCATTCTTGAACTCCCAGGCGGGTCTCCTCCTCTCCTGGAGGGGGGCGATGCGGCGGCGAAGAAAATCTGCGCCAACCGCGCCTACAATGAGCCCGGCAAGCCTAAGGCGTTGGATCCGGGTGACGGCAATCTTCAGCCTATCATCTTCCAGGGCCACGTTGCTCCAATCGCTGCCGCGCGCTACTGGGTTTTGGCACCGGGCGGTAAATGGCTGCGGGTTCTCCTCGACAATCCAGCACCAGTCTGCTCTCCATTCCTCCCACTTGCCGCGGAACTCTCCCTCTAGATAAGCTTTCTTCTTGCCGGCTCTCGAGATCCAGGCGATTCTGCCGAATTAAGGCTCTCCTCTCTCAACTCGGGGCATAAAGAAATGGCGAAAAGGGCTACGTTTGGATAGACTCCGACAAAGTTTTCGCAGAGATGTGCGAAAACTGCCATGGTCAGAACAGCATTGGGGGTGAAGTCAAGGAGGCGGAACCCATAGGTGTTCATAAGATCGCAGAAAAACTCAGAGAAAGGCGGGCAGAGCCCGCAGTAGAAGAACAAGGCGAAGAAGGGATATCCATTTGGAGCCATTCTCGAAGCGACGGCTGGAAGTACCTTCGTGCGCGGATGCGCCCGCGTCTCCGTCGATAGAAGAGGTAGTAATACTCCCTCAGCTCCTTCGCGGCGATCTTGGGGGGGGGGGGGGGCGAGATTGCCCGCTTCTTTCGCAGCGCCACGAGCCACTGCACCTCGGTCGACTTCACGACCTTCCCCTTGTCGGCTTTCGGAACCATGGCGGAAGTGGTGGGGGAGGTCGACGCCGTTGGTGGTGCTGGCGGCGATGGGAGGCAGAGCGCTGCTCTCTTTCAGCTTTGGGAAGAAGGGGGAGTAGCGGAGGTTTCCGAGATTGGAATAGCAACCGTCGAGTGGGCGAACTACCCCTGATTCCCCTGCTTATAAGGAGGGAGGGGACGGACGTTCCGTCTTTCTGAATAAAGAAACCACCCACGATCTCTCCCACCACGCCGCATTCAACGCGTGTCGTTCGGGGAGGGCGCGGTGGATACGGAGAGAGATACGGCGTAACCCAGGCCGCGCGTGCCCGTGCCCTGTTTTGGGCCTGGCCCAACAGCGCTCGGCACCATGTGTGGCCCAGGCCCGGGGGCTCCTGTCGGTGTACTAGAGTAGGGTACCCTAGTATCCCGAACTTGTGCACGGGCAGTCGCAGCATCCCGCGGCAAGGCTTGCCGGGTGACCGCCAAGGTCCTCCGTGGTTCCTTTGGAGCCATTCAAGAACAAAGTATTTAAGCCAAGGAGACAAGACCCCGGCAAGAGGAGTTTGCCGGGAAGGCCAACCAAGGCATCTCAAGGAACTTGCCGTGACGCGCCATGCGTCCCGGCAAGGCCCGGAGAGCGACGAGCTCTCGGGCGCGACAAGACGACGACCGCGGCAAGGCGCTTGCCGCGGCAAGCTACCATTCTGTACCCGCGCTCCAGCACATCCACCAACGTGTCGCTCTAGGACCCTTCCAGGCGTACGTGGCGGGAGGCTGTGCAGCCAGCTGTGCTCGGTGGCAAGCGGTGCTGACAAGATTGCCATCGTGGCGAGCGGTGGCGTCTCTGACGGGCCCTTTTGCACTATTTGGGCGACGCAGACGGGCATTCAATGCCTTTGTCCCCTGCCGTCAGAGTTAGGTATGATACACTGTAACATGTAGTTGTATCAACCGTAACACCTTTCCATTTTTACCCTTGTCTACGTTGCCACCTGTCGGTGACCCCTTGAGCATATAAAAGGAGGCCCATGCGCAACGTAGAGGGGAGGAGGAGAACACTCACGCTCGGTCTCGTTAGCTGCTGGTGTGTACTGTAGCACTCAGCGCTCCCGAGCAAGAACTCAATACAAACCACAAAGCAGGATTAGGGTTTTCCGCATCCGTGCGGCCCGAACCTGGGTAAACTGCTCGTGTGTTTCGCCTCGATCCGCTCTTGTGCGACCTTCGCCCGTGCCGAACCGAAAGGGGCTCGGTCCACCGGTCCCATAGGTGCTCGTGGATTCGTTCCCCGACAACAAGGTATTGCAATCTGGATTTTACTGGCCTACTCTCTTCAAGGATGCCCGTAAGTTCGTCTTAGCTTGTGATGAATGTCAAAGAATAGGTAATATCGGTAAGCGTCAAGGAATGCCTATGAATTATTCACTTTCTGTTGAACCATTTGATGTTTGGGGATTTGATTACATGGGACCTTTTCCTTCCTCTAATGGGTATACACATATTTTGGTTGTTGCTGATTATGTAACTAAATGGGTAGAAGCTATTCCAGCCAGTAGTGCTGATCACAACACCTCTATTAAAATGCTTAAGAAAGTTATTTTCCCAAGGTTTGGAGTCCCTATATATTTAATGACTGGTGGTGGTTCACACTTTATTCATGGTGCTTTCCGTAAAATGCTTGCCAAGTATGATGGTAACTGTCGTGGAATTAACACGGCAGATGTCCGGTTTAGCGGACTTGATAATGGAACCATCGCATGGGTTAGCTTGAAGGGGTTAAAAGCACACAAAGGACACAAAGGGTTTATACTAGTTCGGCCCCTTCGATGAAGGTAAAAGCCTACGTCTAGTTTGGTTTGGTATTGCTTGGGCGTCGATGAACAGGGAGCGGATTGCTTGCCTGTGTCTTGACGAATTGTTTCTTGCTCTCCTGAACCGTCGTCGGGTCGTCCCTTTATATAGAGGTGACGCCCGGTCCGGTTTACAGAGTCCCGAGGCCGGCTCATACTCGTGTCCGCCTCGGTCTCTGCTCTTTCTTCCTTATCTCTCAAGTTACATCATCGGGCGGTTTACAAATCATAACTCTATACATGGGCCGTATCCTTTACTAAACATTACAATCACACAAACATATTATAATAAGCCGGTTTACACTAGCCGGTTCATACCTGCTAGTAATATCCCTGACATTAGGCCCTAGAATGATTTGAACTTGTTCACATCAATCTTTCCTGTCTTGCATAATCTTCCTTCTTGTGTCTTCTCATTTTTGTAAACCGGCCCTGACGTCATCCTCGAGAATCGCTTAGTCTGACTGTGACATCACTTCCGCATTTAAAGCACCCAGCTGTCTATCGGCTTTGTTTAAGGGTCGTCCCAAAAATCGAGGCGACAGAAGATCCTTATCCAATCTTTTGCCTCCTCGAATCTCGCACCTGTCGTTTCAACTCTGCTCGTTCTTTAAATACTGCTGCCCCATTCTTTATCTTCCTCCGTTCGTTCTTCTTCCTCCATCACCCGAGCTCAAGACTCCATTGTTGCCCGAGCTCGAACCGCCGCCGTCGACCGCCGAATCCCAGTCTTCGTCGGCCGCTGCATCAACCTGATTGCGACCAGAGAACCTCCGCCGCCATTTCTTGCTGTTCCAGGTATGTCTCCCTCCTCATTGTAGATCCGTAACTTCTAGGGTTCTTCCTCGCGCCTCCGCCATTAGAACCTCAGTGAAAGCTTCATCTTGTTCATCCTAGGCAAATAGTTCTCAGTAATTTTTACCTTTAGATCTTGCCCTTTGAAATTTGTCTCTATTTCGCTGCGGTATGCTCTAGATCTCATTATTCATATTCAACATGTAGATTTGTCCGCTCTGTATAGGACCCTTGTAGTTTTTCCCATGATATCGTTGCATTTGTTTTTCTTTCTCCTGGATGCTCAGATCTGTTTTACTTTAACTGTCTGTGAAAACCTGTTTTTTCTCCTTTGTATATCTGTTAAGTATGCTCCGGTTTAAACTATCATACATCGCTTCTCTAAAAACTTCCAAAAAACGAACGCGATGGTTTAGCTCTTTCTCTTTTGTTGATATGAACCGGTAATAACATACTCTCCTGTTTATTGCCGGGCTATCCATATCATTAGTCCCTTGCTTAAACCGTTGCGTGATCCTTTCATATATCTTCCGGTTTATGCCAATCTGGGTTTACATTTTACCTTTTTAGCACTTGTTCTTCTGTTGCTATGGCCAAACAGTTTGTCTCCTGCAACTGGGTTCCTTCCACTATTACGGAGGAAGATTTAGCTAAAGCGGTTGAAGTTGGTACTTTGGGCCCTCAGTCCGTTTTAAAGTGGCGAGCTCCAGGGAATGAATGTCCTCCTACTCCCAAAGAGGGAGAAATTATTGTCTTTTTTGATCACATTGCTCGAGGATTTACTCCTCCCGGTTCAAAGTTTTTCCGGGATGTGCTTGCCGCCTTCCAGATTCACCCTCAGGACATAGGTCCCAACTCTGTTTCCAATATCTGTGATTTTCAAGTTTTCTTCGAGGTGTACTTGCAAGAAGAGCCGTCCGTCGATCTGTTCCGGGATTTCTTTCACCTGAACCGGTGCACTGAGTTCACCAGCGGACCTCATCAAGAGCTAGGCGGGGTCAGTATTCAGAAAAGGAGAGACGTAGTCTTCCGTCATGCCGCTCTCCATACACACCCCAAGGACTGGAATAAATCTTGGTTTTACTGTATTGACACTTCTCCTGAAGGGGAAAACCCACTGCCGGGTTACCGTGAGCACCGTCTTTCGGAAGATCACCCCCTTCCACAGCGCCTCAGCTTCGTAGAGCGACCCCGGTTTGCCTCGCAACTTGCCAGGCTAAAAGCCTTTATGGCCAATCGTTTAACCGGAGTGGACTTTACGCGCTGCTGGCTCTCCTGGAGCATCCTTCCTTTGAGCCGGCGTCCAAGCTTGATGTGTAAGTATTCTAGTAAACCGGATGATCCTCAACGGTTTACCAAGGAGAAACTTTCCGAGTCGGAAGTTATTGAATCGGCCAAGAAAATGCTCAATGTCCCTTTAGACGAATGCAGCCAAACCGGGCTGGCTCCGTACTACAGGAAAAACAAACTGCCCGCAGTAAGTCTTATTTCTGTCATGTATTTGTAATCTGTTCCCTTAAACCGTTCTTTCAATTATCTTTCTTCTTTTGAACAGACTGAGGATCCCTTTTGGAAGAGGAAACCTCAGGAGAAGGCCGGAAAACTGCCGCGCCGGAAAACCTTCGCTTCCAAGAAGAGAAAAGCAGCTGGTGGCTCCAGTTCTCACGCTGAGGATGACGATCCGGACTCTGAGGTATGAATTAATCCGGCTTTAACTTGCTCGCTTGTACTCATATCTGTATCTCATGATAACTTTCCACAGGAGTTGGCCGAAGGAGAAAAATCGGCCGAAGTTGAGGTAACTATCCTTTCTTCCGATTCAGAACCACTTCTACAAAAAAGTCGTCGGACAGTACGGAAATATCTGTTTTCTCACCCCTATGCTCAATTGGATCCTAATTTTATTTTGAAGAAACAACAACACGAAGCCCTTCGCCGGACCACTCGCCATAGCGGACTTGCAGTGGAATCATCCGGAATATCTCTTACTCCGGCTCGGAGGCGCCGCTCTGAGGTTATACTCACTCCAACCCTCCTTCATCCCAAGGCCGGGCTTATACGCAAACCTCTTAAACCGTCTGACCCTGATTATCAGGAGACTCCGTTATCTTCTTCCGGTGAATCAACTGGCACACAGCTTCCACCCCTGAAAACTGTCCCAGGGTAAGTCTTTTAAATTTATCCGGTTTATGATTGCACTTTGTCTTACAGTTCTAACTTGTTTCTCCAACTTCCTTCAGCAAGCTAAAGCCTAGAAAAAAGCCGAAAGCCAACCAACCAACTGCTGAGACTACCGTTGATGATCCGGCGGCCGATCCGGACTCAACTATCCCTCCGGAAGGCGAACCTACAATTCCACTTGAAGATCCTGCTCCTGCAGATCACACTACTATGCCTGAGAATCCCAATGCTGAGGATGTTCATGAATCGGCTAGCCCTGCCCGGGCCAATTCTCCTCAGACCAATCCGGCTCCTGCCAGTCCGTGTTATACTGCAACCCCACCACCAACAACTGCTTCTCCGGAGGTGGAAATAACTCACACGGCTTATACCGCTCCTGCTGAGCCCACTGTCTTAGCCAAACATACGGCTAAAGCGGAGAAGCTGCACAAAGAAAAGGGTAAATTGAGTACCGAACTGTCCAGCTATGCTGACATGAGTGCCCAGGAGCTCTATTCCGGGTACTTGAACCGGCTCCACACTGGTCGAGACTATGAAGCAGGCTTGATTAACATGATGAAGGACAAGTATGAGGTAATCCTTTGCATCTTCTTTTGGCTTTCAATGTACTTCTGTCCATACCGTATCAGCCCCCAAGTTCCGGTTTAGCTATGTTTAGAAGGTGAGCCTGTACTTCCTGATTAATCAAATGATCTCACATTAGCCCCCAAGTGCCAGGGGCATAACTCGGTTTATGTGCCTGGGACTTGCCTGACTTTTCCTGCGATACTTCAATTATCCATTAGTCCCCAAGTGTCAAGTATACAACTTGTTTGTGTGCTTGAGACTTTTTCTTTGAATTAGTATTGCTTATTACTTCAACTGCCCCCCCCCCCCAAGTGTCAAGTAGACAACTTGTTTGTGTGCTTGAGACTTTGTCTTTGAATTATTTCCGCTTACCACTTGATCTTCCTTGCAGGCTGCTTTAAACCGGAGGGCTGACGAAATCAGTGAACTCCGGAGCAGACTTGCTGAAATGGAGGCTGCTGCTTCTAAAGCCAAGAAAGATTTGAAGCTGAGTTTAAAGACTGCTGAACAGCTGAAGAAATTCTTTGAAGAAGAGCGGACCGCCTTTGAGGTTCAGAAGAAAGATCTAGAGAAAAGGGCCAAGGATGCTGAAGAAGCTCTTAATCCGGTGACTGAAGAGTTAACCGGTTTAAAGCGGCAAATAGAGTTGATGACTTCTGCAATCTTCGGTAAGTATTTAATCTATATTCCTGATTTCATCCTTGTAATCTTCCATCTATGCCGGTTTAACTATGATAATCATATGCAGGGCGCCGTGTCACCCATCTTGGGGATGACTTACGGAAGAAACTCAAGGCATGTTATACTTTGGTCGAGCAGCTGTATTCCAGCGCTCAGAGGATCATAAGTGCAACATCGTCCAATAAACCGGCCCCCACTACCATACAAGGCACATTAGAAAAACTATCTGTTTTGCCAGTGCGTTTGGAGGAAGTTATGAAGTCTGTCGCCCGAGCCGGTTCCCTCATGGCGCTTACCAGAGCTAAAGCTTGGGTTCCGGATTTTGATCCGGAAGAAGCCTTGAGTGGGTATCCCGACACTAAAGAAGATGTATCATCTTTTACTGCAAAGGATCTCCATGCCTTGACGAAGGAGATGCATCCTCTCGCCAGCAAACTTGCAGCCGAATCATATTTATCCAGGTATCATCCGGGGTATGACTTGCAGAACGAGCGGGTGGAGCGGCCGGTTAATGATACCGTCAATCTAATCCCACCAGTGCGCCCTCATACCTTCGCTCCAGATATCGATCTGTCTGAACTCATCAATGAAGAGATGTACTTCCGTGCCTTAACGAAAATCGACTGGTGCGTCCCGGACTTCCAGCCGCTTCAAGAAGAAGAGGAGACTCCAGATCAAGTTGACGCCCAGCCGCCTCAGCAGGAAGGAGCATAGCTCATAGCTTATTGTTGTAGTTGCAGTTCCATTTTACCGAACAATCTTTAATCCGTCAGGCTTGCTATGCCTTGTAATAGGATAGCTGAAAACTGTGTTCATTTTGATCCGGATACTTCTTGCTTTAACATTGCCAATTTCAATTTGTTATAGCATGGCGTGTCCTGCATATCATCTGTTCCTGCATAGACAACACTGAAAATATATCCTAACGGTTTTTCACCGCTGGACCCATTAAATTGTTCTCACAATATATCAAAAAAGTGTATACTTACATCAGAAATATGCTCAATGTCCCTTTAGACGAATGCAGCCAAACCGGGCTGGCTCCGTACTACAGGAAAAACAAACTGCCCGCAGTAAGTCTTATTTCTGTCATGTATTTGTAATCTGTTCCCTTAAACCGTTCTTTCAATTATCTTTCTTCTTTTGAACAGACTGAGGATCCCTTTTGGAAGAGGAAACCTCAGGAGAAGGCCGGAAAACTGCCGCGTCGGAAAACCTTCGCTTCCAAGAAGAGAAAAGCAGCTGGTGGCTCCGGTTCTCACGCTGAGGATGACGATCCGGACTCTGAGGTATGAATTAATCCGGCTTTAACTTGCTCGCTTTTACTCATATCTGTATCTCATGATAACTTTCCACAGGAGTTGGCCGAAGGAGATAAACCGGCCGAAGTTGAGGTAACTATCCTTTCTTCCGATTCAGAACCACTTCTACAAAAAAGTCGTCGGACAGTCCGGAAATATCAGTTTTCTCACCCCTATGCTCAATTGGATCCTAATTTTCTTTTGAAGAAACAACAACACGAAGCCCTTCGCCGGACCACTCGCCATAGCGGTCTTGCAGTGGAATCATCCGGAATATCTCTTACTCCGGCTCGGAGGCGCCGCTCTGAGGTTATACTCACTCCAACCCTCCTTCATCCCAAGGCCGTGCTTATACGCAAACCTCATAAACCGTCTGACCCTGATTATCATGAGACTCCGTTATCTTCTTCCGGTGAATCAACTGCCACACAGCTTCCACCCCTGAAAACTGTCCCAGGGTAAGTCTTTTAAATTTATCCGGTTTATGATTGCACTTTGTCTTACAGTTCTAACTTGTTTCTCCAACTTCCTTCAGCAAGCAAAAGCCTAGAAAAAAGCCGAAAGACAACCAACCAACTGCTGAGACTGCCGTTGATGATCCGGCGGCCGATCCGGACTCAACTATCCCTCCGGAAGGCGAACCTATAATTCCACTTGAAGATCCTGCTCCTGCAGATCACACTACTATGCCTGAGAATCCCAATGCTGAGGATGTTCATGAATCGGCTAGCCCTGACCGGGCCAATTCTCCTCAGACCAATCCGGCTCCTGCCAGTCCGGTTCATACTACAACCCCACCACCAACAACTGCTTCTCCGGAGGTGGAAATAACTCACACGGCTTATACCGCTCCTGTTGAGCCCACTGTCTTAGCCAAACATACGGCTAAAGCGGAGAAGCTGCACAAAGAAAAGGGTAAATGGAGTACCGAACTGTCCAGCTTTGCTGACATGAGTGCCCAGGAGCTCTATTCCGGGTACTTGAACCGGCTCCACACTGGTCGAGACTATGAAGCAGGCTTGATTAACATGATGAAGGACAAGTATGAGGTAATCCTTTGCATCTTCTTTTGGCTTTCAATGTACTTTTGTCCATACCGTATCAGCCCCCAAGTTCCGGTTTAGCTATGTTTAGAAGGTGAACCTGTACTTCCTGATTAATCAAATGATCTCACATTAGCCCCCAAGTGCCAGGGGCATAACTCGGTTTATGTGTCTGGGACTTGCCTGACTTTTCCTGCGATACTTCAATTATCCATTAGTCCCCAAGTGTCAAGTATACAACTTGTTTGTGTGCTTGAGACTTTTTCTTTGAATTAGTATTGCTTATTACTTCAACTGCCCCCCCCCCCCAAGTGTCAAGTAGACAACTTGTTTGTGTGCTTGAGACTTTGTCTTTGAATTATTTCCGCTTACCACTTGATCTTCCTTGCAGGCTGATTTAAACCGGAGGGCTGACGAAATCAGTGAACTCCGGAGCAGACTTGCTGAAATGGAGGCTGCTGCTTCTAAAGCCAAGAAAGATTTGAAGCTGAGTTTAAAGACTGCTGAACAGCTGAAGAAATTCTTTGAAGAAGAGCGGACCGCCTTTGAGGTTCAGAAGAAAGATCTAGAGAAAAGGGCCAAGGATGCTGAAGAAGCTCTTAATCCGGTGACTGAAGAGTTAACCGGTTAAAAGCGGCAAATAGAGTTGATGACTTCTGCAATCTTCGGTAAGTATTTAATCTGTATTCCTGCTTTCATCCTTGTAATCTTCCATCTATGCCGGTTTAACTGTGATAATCATATGCAGGGCGCCATGTCACCCATCTTGGGGATGACTTACGGAAGAAACTCAAGGCATGTTATACTTTGGTCGAGCAGCTGTATTCCGGCGCTCAGAGGATCATAAGTGCAACACCGTCCAATAAACCGGCCCCCACTACCATACAAGGCACATTAGAAAAACTATCTGTTTTGCCAGTGCGTTTGGAGGAAGTTATGAAGTCTGTCGCCCGAGCCGGTTCCCTCATGGCGCTTACCAGAGCTAAAGCTTGGGTTCCAGATTTTGATCCGGAAGAAGCCTTGAGTGGGTATCCCGACACTAAAGAAGATGTATCATCTTTTACTGCAAAGGATATCCATGCCTTGACGAAGGAGATGCGTCCTCTCGCCAGCAAACTTGCAGCCGAATCAGATTTATCCAGGTATCATCCGGGGTATGACTTGCAGAACGAGCGGGTGGAGCGGCCGGTTTATGATACTGTCAATCTAATCCCACCAGTGCGCCCTCATACCTTCGCTCCAGATATCGATCCGTCTGAACTCATCAATGAAGAGATGTACTTCCGTGCCTTAACGAAAATCGACTGGTGCGTCCCGGACTTCCAGCCACTTCAAGAAGAAGAGGAGACTCCGGATCAAGTTGACGCCCAGCCGCCTCAGCAGGAAGGAGCATAGCTCATAGCTTATTGTTGTAGTTGCAGTTCCATTTTACCGAACAATCTTTAATCCGTCAGGCTTGCTATGCCTTGTAATAGGATAGCTGAAAACTGTGTTCATTTTGATCCGGATACTTCTTGCTTTAACATTGCCAATTTCAATTTGTTATAGCATGGCGTGTCCTGCATATCATCTGTTCCTGCATAGACAACACTGAAAATATATCCTAACGGTTTTTCACCGCTGGACCCATTAAATTGTTCTCACAATATATCAAACAAGTGTATACTTACATCAGAAATAACTTTATACCTGAGATCAAGTATGCTTGATATTCTTAATCCGGCGAATTTTGCCTTTTTGAAGGGAGTCTTTTAATAAACCCAACAATAATCCCTGGTCTTATAGAAACTGCTGGCTTAAATCATGCTTGGCTTCTTTCTTTGTTTCTGCCTGATGATTGTTCCGGGTTATGATGAACACCGGATTAACTTTTGCTGGTGTTTTCTAACCCAGACTTTTTACTCATGATGGTGCTCATGACCCAGACTTTTAACTTTGTAGATATGTGGTTAACTTCTGGAGCTGTTCCACTCCGGTTTAGAGAACCATGAAAGATAAACACCAAAAATGCAAATAAAACCATGTAGTCGAGGCTTTTTACGAGCTGCCAGGCTCAAAGCAAGGTTCAGCCCATCAATGGAATGGGCTTACCATCCGAAGGGCCGGTCGATGGATGTGGCCGAATCATCCATAGGAACCATAAGAAAAACTTTAGCCAAACACTGGGTGGCTGTCTCCTGTCCAGAGGGCCTCCATGGTTCCATGGAACCATAGGTTAAACTTAAGCCAATCACTGGATGGCTGTCGCCTGTCCAGAGGGCCTCCATGGTTCCATAGAACCATGGGTAAATCTTTAGCCAATCACTGGATGGCTGTCGCCTGTCCAGAGGGCCTCCATGGTTCCATAGAACCATGGGTAAATCTTTAGCCAATCACTGGATGGATGTCGCCTGTACAGAGGGCCTCCATGGTTCCATAGAACCATGGGTAAATCTTTAGCCAATCACTGGATGGCTGTCGCCTGTCCAGAGGGCCTCCATGGTTCCATAGAACCATGGGTAAATCTTTAGCCAATCACTGGATGGTTGTCGCCTGTCCAGAGGGCCTCCATGGTTCCATAGAACCATGGGTAAATCTTTAGCCAATCACTAGATGGATTACCATCCAGAGGGCATCTATGAAGCGTCCTCTTTGGTCCTGATATGACTTTACGCTTGAAAAAAGCTCTTCAGGGAATTATTGCTTCTGAGTGCATATATTCTGCAAAATCAGTTTAAACCGATCGATCTATTTGAAATATAACATATGGTAATACATGTATGGTTGTGCTCATAAGATATTTGTATTGGAAAAAAGGCTGAGCCCCCGGTTTACCGAGGGTGCCGGTTTATTCATTAATCATAATATATACATAGGATACAGTGGAGCTCATGGCTCAGGTATAGTAGGGCCGTAAGAGGGCGATGTTCCACGGCCTCTTTGTCTCCTCTTCCGATGTCCGTGAGTCCTTGTGTTCTCGAACGTCCACCAGGTAATATGAACCGTTGTGCAGATTCTTGCTGACCACAAAGGGCCCTTCCCAAGGTGGGGATAGCTTGTGCATATCTGTTTGGTCCTGGATGAGCCGGAGTACTAAGTCTCCCTCCTGGAATGTCCTGCTCTTGATCCGGCCGCTGTGATATATGCGCAAGTCTTGTTGATAGATCGCAGACCGTGCTGCTGCTATATCACGCTCTTCATCCAGCCGGTCCAAACTGTCTTGTCTTGCCTGCTCGTTGGCCGCTTCAACACAAGCTGTCACCCTTGGTGAATCATGACGGATATCGCTTGGAAGGACCACTTCAGCACCATACACCATAAAGAAAGGTGTATAACCTGTGGACTAGTTTGGCGTAGTGTTGATACTCCAAAGGACAGATGGTAACTCCTCAACCCAACATCCCGGGGTTCTTTGCAAGGGAGTCATAAGGCGGGGCTTGATACCTCACAAAATCTCCTGGTTTGCTCTTTCAGCTTGACCATTGGTTTGAGGGTGGGCCACAGAAGATACATCTAGGCGAATATGTTCTCGTTGACAAAATTCCTCCATCTCACCCTTACATAAATTGGTGCCATTGTCTGTGATGATGCTGTGTGGAAAGCCAAACCGGAAAATTACCTTTTTGATGAATTTGACTGTTGTGGCTGCATCACACTTGCTCACAGGTTCTGCCTCAATCCACTTTGTGAACTTATCCACCGCCACAAGTAGATGAGTTTTCTGATCTTGGGATCGCTTAAAAGGTCCAACCATATCAAGCCCCCAAGTCGCAAACGGCCAGGTTATTGGTATCATCCGGAGCTCCTGTGTCGGAACAAGAGCACGTCGCGAAAACTTCTGACAAGCATCACACTTCCGGACTAGATCGGCCGCATCAGCATGAGCTGTTAACCAATAGAAACCATGTCGAAAAGCTTTAGCCACCAATGATTTTGAACCGGCATGATGACCACAATCCCCTTCATGGATCTCGCGAAGAATCTCGCAACCTTCCTCAGCTGACACACACCGTTGAAACGCTCCAGAAACACTGTGATGATGAAGTTCCCCGTTTGCAATTGTCATGGACTTAGAACGCCGGACTATCTGTCGTGCTTGTATTTCATCGTCCGGTAGCTCTCCTCGGCTCAGATATGCCAAATAAGGCAGCGTCCAATCCGGAATAACATGAAGTGCTGCAACTAACTGTGCCTCCGGATCAGGAATAGCCAGGTCTTCCTCCGATGGTACTTGTACTGATGGACTGTGCAGCTCATCCAAAAAAGTATTTGGTGGTACCGGTTTACATTGAGAACCCAACCGGCTTAAAGCATCAGCCGCTTCGTTCCTTCGCTTGTCTATGTGGTCCACTTGATACCCTTTGAAATATCCAGCAACTGCTTCCACTTCTCGTATGTAAGCTGACATGAGGGGATCTCTCGAATCCCACTTGCCAGAAACTTGCTGTGCCACCAAATCTGAATCCCCGAAGCATTTAACCCGGCTCAAGTTCATCTCCTTTGCCATCCGCAAGCCATGTAGTAATGCTTCATACTCTGCTGCATTATTAGTACAAGGAAACAATAAACAGAGGACGTAACAAAACTTATCACCTCGTGGGGAAGTTAAGACAACTCAAGCCCCCGAGCCTTCTAACTGTCTTGAACCGTCAAAGTGAATCGTCCAGAATGTAAGATCCGGCTTCTCCTCAGGTGTTTGTAATTCTGTCCAATCATTGATGAAATCCACTAATGCCTGAGACTTTATGGCGGTGCGTGGCACATATTTCAACTCATGTGGGCTGAGCTCAATGGCCCACTTCGCCACTCTACCCATTCCTTCCCTGTTCTGGATTATGTCCCCCAACGGTGCTGAACTAACCACAGTTATTGGATGACCCTGGAAATAGTGCTTCAACTTCCGGTTTGCCATAAACACACCATACACCAGCTTCTCCCAATGTGGGTACCTCTGTTTAGACTCAATGAGTACCTCACTTACGTAATAAACCGGACGCTGAACCGGATATTCCTTCCCTGCCTCCTTGCGTTCCACCACGATCACCACACTAACTGCCCGTGCGTTGGCGGCGACATATAACAGCAAAGGTTCATTATCAACAGGGGCAGCCAGGACCGATGGCCTCGCTAGCTGTCGCTTCAAATCCTCAAACGCAGTATTTGCCTCATCACTCCATATAAACCGATCCGTCTTTCTCAGCATCTGATAAAGCGGAATCGCCTTCTCCCCCAAACGGCTAATAAACCGGCTCAATGATGTGATCCGGCCAGCAATACGCTGAACATCATTAATGCAAACCGGTTTTGTTAAAGATGTGATTGCCTTGATCTTCTCCGGATTAGCTTCGATTCCTCTGTTTGACACCAAAAACCCAAGGAGCTTGCCTGCCGGAACACCAAAAGCACACTTCTCCGGATTAAGCATCATCTTATAGGCCCAAAGATTGTCAAAGGTCTCCTTGAGGTCCTCTATCAATGTCTCTTCCTTCCTTGACTTCACCATGATATCATCCACATAGGCATGAACATTTCTTTCTATTTGCCCCTTAAGACAGTTCTGTACGCAACGCTGATAAGTTGCTTGGGCACTCTTGAGCCCAAAAGGCATAGATACATAGCAAAAAGCACCAAAAGGAGTTATGAAAGTTGTCTTCTCTTGGTCTTTAACTGCCATCTTGATCTTGTGATATCCCGAGTATGCATCCAAAAAACTTAGCCGCTCACATCCCGCTGTAGCATCGATGATCTGATCAATGCGAGGGAGAGCAAAAGGATCCGTTGGACAAGCTTTATTGAGGTCTGTGTAGTACACACACATTCTCCATTTTCCATTCTTCTTTCGCACTAGCACCGGATTAGCCAACCACTCTGGGTGGAAAACTTCCACTATGAACCCCGCAGCGAAAAGCCTGGCCACTTCCTCTCCTATAGCCTTGCGCCTCTCTTCGTTGAAGCGGCACAGGTATTGTTTGACCGGTTTAAACTTCAGATCAATATTAAGACTGTGCTCAGCGAGTTCCCTCGGTATACCTGGCATGTCAGAAGGTTTCCATGCAAAGATATCCCGGTTCTCACCGATGAACTCGATGAGCGCGCTTTCCTATTTTGGATCAAGGTTAGCGCTGATTGTGAACTGCTTGGATGAATCGCCTGGCACAAAATCAACTTGCTTGGTATCCTCCGCCGATTAAAATTTCAATGTCGGATCATGCTCTGTAGTTGGCTTCTTCAACGGGGTCATATCTGCCGGATCAACATTATCTTTATAAAACTTCAACTCTTCCGTGGCACATACTGCCTCTGCATAAGCAGCATCTCCCTCTTCACATTCCACTGCTAACTTGCGACTTCCCTGAACTGTGATTGTGCCTTTGTGACCCGGCATTTTGAGCTGCAGATATACATAACATGGCCTAGCCATAAACTTGGTATAAACCATCCTCCCGAATAGAGCGTGATAGGGGCTCCGGATCTTGACGACTTCGAAAGTTATCATCTCTGACCTGGAATCATGCTCATCTCCAAAGGTAACTTCTAAGTCAATTTTCCCAACTGGATAAGCTGACTTACCTGGAACCACCCCATGGAACACCGTGTTTGATTGACTTAGCTTCTTATCCGTCAGGCCCATACGACGGAAGGTCTCATAGTACAAGATATTGATGCTGCTACCACCGTCCATGAGAACTTTAGTGAACTTGTAGCCACCCACCTGTGGCGCTACCACCAAGGCCAAGTGGCCCGGATCATCCACCCGCATCGGGTGATCCTCCCTACTCCAGACGATGGGCTGCTCTAACCAGCGCAGGAATTGTGGCGTCGCCAGTTCAACCGCGTGGACTGCCCTCTTTAAAACCTTTTGATCTCGTTTACACAAACTCGTGGTGAACACTTGATATTGCCCACTACTTAGCTCCTTCGGATTGCTCTGATATCCGGATTGTTGCTGTTGTTGCTGACGCTGCTGATTACCTTGGTTGTTGTGATTACTTTGGCCCGGCTGCTGGCTGCCTTGGTTATTGTAACCACCCTAATTACGCAGCTGATTGCCTTGGTTATTATAACCTCCTTGACCATTTTGATTACTGGCCCGACCATGATAACCACCGTTATTGCCCCGATATCCTGATCCGGAGATGTTCCCCTGATGACCCGGACCATAGAACCCCGGGCCTGAACCACCATTTGGAGGCCTATCATTAGGATTGAAGCGGCCCATCATGGCTTCCATCAAGGGCCTGCATTCTCCTATAGTGTGTTTTGCTGGTCGTCCCCTCAAGCTATGCTTCGGACAAGGCTGACTTAACTCTTGGTCCCAACTGACATCCCCTCCGCCGGTTTGTTGGGGTGGGTTGCCCCTATTGTGCTGGAAACCCCCTTGAACTTGGGTATTGGACACGAAATCAGAGCCACCTTCCGCCTTTCGCTTTCCTAAGAAACTTGCAGTAGCCGGGTTAACCTGCGCCGGTTTACCAGGTTTGTTAACCTTTCCTGCTTTGTCTCCCTCAGCTTCTGGATACTTAGTATTGTCAGAGTCCCCATACTTCACCAGAGCGCTCATGAGAGTTCCCATATCATTACAATCCCGTTTAAGCCGTCCTAGTTTCAGCTTTAGAGACTCAAACTGGCAATTGTTTTCCAAAGTCACTATTGTCGTACTAGGATTGATACCGTTCGAAGAGTGCAAAATTTCTGATACTCGCCGCACCCATGCGCTTGTAGACTCCTATTCTCCTTGTACACAGGCTGCTAGATCTACCACTGACATTGGCTGCTTGCACGTATCTTTGAAGTTTTTGATAAACTGGCTACGTAGCTCTCCCCATGACCTGATGGAATTAGGGGGTAAACCCTTTAGCCAGGTTCGGGCGGTACCTTCAAGCATCATAGTAAAGTACTTTGCACAAGCCGCTTCATCTACATCCAGCATCTCCATGGCCATCTCGTAACTCTCAACCCAAGCTTCTGGAGCCAAATCTGCTGTGTAATTTGGCACCTTACGCGGACCTTTGAAATCCTTGGGCAGCTTCACGCTCCGTAAAGCGGGGATAAGACACTGCACTCCAAAGGAACTCGTTGTGACTCCTGTCTCTGCTGTGGCTGTTTGAACCGGCGTCATTTGACGGACCTCCTCCCGGGCTACTGATCTAACCCGGTTTGCATCCTGAGCCTGTGCGTCCACTCCTGCCGGGTTATCTCATCTGTGACGGTGCCGCCTGCGTTCACTGCTAGATACTTCTGGTTCTTCCCAATGCCTAGTGTAACTCCGGCTGGGACGTGGTGTTGAATGCAGCCTCTCCCTGCTATGAGAATATGCTTGCTGTTGTATTAACGCCGTATTAAGCAGATCCTTGACCCTGCGTGCCTCCAATGCCACCGGAGATGTCCCCTCAACGGGTAAAGCGGCTAAGCGTGAAGCAGCACCAACGATGTTGTCCAAAGGATTTGAATAGTGACCCGGAGGGGTAGGAATGTGAGGCGCATATGTAATCCGTCGATCTTGTTCCGCGGGAGGTGGTTGAACCGGCTCATCCATTGGGGGCGCCCTCCGGTTTAACGCCGGATCGTTACTGGTCCCAGCCCCAGGCGTCCTGAACAAATCCGTTGCTTCGTAAACCGACGGTAGACGAGATTGATATTTCCGACCCCTTACTCCCTGTACAGAGGCCTGCTCCATCCTTAGATGAAAAGCCTGATCATTTAGCTCCGCCTGCCTTATTGCTATCATAGCCTTCTCTGTTTTCAGATCATCCCTTGCTTGATCAATCCGGCCCTTTAGCTGAAGGAGCTCTGCATCATGTTGCGCCTTGTCTGCTGGAGCTACCTCTGCCATGGCTCGAGCTGTGAACTCCTCGACTAAGGTGGATAGAACGTCAGTAGGTGAGAGGGCCGGGCCGCTCCCGCCTACACCAGCTTCTGCTGTCGCCCCGTTCACCATGGACTGCGGCATAGATTGCGAACCGGCCATAAAGACAGCCACCCGGTTTGGCGGGTCAAAGGGGCCCGGAATACTGTCTCCGTCGGACTCACCTTCAGACCGGCCGTCCCGCAACTGATACAAAGATTCAGTCTCTCCGGATGAGGATCCTTCGTCGGAGTAGACAGCTGTTTCACCGCCGGATTCCGATCCGTCCTCGACTTGGACGCCGTGAACTGCTCCAACGAAAACGTGCTTCATGGCGGGCTGAATTCGGGTCAATCTCGCACGCTGAGCTGGCTCGATGATGTTGGGGAAGATGTCCGGCTCAGGTCCCGGTTCGCCAATCTTGCCGATGAAGACATGGATGCCACCGAAGGGAACCCGGTACCCGTATTCGATTGAATCGGCCTCCGGTCCCCAACCCGCGTCATCGATGTAGATCCTGCCGCGGCGACTCTTGGTCATCCGGCCGACAACGTAGCCCTTGAGCCCTTCAAAGCTGCCCTTCAAGAACTCGAAACCATCGTGCGGAGGCCCCACGGTGGGCGCCAACTGTCGTGGAATTAACACGGCAGATGTCCGGTTTAGCGGACTTGATAATGGAACCATCGCACGGGTTAGCTTGAAGGGGTTAAAAGCACACAAAGGACACAAAGGGTTTATACTAGTTCTTCCCCTTCGATGAAGCTAAAAGCCTACGTCTAGTTTGGTTTGGTATTGCTTGGGCGTGGATGAACAGGGAGCGGATTGCTTGCCTGTGTCTCGACGAGTTGTTTCTTGCTCTCCTGAACCGTCGCTCGGTCGTCCGTTAATATAGAGGTGACGCCCGGTCCGGTTTACAGAGTCCCGAGGCCGGCTCATACTCGTGTCCGCCTCGGTCTCTGCTCTTTCTTCCTTATCTCTCAAGTTACATCATCGGGCGGTTTACAAACCATAACTCTATACATGGGCCCTAAGATATCATGGGCCATAGCCTTTACTAAACATTACAATCACACAAACATATTATAATAAGCCGGTTTACACTATCCGGTTCATACCTGCTAGTAATATCCCTGACAGTAACCATAGAATTGCATCACCTTATCATCCTCAGTCTAGTGGTCAAGTTGAGCCTAGTAACAGAGAAATAAAATTACTTTTGCAAAAGACTGTCAATAGGTCCAGGAAGAATTGATCTAAGAATTTAGATGATGCACTTTGGGTTTACTAGACAGCTTATAAAAATCCTATGGGTATGTCTCCTTATAAAATGGTTTATGGAAAAGCTTGTCATTTGCCTCTTGAGTTAGAACATAAAGCATTTTGCGAAATCAAAGAACTCAACTATGATTTCAAACTTTCTGGTGAAAAGAGGTTATTTGATATTAGCTCATTAGATGAATGGAGAACCCAATCTTATGAAAATGCTAAGTTATTTAAGGAAAATGTTAAAAGATGGCATGACAAAAGAATCCAAAAGCGTGAGTTCAAAGTTGGAGAATATGTTCTTTTGTACAACTCTCGTTTCAGGTTCTTTGCAGGAAAACTCCTCTCTAAATGGGAAGTTCCCTACAGCATCGAGGAGGTTTATCGATCTGGAGCTATCAAAATAAATAATGCCGAAGGTACTAACCCAAAGGTTGTTAATGGACAATGAATAAAGCATTATATTTCAGGTACGCCTATTAATGTTGAAAGCAATATTATCCAAACTTTGACAACGGAAGAACACATAAAAGAGTCCGTCCAAAACACTCCAGATTCGTGAAAATAAGGAGGTACGTGATACGGTAAGTAAACTGACTCCGAAAAATCCGCAAACATATTTTTTATCAGTTTTGGAATATTTAGAAAATTAGGAAAATAAGAAACTTCTAGGAAGCGTACCCTGATGGGCACAAGACACCAAGCCAGGCGCACCCAAGTGGTTTGTGCCCACCTCGGGCACCTTCCGGACTCCGTTTTTCTGTAGTTTGCTTGTTTCCCAAGATAAAAATATCTTCAGATACCCCCCGAACCTGTTGACCACTATATCGCGGAGAAATCCTCGGTTCTATTTTCTTACTATTTTTGGTCAGCTCTACCAATCTAGGCATCATGTCTTCCTCCTCCTCCAACCCAGCGGAAGAAGATGCTTGGCTAATGAATATCGAGCTGAAGAAGGAGGAGCTTAAGGAGACGAGAGATACACCCTCGGTGGCAGAATAAGCATTGTCGGCCAAGGATGAGGGAAAATAACCCCCGCCAAAAAGGCCTTTACACAGGTTACATCGTAACGGCTTTCGCAATTTTATTCACAACTATGGGTTCGAGAATACTCCTCGTAGGCACATACCGTCCAAGGGATATATCTCGTCCAAAGGAAAACAGTGCAACGATAAACCCGTGGGGCCCAGAAAGCAAACACATAATGGCTAAGGTGAATAGAAACGGCGAGTTGCTTCATCAAGCCCTTCGGGAGCTTCAAGGTTTAGAGGATTTGGTCATGGTTATATTGGAGAATTCATCACCACCACTACCATCTTCTTGACCACCAAAAGAAAATTTAGTATCGAGTATGGGCACTCCCCTTGGCCTCCGCCAAGCTTGGGGGAGGTGCCCCGGTATCGTATCATCCCCACTATCCTTTTGCATTTACTTATTCTAGTTAGATCTTTTGCTTTAAAATAAATAAAAGTTTAGTTCGATACCTTATTTTCGTGAGTTTGCTTAGTGATCTATCTTTGTAATCGTGTGAGAGATATATAATAAAGTTTAGTTTTCAGTTTTTGCTTTCTTTACCTTCCTGTTGCAATAAAAATAAAGGTTATAACTGAATGAATAAAAGAAAGGAAATAAATTAAGAAGATCATATGCTAATCTTATGGTAGGTGATGGCACCACATAAGGAAAAGTATAAGTAGAAAATTTTATTAGAGATTGACAAGCATAGCATTGGTCAATGATGCAAGTCATGAAAGAATTAATAAGGGAAGAGAAGATTCACATATAAATATACTATCCTAGAAATCTTTTGTGATTGTGAGCCCCCATCAAAATAGTATATGCCAAAATTGTTGACGTTCAACAAGGAAGACAACACAATAATTTATGTTTGTTCATATTCACATAGAAATCATATTGTCGTAGATCCTTTAACACGTGGTGCTTGCTCAATATCTTTTCCAGCCAAAAATTCCGCACTAAGTAGAGATACTACTTTTGCATCCAAAAACCTATAAACACAAACCTTTTTCGAGAGTCCACCATACATACCTATGGATTGAGTAAGATCCCTCAAGTAAGTTGTCAGTGGTGCAATAAGGAAATAAAAATTGCTTCTAAAAATGTGAGATCATTTAGTGTAAGAGAAAATTGAGCGTTGCACGAACTAGTGATGGTGAAGAATAAAAGCGACAGACTGCATAATAAAGGTTGCAATCACAAGGGGCAATGCAATGTGATGTTCTTTTGCACTAAGGGGCTGAGCAAACAAACAAATAAGTGCATGGCAACTACTTCTTCCCTGTGTGAAAGGCCTATCTTTTACTTTTATGCAAAGACTCAAACTTTCCTCTCTATTCCTTTTTATTTTATACTTTGGCAAGCATCATGTGGTGAGGAAAGATCTAGGAACATATGTCCAGTTGAATATGGGTGGCATGAGTTATTATTGTTGACATCACCCTTGAGCTGATTACGTTGGGAGGCAAAACTATAAGCCCCTATATTTCTATGTGTCCGGTTGAAACATTTTGCTCATATGTATGCGGTGAGTGTTAGAAATTATAGAAGACTATATGATGGTTGAGTATGTGGACTTGCCTAAAGGCTCCGGTACGTGAACATAGTTTGTTGGTTTCTAATAGAATTTATGTTGTATACTTCAATTGTGTGATGAACTTTTACTTGTTCATGTGAAGTATATGATACAAGTCCTATGATAAAAGTCTTATGTTTAAAGTTGTTGTTGTTATAATAATCAACATGATGCTTCTATGTCCATATT
Source organism: Secale cereale (assembly GCA_902687465.1). Taxonomy (NCBI): domain Eukaryota; kingdom Viridiplantae; phylum Streptophyta; class Magnoliopsida; order Poales; family Poaceae; genus Secale; species Secale cereale. The sequence continues at coordinate 603,192,405 of LR738712.1, forward strand.
TTGTTTTTATCGACACCTCTCTCTCGAAGCATGTGGACATGTTTTTCGATTTTGGTTTTCGCTTGAGGATAAGCGAGGTCTAAGCTTGGGGGAGTTGATATGTCCATTTTGCATCATGTTTTCTTGCTATTATTTATGATGTTTTTATGTATAATAATGCTTTTTGGAGTAATTCTAATGCCTTTTCTCTCACAATTTGCAAGTTATGCACCAAGAGGGAGAATTCCGCCAGCTGGAAATCTGGACCTGAAAAAGCTACGTCGGGACACCTATTCTGCACAACTCCAAACAATCTGAAACTTCACGTAGAAATTGTATGGAATATTTGAATAATATTGGAGCAAATAAGTACCAGAGGGGGCCCATAAGGTGGGCACAACCGACGTGGGCGCGCCAGGGAGCCCAGGCACGCCATGGTGGGTTGTGCTCACCCAATTCCCACCTCCGGTGCCCATCTTCTGGTACATAAGCCATTCTGATCTAGAACAAATAAGGAGAAGAATTTCGGGATGGAGTGCCGCCGTCTCGAGGCAGAACTTGGGCAGGATGTGACGCCCCGAGACCGATGCGCCAGGTGTCAACCAGTTATTTGTCGTCATTGCCATGTCATTTGCTTGCGTGTTGCACTTTGTCATGTCATCATGTGCATTTCATCAGCATGTTTTCAAAACTTGCATTCGTTCGGGCTCCCCAGTTCTCTCCGTTGTCCGTTCTGAGTCAAGACACACTCGCACGCCCCGCGGCACATCCGAATATTTATTTTATAAGTGGCCGTAAAATGCTCTCGGAATGGGTTGAAACTTGACGTGTGTCTTATTATAGCGTAGGTAGACCGCGTGTCAAATTTCGTCGCATTCGGAGTTCGTTTGATAGCCCAACCATTAAACATACAGCGGCACTATTGCCGGATAAACGTCGGATGTTTCGGTGTTCCGAAACAGTCGCCGGGCCCCCTCTCTCTCCCTCTCTTCTCAGCCCAATCTCTCTACACAACCCAGTTTCACCGCCTCGACTGCACGTCCGAAACTGTCCCAAACCCGACCCGGGAAGTCGTGACCGATGGGTCCGGATCATCACCAAACATCCCTAAAACATCTTCGATTTATTATTTGGACTCCCTAACCTAATTATCTCGACCGTTTGATCTAAATCAGAGGGTCATTCTAGCCCCTAGCCTAGCTCTACCACTATATATAGTGGAAACCCTAAATTAATCCCTAAAAACTAGGCAGTTTGTCCCATCCACTCGTCGCCGCCGCCACTCCACCGAATCCACATCGGGATCTCCTCCCGCAGCAACCATCGCTCCTCCCCGTCTTCGGCGCCAGGCCAAGCAGCGCTCGCCACCGACTCTCCCTCGATCTCCACCACCGCAGCCGCACCTCCCGCTCCCTCCTCGATCCAGATCAAGAGGAGCTCGACCCAGCGCCTCCCTGGATCTCCATCGCCCGCGCTCAAGCTCCTCCTCCTCTGCCCGAGCGCCTCCTTCCTCACCTCGTCTCCATGCGCCGCCGTGCAACCCGTGTCGTCGAGCACCTCTTCCTCGCTGCCCAACGGTGCCGCCGACCAGCAACACCAGCTCCTCGCCTCCCCTCCTCTTTCTTCCTCCTCTCTCCCTGTCCAGCAACAACAGCTTCATACCTCTCTCTGCTCTCTCTGTCCTTCAAGCAAGGACGCCATGGATGCCTCCCCGAGCTCCAGTTCACCTCGCCGTCGCCGGGAACCGACGTCCCGCGGCCGGATCCATCGAGTTCCGCCCCTGCAAGTTCCGTCGCCCGCCGCTGAGGCCTCTGCTTCACCTGCTGCCTCGCCCAAGTCCCTCTGCAGGTCGACATCGACGCCGGTGTGCCGCGCCCCACGCTCGCTCCTCCGTCTGCCCGTTCCACTCCGGCCTCGAGCTCGCCCCGCGTTGCAGGCATGTCGCCGGAGCCTGCGCAGCTACTCTGGTCCCTGACGAGGGCGACGACCTCGCCTGTTCACCCGTCGACCCGCAGCACCAGCGCGCCCGAACCGCATCGCCCGGCCAGCGCCCCTCCAGCTGTGCCAGGCCCAGCCAGCGCTGAGGCCCAGCTCCACTCCACCGACGGGCCGAGGCCCATGGTGAGAAATCCCCCCCCCCCTAGCACCATGTGCACTATTGGGCCAGCAGTTGCGGCCCGTTCTCTGTTTTTTTTCGCGGAACGTTTTGTCTAATTATTCCAGAGACTGTTGTTTTACAGAAAAGCCCCCCTAGTTCATTCATTTAATAACTCACAAACCCTGCTTCATATGTAAGAACTTTAGATATGTAATATGCTCAGAATTTTGTCTAGTTTCATAATATGCTACTTTCATCCATGATAAAAATTATTGAAATTGCTTTTTGCATTGTTTTGCTTAAATAACATGTTAAAATGGTTTATTTCACAACTAAATAACCGTAGCTCCAAATTTAATAAACTTTATATGTAAATGGGGTAGAAAAATGTGTAGAATAACATGATGCACTTTGTTTTGCTGTTTAACAACATTAAAATGGTGTAATAGGCAGAACAGTACCAAATTCGTAATACGCACATGGGGTTTTTCCTGAATTGTTGTTTGTCATTCCGGCCTCATTTAAACTTGCCTAAATAGGTAGTTTGTTTTGCTTCACCTCTTGCCATGTTAACAAACATTTAACCTTGCCTTGTAAATAAACCAGAGTCAACTATATATATAATGTGGTGTTTCGTCAATATGCAACTCGTTGCATATTGAGCTCCGCTTAACGTGTAGTATTGTTTGTGCACCTTACCATGCCATGCATATTTAAACCGGACATGCATCATATTTGTTTGTGCATCATGCCATGATTATGATATGTGTGTTTACCGTGTTGTTTGCTTCTTTCCAGTATGCTTCTCTCGTTAGCTTTGGGTTCGTTCCGGAGTTGTGAGGATGTGTTCGACTACTTCTTGGACCCGTTCTTCTTCCTTGTGGAATCCTAGGCTAGATGACCATTCCCTTGGATACCTTTACTATCATTGCCATGCTTAGTGTCTCGAAGCTATCGTTACATGTCTCGCTACCCATCATTTTGGCAGCCTCTCCTTGTTGCCATGAAACCTCTAACCTTTGAAACCTTCCTAGCAAACCATTGTTTGGCTATGTTACCAGCTTGCTCAGCCCCTCTTATAGCGTTGTTAGTTGCAGGTGAAGATGAAGATTGATCCATGTCGGATCTTGTTGTTGGAATATCACAATATCTATTATTATTATTAACACACCTATATACTAGGCATGGGTGAAAGGCTTGGCCTTTTGCTCAGTGTTTTGTTCAACTCATGCCACCTTAGGCGCCGATAAACCGGCACTATGTTCATTGATTTTGCGTTCCTTACACGGTTGGGTATATGGGGACCCCTTGACAGTTCGTCTTTGAATAAAACTCCTCCAGCAAGGCCCAACATTGGTTTTAATTTGAAACATAACAAAAACTTAATTAATTAATTGCATAGGGGGTCATGTCCCCGGGTTCTTAATTCTACATAACAGGGGGGCAGTGCTGATGGTGTTGGTCCCAAACTAGAGCCACTTGCGGTGCCACCCAGTTATCTGGGGTCTTCGATTGTTGTACGTATTGCTCATCCGAACGTGGTCTGAGACGAGATACGCGTGGCTACTATCAGGGTGTCGGCACGCCGGGAGGTCTTGCTGGACTTGTTTTACCATTGTCGAAATGTCTTGTGCACCGGGATACCGAGCCTGATCGGATTGTCCCTAAGATAAGGGGTAATAATTATTATTACTTCAGCTGATCGTGAGAGCTTGTGATGGGCTAAGTTGGGACACCCATGCAGGGTTATGATCTTTCGAAAGCCGTGCCCGCGGTTATGTGGCAGATTGGAATTTGTTAATGTCCGGTTGTAGAAAATTTAACAGAGGATCCGAAGTAAAACACACAACTGTGTGAGTAACCGCGACTGTCTCTTTTCACTTTGAGAAGAGAACACGGTGGGGTTATGTATGACTTGTAGGTAGTTCAGGATCTTTAGCGATCACTACTAGTTTGCGACCATTTGCGTAGATGCTCATCTTATTCTTATACTCGTAAGCTAGCCACCATATTATGCTTAGCCGTTGCTGCAACCTCACCACTTTACCTCTTCCTACCCATAAAGCTTTGCTAGTCTTAGTACCCATGGTTATGGGATTGCTGAGTCCTCGTGGCTCACAGTTACTACAACACCAGATGCAGGTACAGCTGAGTACGACGCAGGAGTTGGATCAGAACTTCAATGGGAGTTCTATGAAGATCATAGCCGTATGTATGTGATGTTTTGACGATCAGTAGTGGTTTCTACTAGGGGAGATTCAGACCTGTGGCTTTATGTATTTGGTATCTTTCTTTTGGATCTTCGCCCGTAGTCGGGTTGTGATGTTTTGGATGATGATTTTCTTATGTAATGTATTGTGTGACGTGGCGAGTGTAAGCCAGCTATCCTTTTGCAATTTCATCTCTATTTTTACATGAGTCGTGCAAAGATACCAAACTTGAGATCATTCTAGAATGGGCTTATACCTTTAAGTCGTGCCTTGACACATAGGAGGTATAATCCCATCCTGGCATTACACAGGAGCACTTTTGCCCTCCGGCAGAGCGATTCTGCCGGGGGAACTTCCATCCCGGAGGGGGAAATCATCATCATCATTATAACTAACAACTCTCCCATCTTGGGGAGGGCTATATCCATCAACATATTCAACATCACCATCTCATCTCAAACCCTAGTTCATCTCTTGTGTTCAATCTTGTTACCGAAACTATAGATTGGTGCTTGTGGGTGACTAGTAGTGTTGATTACATCTTGTAGTTGATTATTATATGGTTTATTTGGCGGAAGATTGTATGTTCAGATCCAATATGCTATTTAATACCCCTCTGATCTTGAGAATGTTTATCATTTGTGAGTAGTTTCTTTGTTCTTGAGGTCATGAGAGAAATCATGTTGCAAGTAATCATGTGAATTTGATATGTGTTCATTATTTTGATAGTATGTATGTTGTGATTCCCTTACTGGTGTCATGGGAACATCGACTACATGACTCTTCACCATATTTGAGCCTAAGGGAATGCATTGTGGAGTAGTAACTAGATGATGGGTTGCAAGAGTGACAGAAGCTTAAACCCTAGTTTATGCACTATTCCGTAAGGGACCGATTGGATCCAAAAGTTTAATGCTATGGTTAGAATTAATTCTTAATATTTTTCTCGTAGTTGCGGATGCTTGCGGGAGGGTTAATCACAAGTAGGCAATTTTTTCAAGTAATAACATCACCTAGGCACCGATCCACCCACATACCAAATTATCAAGTAGCGAACACGAATCGAACCAACATGATGAAAGTGACTAGATGAAATTCTCGTGAACCCTCAAGAATGCTTTGCTTATTATAAGAGACCGTCTTGGCCTATCATTTGCCTCAAAAGGGTGGGCTACCTTTCTACACTTTTTCTACTACTATCGTTACTTGCTCGTTACAAAATTATCTTGCTATCAAAATACTCCACTACTTACAATTTAAACACTTGCAGACATTACCTTACTGAAGAACACTTGTCATTTTATTCTGCTCCTCGTTGGGTTCGACACTCTTACTTATCGAAAAGAGATAAAATTGATCCCCTATACTTGTGGGTCATCAGGGAGCGACATGCCGAGGTCAAGGTCGAAGGAAGACCGAGGAAGAAGGCTTCCTCTCATCTCCATCGAGGTTGGATATTGACAACGACACGAGTCCGGCTTGATCTGGACCCCGCCTGGGACGAGGACCAGACGCAGCCGTCGTCTCGTGCAGACGGAGGTCCAGATGAACGCCCTGGTGCGATCCACGTGACATCCCTTTTATCTTCTGATGGGAGGAGGAGAGGGTGGGGCGGCGGGTGTGTGTGGGGAGAGAGCGGGAGAGAGCGAGAGTGGCGGCTGGCGACGAGGTCAGACGGGGCGGTGGGTGGCGGTGGCGAGGTCAGACGGGACGGTGGGTGGCGGCGGCGATGTGTGGGTAGGAGGGCGCGGTCGATCAAGTCGATGTGTGGGACGTGCACGCCGGATCTAGTCCAAGGGGAGAATGGAGCAGAGGCGAGGGCATCACGCACCGTCGGAGGGTGCTGGAATCGGGCGATATTAGGCTCCATAGGTAGGCAACAAGGAGTGGTGCAGGGGACGGGGAGTAGGCAGAGGCAGCGGCGAGGATATGGGGACGAGGGAGGAGGGGTGCGATGTGGGGTTGTTTTGAGCTAGGGTTTGGGCTGCAGGTGGGCGTATGTCATTTTGTTTTCTTTTTTCTATAGATAGATGGATGGATGGATGTGGGATGGAGAGATGGATGGATGGACGGATGGATGGATGGATGGGCGCCATGTCATCGATCCGTGGGAAGAGTTCTGATTGGTTCGGAAAATCAGTGATTTAAAATAGTTTCAAAGTACTAAAAATAGAGGGATTTTTTGAAGCAGCTATCAAAAATATTTTGCAAAGGGGCACCAAACAAATTTTCACTAGAGTTAGATCACATTTTATGGATGGTGACCAATTTGTATGCATATCTGATCTTTCTAGCTATTTTTAATCATTTTCCGAGTGGGAAAAATGGTTTTTTGTGAAGAACCTACCTATTTGTTGCAAAATTGGACTCCATACATTTTGTAAAATACTAGTCCATATTTAATATACAATTGACCAAATGGCTGGATGTCAAAAGCTTTGATCCACCTCTCATGAAAAAGAAAAATTTCTGTCGATTCAACTGGAAGCGGGTCAAATTTGAACTGCAACTCCATCATAGTTTGCTCTTTAATTTATTCCAAAAATCATTTCTAGGCACAAAAGTATCTATTTAATTAGAGAAACACCAAAAAAATTCCAAGATTCAACCACTAGCGAGGAACGGTAAAGCCCGCTGTTTTGAAGTGGTGCAAGATGAAGCCGATGAGTGTGCCATGATCGAAGATGAAGATCCCCGTGAACTTTATCGAAGATTAACCACTCTTGCAGTCTCACTTCGAGATCATGGGAGCAAGCATACAAATGACAATTGGATCAAGCCCAAGTTTCTCAAGGCCATGATGCCTTATCACAAGGCCATGTCCTCTGTCATCCGCCAACGATCGGACTTCCACACTTTATCCTGAAGTGAAGTGATGAATGAGTTCGTTGCCATGAGGGTCTTGGATAAGACCACCGACAACGCGATTCTGCGAGCTCAACGGTCAAAGAAGCCCAACCTTGATTTGAAGGCCAAGGCTTGTGTGGAAGATGAGGATGAAGATGAGAGTTGCCCCGAGGACACCAAATATGCTTATCATGAGCACATGGCTCTAGCGTCACGACAATTTTGGGGCAACAAGAAGAATTCTAGGCCCGACTTCAACAAGAGCAACTCAAGTGGCCTCAAGGGCAAGCAACGAGTGAGGACATGCTACAATTGTTGCAATGTGAGTCACTTTGTTGCAGATTTCCCATATGAGAAAAGAGAAGACAATGGAGGCAAGCTTATCCTAAAGGAAAAGGCCAGTCTTATCCCAACAAGAACAACTTCAACAAGAAGACTCCTCCCAAAGGATTGGTGGACCAAGAAGATTATGATGAGGATGATGATGATGAAGAAGATGATGAGATGGTTACTATGGCCACCATTTCTATTGAAAGAACTCCACAATCATCCCCCTTCAACTCACCAAATGAGAACATCACCGCCAAATGCCTCATGGGTAAGGCTACCAACAATGTAACTCCCAACATCAATTCCACCATCACTTCTAATCCTTCATTGACGGGTTGTATTGATGAGAGTGAGGGGGCAGAGGAGGAGGAAAATGAGTTTGAGTTGTTTATGAGTAAACTCAAAGGCAAACCCAAGAAGCACTTCGTTGCTCTCTTGGAACAAATCGGTGAAGCCAATGACATGATCGTGGCTCACGAGGAGACCATTTCTAAAATGGAGGGTTATAGTCGAGACTATGCCGATGAGATAGCGGATCTCTCTAATGCACTTGAGGAAGAGCGTGGTCTTCATTTGGCTCTTGAGGATTCACACAACGATGATAATGCTAAATGAAAGAAAGATCTCGATCATGCATTAGTTGTCTCTCGTGTGCTCAAATCTGAGAAGGCAAAGCTTGTGGTTGACCATGCTAGACTCAAGGAGGAGTTTGTTACGCTTGACAAGGCTCATAAGGTCTTGCAGAGTGTACATGCTAGCCTCAAAGAGTCTCATGATCAACTTCAAGTTTCGCTAACCAAGGAGAAAGCTACCTTTCCTTGCATGGTTTTAATTGATAATGCAAATTCTATTAACCCATGTTGCGAGCATGTGCATCTTTGTGGCACCCCGGATCAGAGCGACCGGTTCACCTTGCATTGCCAGCCCAGAGACCTTGTCTTCTGGCAATACACAACATCTTGGTACAGAAAACAACCGTTTTATTGATACTAGCGGACCATAGTTTTACATTACAACAAGTAGCGAGGCCAAGCGGCACACACGGTGCGGCTGGACAATATGTACATTATTTAATGAACATAAAAGGCCTCGGTCATAAAACTACGCAGCAGCGGAACGACTTCGTAGTGGAACTCCATCTCACAGGGACATCGATGTGGACACGGTCTAGACTCAGACGGCACTCCTTTCCAGCGAAACTTTCCTGAAATCTGGCATGACACGCCAGGTCATTACATTGAATGTACTTGCAAGCTTACGACAAACAAAATCATAATGACAAATAATATCGTGATAATTGATCAATTGTTAAAAATGCAACACCATATGAATAAACATACAACTAACATGTAGTGTTCATGCTCTTGTGAAAACAGACCCTCGGTCTGACTTACCCATTGTGATTTTTCCTAAACTCTAAATTTATTCATTGCAATAGGACATAAATCGTGATCTTTCCGGTGGTCACAACCCTGACCATACTTGGTCTCAAATCATCTCGGTGGCTCTTCCACCATTTTTATAGTGCAAAAATTTAGAACTTAGTAAACAAAATTTTAATAAATGTTGACCCATGGTGTGACTTACTTTCGAGCGTGTCCGTGATCGTGGACTCAACTATCGATAGATTAATTACACTCTGCGGAGGTAGTGCACTGTACCTACACCACGGAACCCATGGCCTCGTTTTCCCATTTGGGTGGACCAACGACGTTCCGACAAAACTCTTCCATTGCCATGACACTCTCTCGGCCACTCCAACTCATTCCCCACTGGAACAGTCCTGGGTGGCCCCGTGCCTACCAAAGGCACATCGACCACCGTCGTGGCCAAACAGAAAATGTACCAAACGGGGACTCGGTACCATAAACTTAATAACGGGCACACAAGGTTATGTTTCCTTACCAGGCCAGGGTATCGCATGCCCATAACCTTCCCTATTAGGAGGTACCGACCAGAGGCATGACAACAGACCGAATAAAGACCTTCCCATAAAGGCAAATGTGGTTGCACTGGGAAAAACTCGATTCAGTGGCACCATGACCCGGTCAACAATTTATTCAATTTGAGTTATTAACAGTTTCAACTTAAAGAAAATAAATAACTGATGTCATAAAATGCCAAGGAATGCAACGTAACAAATGCTTTACAATAAGAAATAACTGGATCAACTTTACTTTACTAAATGTAAGCATCACAACTTCAATACTATTCTGGTTATGATTTACTTTCAATTAAAAACAGAACATATTCTAGCAAAAAAAATCATCATAATTCTTATGCAAAAGAAAAGAATTTCACATAGCTATTTATATGCATATCCATAATAGTTCTCAATGATCCAAACTTTCTTCTAGCTATCTTAATAACTTAAACCAAATTCCAACTTTCTGTAAACTAAATGAAACAACTAAATACAACAAACAACAGAAAGTATCTAACAAACATATTCATATGTATAAATTAAATCATTTCTTCAAGTTGGAAAATCACAAATATTTAAATAGCACTATGAAAATGTTGTTGTGGCTTGCCTTAGTGCAAATGAGTTTCACAAACCTCCTGGTGATCCTCGAGACAAGCTTCACCCTTTGAAAATAAATAAAAGTACAGAAAGAAAATATCAAGAATTATTCAAAACTTTACCAAAAAATCTACACATCACCAAATAGTCTCATTTTTTGTGTGCTGCAAGATTTCTTCACAAAGAACATAATTCAAAAAGAATCAATTCATTTGGACCTATGGTTAAAAAGTTATTGTAGTTTGAACTTCTCTGGAATATATTTAAATTTAGAATTTAAATAAACAGACTGAAAGGGGGGGTGACATCGAAGGTGTAAAAGCCCAGGGCGCCACCACTTGTACCGCTTCACGCGGGTACAGAGAGGCTGACTAGCGGGCCCCGCTAGTCAAGTGAGGGGGAGAGAGGGAGAAGAGCAGGGTGGCCGCGGCCTCGCCAGAGCGCACGCCGGCGACACGAGCTCCGGGCCAAGACGGGAGGGATAGATCGATAGAGGAGCTCGAGGCGCACCTGCCCGTACCCGTAGAGTAGCTAGGGGTGGTCGGACGGCATCGGAAATGAGCTCGCAGGCGGAGGCAGAACGGGGTGGTCGCCGGAGTTGAAGAAGACGGCAGGCAACGGCAACTCCAGCATCTCCAACTAGGTGGAATAGCACCACCAGAGAGTGGCGGAGGCTCTGGTAAGGTCGCCCTGGACTGAGAGGGTCTGGAGCTACCGCGACGACCCGAGGGGATCGCCGGTGAGCTCGAGCTCGGGGACGGCGGCCTGTGGCTTGCCCGGCCGGGCCACGGAGTTCTACGCAGCCGAGGTGTGTGTGGGAGTGGAGCTGGGTGCTCGGGAAGGCTGGGAGGGGGCCTATATATAGGCGAGCCGAGAGGGGGATTCAAGGCTCCGCAGGCGACACCTGGACGCTGCGCCCGACAACGAATGGCATCAATGAGAGGGGGGAGAAGGCGACGGGGTCACGTGGGAGCTATAGACGAACGGAGACGAGCACAGGGGCGCTGGAGTGGCGACGAGCACAGTGCGCACCGCAATGTTGCCTTGGCCGGACCACGCCCGTGCTCGCTGCGGCAAGCTCCGGCATCGACGAGCGCTAGGGGGGCGCTGTAGAGATGAAGACAAAGATGGTGGCGCCGGTTGGCATGCTCTGGCAGGCGCGGAAGCAAGCACGCGCTCAAAAGAGCGCTCGTCGGCATCCAGAGCGCGCCGACAAGCAGCCATGGCATGGTGCACACACGTGGTCACCGCGCGAACTTTGCCTACTGGCTTACTTGGTGCCAAAATTTATGTCTGGCGTGTTGTTCGTGGTAGATAGGAGAGTTACATGGTTAGTTTGTTTCCAGACGCAGTAGAAAGAAATTCACACGTCTGGTAAGTTTCTGGACAGAAACTTTGAGAGTTTACTGAGGTAAATTGGCTAAGAGATGGAGGCTGTGCTTTGGAGGCTAGTCATAAGTTACTAAGGTGAAGATGCACAAGGAGTTTCAGAAGCAATGGAGCAAGTAAAATGGTAGTTGCTGTAGAAACTACCATTTTCTCGAGAATAGAAAATAATTTATGTAGCAAAAATATTCCAAAAAGTGGTGCAATATTTTTGCTCACGAATGTGTCCTAGGGTCCAAAGAATATTTATGAATTTCCTCAGATTTTTGTGGGCTAGAAAAAATAGGGGTTGCTTTGGAGCACAATGAGTTTAACTAGGGTTTTGGAGGGAAAAGTGTGTATTTTTCAATAAAGAAAAATATTCCAATAATTATATTAGAGTGAACCAGAGGGAAAAGATGATTTGAGATGGATATGAGGCAATTGGGTGAAAGCCAAGGGTACCCAAGTATTTAAGTCCATATGAAAAGATTCAAAAATCCCAAGGTTCAAAATAAATTCAAATAAAAACTCAGGCAAATATAAGAGGGCAAAATCAGGCTATCACAAACCTCCCCCACTTAGAATGAATCTCGTCCTCGAGATTTGGTTGCTTGGGAAAACCATTCCGGATAATATGTCTGTAGGAATTCTTCTTGTTTCCAGGTTGCTTCTGACTTGGTGTGATGCTCCCACTGGACCTTATAAAACTTCCTTACTTTACTGCGAGTGACCCTTTCCATCTGATCCACAATTTTGAACGGTCTTTCTTCATACGTTAAATCCTTTGCCAACTCTATGTTGTTCATGGCAATCCTTTTCTCAGGCGGTGATATGCACCGCCTCAACTGTGAGACGTGAAACACGTTGTGCACATCAGACAATTCCGGGGGCAATTCCAAGTGATAAGGAACGGTGCCCATTCGAGAAATAACTGGGAAGGGGCCAATAAATCTGGGTGCCAACTTTTCGCGAGTCTGGAATCTCTTGACTCCTTTCATAGGAGTGACTCAGAGGTATACGTGTTCTCCGGGTTCAAAACTGAGATGTCGGTGTTTGGCATCGTAATAGCTCTTTTGTCGAGATTTGGCCAATTGTAATCTATCTCTGATTTCCTTGACTTGTTTCTCAGCTTCCATCATGATGTTCGTTCCGAAGATACCACTACAGGAATCAGCTACTTTGCCGTCCGCCATAGCGGACGGCAAAGGAATGAACGGCGGACGGCAAAGGCCTTTGCCGTCAGCGGCGGACGGCAAAAGGCTCCGGCAAAGTAGGCTACGGTAAACAGGTTCTTTGCCGTCTGCTACTGACGGCAAAGTCTTTGCCGTCCGCGGCGGACGGCAAAGAGAGAGCGGCAGACGGCAAAGATGGCGGACGGCAATAATTGCGCTGTCAGTCCGTTAAGTGGCTAATGGAAGGCCTTTGCCGTCTACCACTGATGGCAAACTGACCAAATGGGTCAGCTCCCAGGAAGAACAGGTGGACGCCACGTGGCTTCTTTGCCGTCCGCGGCAGACGGCAAAGCGCCCGTTACCGTCGGTGGCAGACGGCAAAGAGCCTGCATATTGGTTTTTTTATCTGTTTTTTAATTAAATCCAACAATTTTCATCACAAATATATATGACATATATAGGTATATTTCAAAAGGCCATTACAGAGCAAACATATAAGATATCCAACACATAACTTCATCATCCAACCATATATATTACATGCATAGTTCCATCATACATAACAAGTTCAACATAGAGGCATCCAACCATATATATTACAATAGTTTCATCCAACGATACATGCATAGTTCAACGATACAAAAGAAACAGAGAAAGGGATAAGGAGCACTCCATCTAAGCAAGATTTCGTCAAGTGAATGAAATCTGCAAAATGGGAAATAAGAAAGTTAGAAGAAGAAGATTAGAAGAAGAAGAAGAAGAAAATGAAGAAGAAGAAGAATATATATGACATTTATGAGCTAATTTAGGTGAAATTGATCATTTGTGAGCTAACTTAGGTGAAATGGATCGTTTATGAGCTAACCTAGGTGCAATGGATCGCTTATGAGAAAACTTAGGTAAAATGCATCATTTTAGAGGTAACCTAGGTAAGATGGATCATTTTGGAGCTAAGCTAGGTAAAATGGGTCATTTTAGAGCTAACTTCGGTAGAATGGATCATTTATGAGCTAACTTAGGTAAAATGGATCGTATATGAGCTAACTAAGCTAATTATGCAATTTTTGTCATAAGTAAGCTAAGTATAGATCGTTTTAGAGCTAACTTAGGTAAAATGGATGGTTTTGGAGGTCAGTAAGCTTATTAAGTCATTTTGGAGGAGAAGAAGCTAAGTCTACGTCATTATGGTAAGCATTGGAGGAAATAAAGCTAAGTCTAGGTCTTTATGCATGTGTTAAGCAAAACACTAGATAAACTTACCAAGATCCAGGAGGTGTAGGAGCGGGGTGGCTCGTGTCGGTAGCTGGAGAAGGATCGTGTGATGCTTGTCTGGAGTTATGCTGCACCAAAGATCATTTCCAATGTCTTGTTAGCATGATGACACTCAAATGTTAAGACTAGCAAGTAATGTCCATTCAAATAAAACTCACCGTGGTCCCAGGAGCAATCACTGGCATCGGCGGAGCGGTCTGACCTGAATTCTCACACACAGACTGCACATTTGGTTTTGACGACTCAGTCATACTAGTTAGTAATGAGACAAACACTACATGAATGTTTTGGCTAATCTGCAAAAGAAACTTACCACAAGGAGCTCGTACATGGTCCTTGCCTGCATGTCATTCCGTGACCTCTCCTCCTCCAGCATCTTTGTCGTCCTCTCCTCCAACTCCCGCTGCCTCTCCGCCGCCTCCGCCAGAAGTTTCTCTGTTCTATCTCTCTCACTCTGTATAGCAGCCTGCAATACCACTCACATGACCATTTGTAATCATTGATGGAAACGCACACAATGTAATGGAGAAAGATAACTGAGTACGTATCACTAACCTTGATGGCGAGTTGCACTGGCCGTTCACGAGGCCTTATCTCAGGAGCGGAGCTCGACTGGCGTGCCTTGATCTCCGGGAGAGTGCTAGGACAACGGATAAGTCCATCTCCAATGGCTATGGAGCCATGGGACCTCCCACCACCAGATATCATCAACAGCTCTGTATCAATGGGACCCTGGCTCGGGTTAAAGTCCTCCCCTTTCCTCGCCTTCCCCTCATCTCTATATCTCACGAGCTTGTTGTGGGAGGAGATGTTGGTGAAGTTGTTTGCATCATCGAGGTCAGACTGAGAGAAAGCCTTGACTTTCTTGAAAGAGGCAGTGTGGGCCATGGCATACAGGTCATACACCTCTGGCACCTTATCCGCCTTATTGTAGCGTGCCTGAAAGAGAGAAACAATGAAAATTAGTAATTAAAGAGCTCAAGCTAGCATGATGAATGAATTGCATGAATCATGAAGCAAACCACATACCCAGTTGCGCCCGAACTGATATAAGTTGGAGCTGCCTTGATGGTGTGGCACACCTTCCATTTGGGCACGTTTGTCCTTGGCCTCCTTGTGGAGGGCTAGCCATCGTTGTGAGCACCACTCATCGACCAACACCTCCCAACAATCCATCCGATCCGCACACCATCTCGGAGGCGCCTAAGTTAGCAAATAGAAACTTGAGCGCTACGGTTAAGAATTACTAAATGAAGGAACTTAAGTAGAGAAGGCCTTAAGAATTACCTTCATGTACTGCTCCTTACTCAGGAACTTATCGCGGCACGCCGGCTTGGTCTTCTTGATACCACGCAAGGCGTAGTAGTCTCGAACAGCCTGCACCCGAGCCTCGTGCCGTAAGTTCTGGAGTAGGCGCTTGCAGACGTTCTCGATAACATTTGGAACGTCCTCCTCGTATCCCTCCTCACACCTGTAGAATGTCTGCAATCAAATGAGACAATGTTGATTAGTACAATTAATAACTAGCTAGTTGAAGATTTTTAAATGTGTAAAGGAGAAATTACCCAGAACTTTCTGATCACCATATCTGCCCTCGTTTCACACACGACACCGTCGATAATCTCATTTGGCGGGGCCGGGGCAGCCACGTAGTGCTCCCAGCACAATCCAAGCTCTGGAAGCCGACCCTCACCAGGCAACGTGACAAACCCCGGGAAGTTTTGCCGGCAAAGAACTCCAAGGACGGAGTTGGGCCGGCGGACACTATGATGGTGGTCCCAACCCCTGCAGAATGACAAGGCCAACGCATTAGTTATTTGAAAAAACGTGAATGCACAAGGTACAAAAATATTAAATGCACTTACGTACCTCTCCCCATCAGGGAAAATCAACCACCTCTGCTCGCGGGTCACCGGCACGGACGGGAGCCGTGTAGCACCACGCTGGTAGACGGTGCCCCCCTCCTCCTCAAGATCAGTCGGCTCCCCGCCATCATCAGCATGGCCACTCGGCTCCTCGGGCTGATCCGGCCAGGTACCCCATCCGGACGTGTGCTCCTCCGGGGTCACGTGGGCCGAACTCTCGTGGGCCGAAGACCCGTGGACCGGAGGCTCGTGGACCGGAGTCCGTGTAGCCTCCTCCTCGGACGAGTCCACCCTAGCAGTCACGTGCTCGGGTGAAACGGCTGGGGGTGGCGGCGAGGAAGGCACCGTAGCAGTCACCCTACCTCCTCTCCCACGACCACGTGCCCCACCTCCTCTCTTCCTACCTCGTCCCTTGCTGGGCACCACGGTCGACGAAGAAGGGCCCGGCGGTGTGGCCATACTGTCCAGCAACGCTCGGCGGAGAGGTGCGTCTGGAATGGAAGACCTCAGACCACGCTCCCGATCAGCGCCCACCATCTTTCAACACCTGCCATGACAAACAGTAAACGAAATTAGTACAACATAAAAAAAGACCGACATGAATAATAATATGTGTATCACTTAAGTGTATCATCATCAAGTACAACATAAAAAAATGTAATACCTGACACTACTAATAATCTCGATCAGTATCATCAATAAATGCATAATCATCATCATCACTATAATCAATGACGGGCTCATAGGGTTCATTGGCATCAACATGTGTCGGGGGTCGGCGTCGGGGTCGGGTGTCGTGGTGTCGGGGTGTCGTGTCGGGGTCGGGGTGTGGTGTCAGGGTGTCGGGGGTCGGGGGTCGGGGCCGGGGTGTCGG
>LR738712.1:603209286-603325690 GCA_902687465.1 Secale cereale
GGGGAGGCGAGAGAGAGAGAGGGAGAGGGAGGAGGACGGCGCGGGCGGGGCCGTTAAGTTAATTTTAACATTTACCGTCCGCCCCTCTTTGCCGTCTGCCCTTTTTCTCTTTGCCGTCCGCTAGCGGACGGCAAAGAGAAGGATCCGTTACTGTTTACGAGCCAGTGGGCCAGCCTCCCTCTTTGCCGTCCGCTAGCGGACGGCAAATCTTCTTTGCCATCAGCCAGCGGACGGCAAAGACCTGGCTGATGGCAAAGTTAGTCTTTGCCATCAGTCAGGTCTTTGCCGTCTGCTTTTTGGAAGCTGATGGCAAAGCCACTCTTTGTCGTCAGCTAGCAGACGGCAAAGAAGAGGCTGATGGCAAATCTTCTGATTCCAGTAGTGTACGGCTATCTCCAGTCTGAGACGAATTTAACGGGGTACGACACTTGCGGCCATATAAAGCTGCGTACGGTCACATCTTTAGACATGTTTGGAAACTGTTGTTGTAGGAGAACTCGGTGTAAGGCAGACAATCTTCCCATTTAGATCCTTGGGCCAAGACGCAAGCTCGCAGCATATCTTCAAGTATTTGGTTTACCCGCTCTGTCTGTCCATCAGTTTGAGGGTGATAGGCTGTATTGTATATTAGGGTTGTCCCCAATGCTTAATGGAGATGTGTCCAGAAAGCGGAGGTAAAGAGGGAACCTCGGTCGGAAGTGATGGTCCGAGGTACTCCATGCAGACTGACTATTCTGGACACATACAGTTGTGCAAGTTCGTCTGCTCGATAGGTGGTCTTGACCGGGATAAAGTGTGCTACCTTGGTTAGAGCGTCCACTATGACCCATATTGCATCATTGCCTCGCTGAGTCTTGGGTAGTCCTGTGATGAAATCCATGTAGACGTCATCCCATTTCCATTGTGAAACTGGCAGCGATTGAAGAAGTCCGGCTGGCTTATGATGTTTTGCCTTTACTTTGTTGCATATGTCGCAACAAGCCACAAAATAGGCAATGTCCTTCTTCATTCCGTCCCACCAGAATATTTGGCGAAGGTCTTCATACATTTTTGTACCCCCAGGGTGAATAGAGTATGAGGATTCATGTGCTTCTGACAAGATTTTCTTTTTCAGGTCCGACTGATTTGGTACACAAATCCTTCCACGAAATCGGAGAGTCCCAAAGTGATCCTTTGAGAAATCAGGGGTACATCCTGCTAGCATATTTTTTGCATGCTTTTGTAGGACAGGATCATCGGGTTGAGCCTTGCGGATTTCTTCTTCAAGTGTGGGGGTAACTTCCAAAATATTTGCGAGAACAGCCTCAACGATGTTTACATGGAGCTGAGTAATCTCCTCTTGAAGTTTAGTGGGCAAAGATTTTAGTATGACGTTTAGGCTGACCGGCTTCCGACTGAGTGCGTCAGCCACCACGTTGGCTTTACCCGGGTGTTAATTTATTCCAAGATCATAATCCTTAACCAGCTCAAGCCACCTTCGCTGACGGAGATTTAAATATGGCTGAGTAAATATATACTTAAGGCTTTTATGATCTGTAAAAATTTGTCACTTCTTCCCGATGGGATAATGCCTCCATATTTTGAGGGCATGCACCACCGCGGCCAATTCCAGATCATGAGTAGGGTAATTTCCTTCGTGCGATCACAATTGTCGTGATGCATATGCCACTACCTTGCCGTCTTGCATAAGTATGCAACCAAGTCCTTGTCTGGATGCATCACAGTATACATCAAAACTACGGTAGATGTCTAGAAGAGTTAATACGGGTGCGGTGGTCAGCCGTTTCTTTAGCTCACTGAAACTTTTATCACAGTCGTTCGTCCATTCAAACTTCTTGTCCTTATTGAGTAGCTCTATCATGGGTTTGGCAATCTTGGAGAATCCTTCAATGAAATGACGGTAATATCCAGCCAGTCCAAGGGAACTCCTGATCTAAGACACAATTGTGGGTGGCAACCAATTGAGCACATCTTTTACCTTGCTTGGGTCTACGGCTATACCCTCGGCGGATAGCACGTGTCCAAGAAATCCAACTTGTTTGAGCCAAAACTCACAATTGCTGAATTTGGCGTAAAGCTGATGGTCGCGGAGTCGTTGTAACACCGCTCGGAGATGTTCTCTGTGATCCCTTTCACTTTTTGAATATATAAGTATGTCATCGATAAAGACCACCACGAACTTATCGAGGAAGTCCATGAATACTTTATTCATCATGTGCATGAATAATACAGGGGCATTGGTGAGACCAAAGGACATAATTGTATATTCGTAAAGACCGTATCGAGTGGTGAATGCGGTCTTAGGAATATCTTCCTTTTTAATCTTAAGCTGATGGTATCCAGTTCGTAAGTAAATCTTGCAGAATATCTTGGCCCCACTGAGCGGATCGAACAAATCATCAATTCTTGGCAGCGGATATTTGTTTTTGATGGTGACATCATTCAGCTGATAATAATCCACACACATGCGGAGGCTGCCATCGTTCTTTCTTACAAAGAGTGTAGGCGATCCCTATGGCGAGGAGCTGGGATGGATATACCCTTTCTGGAGCATTTCATCGAGCTGCTTCTTTAATTCCGCTAATTCTGATGAGGGCATCCTATAATACTTCTTGAATAACGGTGCAGTTCTGGGTACCAGATCTATTGCAAACTCGAGCTCTCGATCTGGCGGCATGCCTGGTAGTTCGTTTGGAAATACATCAGGAAATTCACTGACCACAGGAATTAATTCCAATTCAGCCACAGCAGTGAATATCATTCCCTTCTTTGGTATGCTTCAGCGGGAGTAGAATTTTGTAGCCTGCCCTTTTTGACTGGTCAGAGTGACTTCTTGGGTTGCATAGTTTATGCATACTTGATATTGGGTCAGCCAATTCATGCCCAAAATAACATCCAACTGTGCTGACTCGATGAGTATCAAGGAAGTTGGAAAGCTTATCCCATTGATATTGATTTCCAAGTCACGGCAGACCAGATTGCTCTTGATTAAAGATCCCGGGGTTTGTACCAGCATAATTTTTCCCAAAAGAGAACAAGAAAATTTGTTTTGGGAAACAAAACTCCGAGAAATAAAAGAGTGGGAAGCCCCTGAGTCAAATAAAATTATTGCAGGTATGATATTAACAGAAAACATACCAATGAATACTTCGGGGTTTTCTTGGGCTTCATCTGCAGAGAGGTGATGTACATGCCCGGCGATGTTTTGCTGGTTCGGGTATGACCCTATGAAGTTGACTTGTGGCCAGAATAAGGCGTTCGCCTTGCTGCTCTTGGGGCACTGCCTGGCATAGTGTCCCTTTTGCCCACAACTGAAGCAAGAATTATTGTGCTGACGCTCCTCGTGTACTGGGTTGGTGACAACATTCTTGACTTGGGTAGTAGTCTTGTTAACATTTTGTTGCCAATTGGGCTTGTATTCCACCTGAGTTTGCTGCTAGGTTCAAGCCTTCTGCACTGGTTGTCCCTCTTTCATTGGTTCAAACTTGCGCTTGTGCTCGTTATTAGCAGGCCGGTTGTCCAGTACGAGCTTCTGTTCTCTTTCCGCAATGAAAGCTTTATTTACCAAAGTTTGGAAGTCTAGAAAATCAAGCATGCTGAGAGTGCACCTGAGTTACGAGTTTAATCCTCCAAGAAATTTGTCAATCTTTCTTTCTTCAGTGGCCACGTCATACAGGGAATAACGGGCCAGGTGGTTGAATTTTTGCAAATATTCACCCACGGACAGATTCCCTTGGGTGAGTGCAAGAAATTCACGCTGCTTGGTCTTCATAATTCCAGTAGGGATGTGATATTTTCGGAACTGATCCTTGAATTTTGTCCAGATGAGTTCTTCATTAGCAGGCCACATGGCTTTTGTATTTTCCCACCATATGGCAGCAGCGCCTTCAAGATAGTGAGTTGCATATGGAACTTTGTCTTCTTCTGCAGTACAAGCAATCTCTAGTGTCGGGGGAAACTGTCCACCACGAGCACCTATGGGACCGGAGCCCCTTGTTCGTGCGGTAAGGGAGTGGAGGGAGCACAAAGAGCAGATCGTAGAGCTCACGCAGGCAGTTTACCCAGGTTCAGGCCGCGATGGACGCGTAAAACCCTACTCCTGCTTGGTTTGTATTGAGTTGGGGAGCTCGGGAGCTTGAAGAACTAGCTACACCGAGCGAGAGAGCTATCTAGGTTCCGAACCCCTTCTACGTTGTGCATGGGCCTCCTTTTATAGCTCAAGGGGTCACCGACAGGTGTCAACGTAGAAGAAGGGGGCAAAAATGTAACTTTGGTGGTAGTTGTAACAGTGCGGGAACAATGGATGAACAGTGGTCATCACCTACTTTGACAGTGGGGGACAAGAGCATTTAATGCCCGTCGCCGTCGACCCCAAAAGCGCCCGCCCGTGCGTCTCCGTTTGCGACGGCGATAGCCTCGTCACCGTGGAGTGCCACCGTGTCCCCCAGGCTGCTCAGCCATCCGCCGCGCGTCCCTGGAAGGGCCCCAGGGCGACGCGTGGGTCGATGAGCTGGAGCGCGGGCACACAGTGCGAGTTCCCCCGGCAAGCACCTTGCCGGGGCTTTGACCTTGCCGGGCCCTGAAGCTTGTCGCTCCCCGGGCCTTGCCGGGGCGCATGCTGCGCCGAGGCATGTCTTTTGAAATGTAATCTTCTGGTCTTCCTGGCAAGCTCCTCTTGCCAGGGTCTTGAGCTAATGAGGTAATCTTGAGCCTGGGACGGCCTTCCCGGCAAGCTGCACTTGCCGGGGCCTTGATCTTCTGTCTTGTATACTTTGTTTTTGAATGGCTTAATAAGGACCGGAGGGGTTTCCGGCAAGCACATGGTAGACCCTGCCGCGGGAAGCTGCTACAGCCCGTGCACAAGTTGGGGTACTAAGGTACCCCTATCTTAGTACACCGACAGGAGCCCCCGGGCCTGGGCCACACACGGTGCCGAGCGCTGTTGGGCCAGGCCCAAAACAGTGCACGGGCACGCGCGGCCCACGGCGAGCCGTAATTCCCCTTCCGCATCCGCCGCATCCCTCCCTAACGGCACGCGTCGATTGCGGCGTCGTGGGAGAGATCGTGGCCACGTTCTTTAATGGGAAATGCGGAGCGTCCCCCACTTCCCCCTTAAAAGCAGAGGAAGCAGGGGCAGTTACCTTACTTCGTCTTCATTGCTTCTTCCACCTCCAGAAACCCCCCTCTGCGCCCCGCCTCCTCATCTCCTCCGCCCTCTTCCGCATCTGCGGCGCCGTCGAGCTACTCACCCCCTTCCTCCGCCGCCTCCGCCATGGCCCCGAAGGCCGAGAAGGTGAAAGCGGAGAAGACCAAGAGGGAGAAATCCGAGCAGGCGGCGAAGCTTGTCGCCCTGCGGAAAAGGAACGTCGTCTTCGCGCCGAGGCTCAGCGCGAGGGAGCTCTGGAACAAGTACTATCTGTTCTGGGCCAAGAAGACCAAGGCGCATCCCCGCACCCGAGTCTACCCGGCCGCCGCCAGAGATCTGTACCCCAGCGGGTATTTCTTCTTTGCTGTCTTCTTCCACTGCGGCCTGTGTCCTCCATTCTCTGAATTTTTCTGCGATATCATGAATACATACAACCTCCATCTCTTAGACTTCACCCCCAACGCCATCCTTACGATGGCGGTTTTCGCACATCTGTGCGAAAACTACATAGGGATCTATCCAAACGTAGCGCTCTTTCGGCATTTCTTCATGCCTAGAGCAGAGGCCGGCGCTCCCCTCTCCGGAGTTATTTCTTGGGTCTTCCGCTTGAATAAGAAGGAGTCGTATCTGAAAGGAGAGCTCCGCGGCAAGTGGGAGGAGTGGCGCGCAGATTGGTGCTGGGTGGTTGAGGACGAGCCGCAGCCTTTCACTGCGCCGCGCACAACTGCTATAGTGCGCGGTAGGGACTGGAGCGATTTGGCCGCGGATGACATCAAGCTCAACGCTGCCCTTGTCAGGATTCTTCGTCTCCGGGTAGCCAAGTTGACCATTGCAGAGGTAGGAGCAGATTTCCTCCGCTGCCGCATCGCTCCTTTACAAGAAAGGAAAAGGCCAGCATGGGAGTTTGGCAATGCGGCGGACATAATGAGGTTGCGCCCGGGGCTGAATTACAACTTCACGGCGCTGGAGCTGAAGGGGATGCTCCGGGAGCTTTTCAAGCACGACCCGGCCCACCCGGAGTGGTTTAGACCTCCCCGGGGAGTAGTACCTCTATGCAACAGCACCGCCCGGGACGCATTCCGCGCGATGATGCCCGCGTGTGACTCTCACGGCGTTGACCCAACATGGATAGTGCCCACGCCGGACGCCATTATGAGTTTCTTTGATAACTTGGTGGAGGTGCCAAAGAACTCCGAGGAGATCAAGGGTCTCACCCGGGCCACCACGGATCGAGAGATTGCTCATATTGCTACCCGGGTGGAAGAGGCCGCCGCAGCCGCAGCGGTAGGAGACTTCGAGTTCACCGTTGAAGAGGCAGAGGCCGAGGACGCGTCGTGCCAGGCCGAGGAGGCAGAGATCCGGAGACTTCTCAAACTTCTGCCCGACGAGCTCGCCGGGGTCCCTTCTCTGAGGCATGCCGGGATTCCCAGGGTTGTGAGCGAGGCCGCGGCAAGAGGCGAGGTTGCCGGAGGAAGCAGAGGTGCCGGAGGGAGCGGAGCCGCCGGAAGGAGCAGGGTGCTGGGCCCAGCGAGCCCACCGAGGAGGAGGAGGAGGAGGACGCCGGAGCCGATGAGGATACTGGCGGATCTCTGGGGCTCGATGACGATGTCTCCTCGTCCTCGGAGAGCTCCCCGCCCCGGGCAAGTCCCAAGCGAACACCGCCGAAGCGCCTCCGCAAGGCGGCTACAGCGACGAGGACGCAGGCGCCCCGACAGCAGCCCGCTCGCCAGGTGGCGCGCGCCACCAGAGCGAGCCAGACCGCGACGGAGGCACCCCGCGCACCAGTGCCAAGCGGAGGAGGAGCCTCCCAGAGCGGAGCGGCTGCTCCGCCTGCTCCCCGGGCCTCGGCGCCAACAGAGGCTGGGTCTTCGCAGCCCCAAGCCCCGGGGACCGCCAAGCGCCCGAGGGAGCCTTCTCCTCCCGCTCCTCGCGCGGAAGCGCCTCAGGTGGAGTTCGACTTCTCCGCCCTGAGCGACGACGACGACGAGGAACAGGAGTAAGAACTTGGATTTTGTAGCTTCTTCAATTCTATCTCGATTCTTTCTTTGATGATTCTGATTTTGCTTCTTGCTTTGACTTCAGGACCCTGGCCCAATGAGCGGCGAGGAAGGCCAAGGTTCCCGTGGTGGTGGTCGAGGACGACTCGCCCGTCGCGGCGACAGGGGACGCGCTGGCGACGAGCTTGCCGGACCCAACCTCTGCTCCGAGGAGCAGCCCCCAGCGCAACCCCCAGCGTAAGTCTGGTCTTGAGCTGTTTGCTCGTC
The DNA here is from genome assembly GCA_902687465.1 of Secale cereale. NCBI lineage: Eukaryota > Viridiplantae > Streptophyta > Magnoliopsida > Poales > Poaceae > Secale > Secale cereale. Next base: position 603,216,697 of record LR738712.1, read on the forward strand.
GGGCGCACTTGAGGTCTTTGCCTTGCACTAACATCTCGTTGCTCTGTTTGTCTTGCTTGTCTTGTGCAGAGGTGGAGCCGCAGCCACAGGAGCGCCCGGAGACTACTCCCGATGAGCTGCAGGCCCCGCCATCCCCGCCAAGGGAGAACTCCCCGGCGAGGGAGAGCGCTCCGCCAAGGGCGGGTACTCCGCCAAGGGCGAGTACCCCGCCAAGGGCGAGCAGCCCGGCGAGGGCGGCCACCCCGCCAAGGGAGAGCTCCCCGGCGAGGGAGCCTGTCGTCGACGAAGTCCGCGAAGGTAAGTCTTGCAACCTCGTCTTCTTGGACTTGTCTTTTTTGGATATTTGCTTGAACTTTTTTCTTTTCTTCTTCTTCTAGATCCTCCCGCGCCTGACCGGATGCAGACCGAGGTCATCGGCGAGGAGGGCGTGCAAGGCGACGGCGGCAACGCCCCTGTCGTTGAAGACATGGCAGGAGCCGACGAGCCTGCCGCGGAGGAGACTACCCCGACCGCAGACGCAGCGGCCGGGGAGGGGGACGGCGGCCACACTGCCGGCCCGGAGGCGGCAGGAGCGTCAAGCTCTGCGCCGGCCGCCGACCCTCCACCGAGAAGGAGCAGTTTGCCTACTATCTTGAGGCTCCCAACGGCGTCTTCATACAAGTGCCGTGGGGATCCTCGTCGCGAGCCCCCGAGGAGGGAGAGACCTTTGATGGAGAGGTCCTCGCCTCCGCGGGGTTGAAGATCGTCGAAGCGCCTGGCGGGAGCGACGAGCCCGAGGAGGAGAAACTGCTTCACCGGCTCCTGGTCCTTTACCGGGCCAGGCATGCGAAACTTGAGTCTCGGGAAGCCCTCACCGCCAAGGCCGCAGCAGATATGGAGAAACGCGCCGCGGAGCTCAGCGCCGCCAACCAGGCGGCCCTCCGCGACTTGGCGGAGGAGCGCGAGAGGCTTGCTGGAGAGTACCAAGAGTTCCTCCTGGAGAAGGCTGAGGCCGAGGAGCAGCAGCGACTCGTCGGAGAAGCGCTGTCCCAGCGAGAAGGAGCGCTCAACCAGCGGAAGGTCGACCTCGACGCTCACGAGGACGACCTTGCCGCCCGGGAGCAGGCCCTTGGCGGAGAGTTTAAGGAAGCGAAAGCCGCCGCAGCCACTGCGGAGACCGCCAAGAAGGACCTCGAAGCTAAGGTGGTGCAGCTGGAGGAGTACCTGAAGGCGAGCACGGAGAGGGTCACCGCGCTCAACATAGAGCGCGAGAAGGACGCCCATACCAACTCAGAACTCCAGGTATGCCTCTCCAAGCAGGGCGACGAGCTCAAGGCCGCGAAGGACTCAATTGCTGATCTGGAGCTGAAAGTCTCTACGCTGAAAGATTCACTCGAGGCCGTCCGGGACCGTGAAACCAAACTGAAGGACGAGCTCCGCAAGGAGCGTGGCCTGGCGGAGAGCGCCGTCACCTCAGCTAGCAACTTCCGCCGGACCGTCGAAATATGGACTGAAGATCTGGTGGCTTCTGCTTCTAGCATCGACAAGGAGCTGATGGCGATGAGGGTGGAGCACCTCATATACTCTCCGGATCCAAATCTCCCTCACAGCGCCAAGCTCAGTCTTTTCTTCAGGGGGATCGCGCCGGCGCTCGCACGTCTGCAGCAGAAGCTCCCCGCGCAGCTGGCCAAGGAGTCGCGCCAACTCTGCGCGGGAACCCTGGAGCGCGTCTTGACCAAGATTGTCTACCGCAACCCTGGTATAAATCTTGTCAACGTTCTCCGCAGCTTGCCGGCCGACGCAGATCAGGAGGCACTGAAGGCGCAGGTCGCCCACATCATCGCCAAGGTGAACAAGATCTCCAGGCGTGAAGGCGACCGCGTAGATTAGGCCTCTTCCCTTTTATTTCTTTTGCTGCTGCAAAGTGTGTCATGAACATGAACCTATTAGTGATTGCGACAAGTTATCCCTTGTAATATATTATCTTATTTTGAGCAATCAGTGCAATGTTGTCTCCCTTGCTTTAGTCTTTTACTTTGTATGCTTTTAACCCTACGCTTCTAGGGAACTTGCCGGCAAGGGCCCTTGCCGCGAGCGCTGAGTGCTGGACTCTGAGCAGCCTGCTGGCCAAGGTCTTACCGGCAAGCAACCTTGCCGCAGCTAGTCGCAACGCACTTAGCTTGCTGAGCGAACTCGAAAACGAAGCAAGGGCGCGACACTTGTCGCAGCTCACTTAAGTCGTTGAGCATACTCGAAAACAAGATAAGGGTGCGGCTAGCCACGGGTAGGTTCCTCCGTGCACAGGTTTTCCATACAAAGTGTGGTTGTTCAAGGAAGATAACTAAAATTTAAAAATTTGAACTGCTCAAATTCTGGTAACTTAGCTTTCATATATTGCTTGTTTCCCCGACAAGGCTTCTCTTTCTTGAACAACACTTGGTGTATCCTTCATCTCCTTCCCCCCCGACAAACTTGTGCGCGAGGAACATTCCTTCTGCTTAAGAGGGAAAGAAAAAGAGGAGGGAAAACAAGTATATGGCCTTTCGGCATGCTAATGCTTACCGGGTACGTGTGTTGCACAAGATGCCAAATAATGCATGCGAATAGCGAAGAAAAGCATGGAAAAGGCAAATAGTGCAAAACACAAAAGCTTTACTGATGCACGGGATCTGCGCCCGGCTTTGTACAAAGGATTACATGCGACCGCGGCAAGACTTGTACAAAAGGTGGTTGCCGGAGCGGATCACGGCAACCGCGCCTTATGGGTGAAACTTGCGAAGATGCTCTATGTTCCAGGAGTTGCTCACCGGTAAGCCTTCTTCGGTCTCAAGGCGGACAGCGCCGGGCCTTGTTACTTGTCTCACCCGTTAAGGGCCTTCCCACTTCGGCGTCAACTTGTTGGAATTCTTGGCGGACTGAACACGCCGAAGAACAAGGTCGCCTTCCTCGAGACTCCTGGCCTTGACCTTGCGGCTATGATAGCGGCGCAAGGCTTGCTGGTATCGAGCAGCTCGTACAGCAGCCTGGAGACGTTCCTCCTCGACGAGCAATGCATCATCTTGTCGCAGTTGCTCTTGCTCGAGCTCATCATAAGCGAGCACCCGAGGAGATCCGTATACGAGTTCCGTGGGGAGAACTGCCTCTGCCCCATAGACTAGGGCAAAGGGTGTCTGTCCGGTGGCTCGACTTGGTGTCATTCTGATTGACCAAAGAGCCGCCGGCAACTCCTCTATCCAGTTTTTTCCGCACTTGCGCAGCCTGTCAAAGGTCCTTGTCTTGAGTCCGCGCAGCACTTCAGCATTTGCCCTCTCCGCTTGACCGTTGCTCCTCGGGTGAGCAACAGAAGCGAAGCAGACCTTGGCGCCAAGGTCTTGGACGTACTGCATGAAGGTGCGACTAGTGAATTACGTGCCGTTGTCGGTGATGATCCTGTTAGGGATCCCGAAACGGCAAACAATCGACCTGAAGAACCTGACCGCTGACTGTGCTGTCACCTTTCTCACCGGTTCCACTTCTGGCCACTTTGTGAACTTGTCGATTGCAACGTACAAGTACTCAAAGCCCCCGACAGCATGGGGAAAAGGGCCGAGGATATCGAGCCCCCAGACCGAGAAGGGCCAGGACAAAGGGATCGTCTGGAGAGCTTGAGCTGGCTGATGAATTTGCTTAGCATGGAACTGGCACGCTTCACACTTGGTTACTTGTGCAGTTGCATCTTGGAGGGCTTCTGGCCAGAAGAACCCTTGCCGGAACGCCTTCCCGGCAAGTGCCCTTGCGCCAATGTGGTGGCCACATATGCCTCCATGTATCTCTGCCAACAGCTTCTGTCCATCTTCTCTGGAAATGCACTTCAACCTGATACCATTGAGTCTTCTTCTGTACAGTTCGTTGTCGACGAACTGGTACATACTTGACTGCCTGGTTATCTTCTCTATCTCTTCTGGGTCGTCGGGAAGTTCTCCAGTTTGCAGAAAACGGACGATCTGCTGCGCCCATGCCGGAGCCTGAGGCTCAACGGCAAGGACTAAAGGCATGAGGGCCGCTGCGGGAACCCCAGCTTCTACGGCAAGAACCTCTGGTTCTGCCGGAGCTGATGGTCCCCCGGCAAGCTCGCCGGGGCGAGGCTTGTCGGGAACGCTTGCTTCAACTGTGCAGACCCTAGGATCTGCAGGAGCAAACTGTTCCTCAGCGTTCTGATCGTTGATCTTGGGGACCTTGGCGGCGGCCTCGGGGAGATCCGCCGGCAAGTAGTCGCCGGAGACCAACTTTCTCTTCTTGTGCTGCCCAATAGATGGTGTAACGGATGGCTGAGTCAACTTGAGCAAGAAGGTCCCTGGTTCCACAGGTAACTTCATCGCAGCACACTTTGAAAGGCCATGTGCAATGTCATTCTGAGCTCTTGGAACGTGCTCCATTTGCAGACCTTCAAAGTGTTCTTCAAGCTTCCTCACTTCATCTACATAAGCTTCCATCAAAGGGCTCTGGTAACTCTTGTTGACTTGTCGGACCACCAACTGAGAATCTCCCCGCACAATCAGCTTCTTAATCCCAAGTTCGGCCGCAATCCTGAGGCCCGCGAGCAAGCCTTCATAATCAGCAGTATTATTTGTCGCTTGCTCCCTGGGAAAGTGCATCTGGATAACATACTTGAGGTGCTCTCCGGTGGGCGCGATGAGTACCACGCCGGCACCGGCGCCTTGCAGCGAGAAGGCACCATCAAAGTACATTACCCATTCACTCGTCGCTTCTTGTACGGGTACACTTGTCTCTGGAACTTCTTCATCGGGCGTTGGGGTCCATTCAGCTATGAATTCTGCCAAAGCTCGGCTCTGGATAGTTGAAGTACTCTCAAACTCGAGACCAAAGCTTGACAGTTCTAGTGCCCACTCGACGATCCTGCCTGTTGCTTCTGGATTGTGCAATATCCTCTTCAGCGGAAAGCGAGTGACCACTGTTATCTCATGTGCTTGGAAGTAATGGCGCAGCTTTCTCGAGGCCATGAGGAGGCCGAAAAGCAACTTCTGCACCTCGGAGTATCTTGATCTAGCCCCCTGCAAGAGGGAACTCACAAAATACACCGGGCGCTGCACCATCTTTCTTCGCACTTCTCCTTCCTTCTGCGCAGAGTTGTCCTCGTCGGGGCCAGAGCTTGTCGGAGCAGCCCCCTGCTTGTCGCTGGATTCGCTTGCCGGTGGTGTAGACTCTTCCTCTGCCTCCCTCTCCGCTACCAACGCAGCACTAACCACTTGATTGGTTGCCGCTAAGTACAGCAGCAACTTCTCTTGTAGCCTAGGTGCGACAAGTATTGGAGTGGGGGATAGGTATTGTTTCAAGTCTTGCAGCGCTGCCTCCGCCTCCGGAGTCCATTTCATAGGACCTGCCTTCTTCAAGATCTTGAAGAAAGGCAGGGCGCGTTCTGCAGACTTTGAAATGAACATACTGAGGGCAGCTACACAACCTGCAAGTCTCCTTACGTCCTTGACGCGCTTCGGGGCTTCTATCTGCTCGATGGCTTTTATCTTGTCGGGATTGGCTTCAATCCCCCTCTGGGACACAAAGAACCCGAGAAGCTTGCCGGAGGGGACTCCAAAGACGCACTTCTCAGGATTCAACTTGAGCTGGATCTTGCGCAGATTTGCAAATGTTTCTTCTAAGTCTTGGATCAGGGTATCCTTGCTCTTGCTCTTCACCACGATATCATCCATGTAAGCCTCTACATTCCTGTGGATCTGTGGCTCAAAAGCAGTGTATACTACCCTTGCGAATGTGGAGCCTGCATTCTTCAATCCGAAGGGCATGCGAATGAAGCAATATGTGCCGCATGGAGTGATAAATGCAGTCTTCTCTTCATCTTCCTTGGCCATGAAAATCTGGTGGTAGCCTGAATATGCATCAAGGAAAGAGAGCAGCTCACATCCGGCAGTGGAGTCAACAATCTGGTCAATGCGCGGCAAGGGAAATGGATCCTTGGGACATGCTTTATTCACATCAGTGAAGTCTATACACAGTCTCCACTTCCCGTTGGCCTTACGCACGACAACTGGATTTGCTAACCACGTGGGATGGATCACGCCTCTAACCAGGCCTGCTGCTTCTAGTTTCTTGATTTCTTCGGCAATGAATTCTTGGCGCTCCATGGCTTGCTTCCTGACCTTCTGCTTGACGGGCCGCGCATGAGGACAAACAGCAAGCTTGTGCTCAATTACCTTCCTGGGAACACCGGGGATGTCATATGGTTGCTAGGCAAACACATCGACATTCGCCTGCAGGAAGGCAACGAGCGCGCTTTCCTATTTGCTGTCAAGCGTAGCACTGATGGTGAAAGTACCACCAGTGCCGTCCTCCTTGGCGGACACCTTCTTGGTTGCCGGTGGAGCGGCCATCCCCTTCTTGCACTTGCCGGTGGAGCTCGATGGAACGTCCTCGACGGCAGCGCAGCACTCCGAAGAGGTGCGGTTGCCGGAGTGGGTCCCAGAGCACTTGCCGGACTTGGTCTTGGTCTTCTTCCCCTCGGGAGCTTCAGCGGCAAGTGGGCTGCTCTCCGCCGCGGCTGCTGCATCCCGGTAGATCTTGTCGGCGCAGATAAGCGCGTCCTTCTTGTCGCCATGGACAGAGATGACGCTTATCGGCCCCGGCATCTTGAGTACATTGTAGGCGTAGTGGGAAGCTGGCATGAACTTGGAGAGGGCAGGACGTCCAAGTATCCCATTGTATGGAAATGGGATATCGGCAACATCGAAGGTTATCCTCTCCGTTCTGAAGTTCAGCTCCCCGCCAAAGGTCACTGGCAGAGTAATCTTCCCCTTGGGCTTGCTCCTCCACGGGTTTATTCCTTGGAACGAACCGGTCTGTTCGAGCTCGCCGTCTGGGATTTGAAGTTTCTTGATCACAGCTGAGGAGATCAAGTTCAGCCCGGCCCCGCCGTCAACCAACATTTTGGTGACCTTGAGGTTGCGGATAGTTGGTGAGACCAACATCGGCAAGCACCCGACCGCAGTGGTGCGGTCAGGGTGATCCTCAAGATCAAAAATGATGGGCGTGCTGGACCATTTGAGGAGCCTGCGCGACTCCACGGGCGGCTCAGCTGCATTTACCTCCCGCACCCACTGCTTGAGTTGGCGGTGGGAAGTATGCAGAGGGGCGCCGCCGTCGACGCACAGGACTTCCGTGGCCTTCTGGAACTCCTGCTCGCTATTATCATCTTCCTCCATGTCATCTTCGTCGTCTTCTTCATCCTTGTCGCGGCCCCGGGGAGGTCGGTCACCTTGCCGCTGTTTGGCCTTGCCGCGGCGTCCTCCCCGGCAATTGAATGGCCGCTTCTTGCTTGGCTCTCCTCCGCCACCTTGGGCCTTCTCCTTGTCGCGCCGCTCGTATTCAGCTTTCTGCTGCTCGACGAGGTACTCGACGCGCTTGCAGTTGGAGAGATCATGACCCTTAGTGCGGTGGATCTTGCAATATTGCTTCTCGGAGCCGTCCTGCTTGTCGGCTGCCGCTACAGGGGCAGGCTCCTTGCCGGAGCCGCCAGCCTGTGCTTGCTTGGCGGGAGCCTCCTTGCCGGACTTCTCGACGGCAAGCACTTCCTTGTTCTTCTTTCTTCTATTGTTCCGCCGCCGGCTCTTCTTTGCCTGGGCGGCATCCTCGCTGTCGCTTCCCCCTGCGCCAGCATCCTCTCCGGGGAGTCTCCTCCCCTCTTCGGCGCGCGCGCACTTGTCAGCCAGAGCATAGAGCTCGCTGACATCCCGTATCTTGGTCATGGCCATCTCCTCACGCATGCGGCGGTTACGCACGTTCTGGTGGAACGCGCTAATAACCACAGCAGGGTGGACGTCGGGGATGTTGTGCTGCACGCGGCTGAATCGTTAGATGTACTTGCGCAGAGGTTCTCCTTCCTTCTGGGCCAAAATGTGGAGATCACTCTCCTGGGCATGGGGTTTGTGGCCGCCCGTGAAGGCTCCAACAAACCGGTGGCAAAGATCTGCCCAAGAAGAAATGGAGCCTTCCGGCAAGTGCATAAGCCAAGAACGGACATTTGGCTTAAGCACCAGCGGGAAGTAGTTCGCCAGTATCTTCTCGTCGCGCCCCCCCGGCAGCCTGCACCGCAATGGTGTAAATGCTGAGGAATTCCGAGGGGTGCGTCTTGCCGTCGTACTTCTCCGGTACGTCGGGCTTGAAGTTTTTCATGCTGGGCCACTGGACGCGCCGCAGCTCACGGGTAAACGCAGGGCAACCTGCCGCGTACGGCAAGTCGCCTGGTTCACCGGGCGGGTGCGTATCGACAGCGGTCCCAGCTCGCTGATCTGATTGTCGCCGAGCTTCTCGGCGGCGCTCGATTGTCGTCCGAGCGTCTTCTTGTCGCCGATCGTCAAGGACCTGGCGCTGGTCCCGACGATCCCGCGGATCCGACGACGCCGTGGAGTCGTCGTCGACGTTAATCCGGCGGGGTGGCGTTTTCTGCTTCCGCGGTGGGGAGTGCACGGTGGTTGCACCCCCGGTGGTCTTGTCGCCATCGGCCTTCGTCTTCTCGACTTGCCGCGGCCGTGATGTCGCCGGCTGTTGCGGCGTGTCGTTGTTGGCGAAGGCGATGAGGCTTTGGATTGTTGCCCTCCAGTCCTCGGCCTTGTCTGCCGCTGGAGGGAAATTGAGGAGCAGTTGCGCTCTTGCGAGCGCTTCTGCTGGAGAAGAGGGGAGCGGGGGCGAGCGGCGCGAGGAGCGGGATATGCTCGGACTCCTAACGGGGTTAGAAGGAGCAGTTTCCTGCCCCGGTGACCGCACCTTGCTCGTGCCCGGACGGTGGTCCGGAGCATCCCGCGAACCTCCGGCTTGCCCTTGCCCCAGCAAGCGGATGGTACCTCCTGTACCACGGCGCTGCTGGGTTGTCGTCTGCTGAGATGGACGTGGCGCATCTACGGACACCGAGGCTCGGTCGTCCGCCTTGTCCTTGGATTTGGTGGTGCCGCGAGTTTCCTCGCCGGCGACCACCCTTCCGACGGCGTCTCCTCCACCCAGCGTTGGTTCTGGTGGCGGTGGAACAGACGCAGACGGGCCTCCGACCTCCGAAGCCTTCTTCTTCGGGGCCATGCTGTTGTTGCTGATGAAATTGATGTAGCTGGAGAAGTTGATGAAGAATAAGCCCGCGTGAACGCCGGATCAGGTTCGCACAACCTCGACGCCCCCTACCTGGCGCGCCAAAGATGTCGGGGGAAACTGTCCACCACGAGCACCTATGGGACCGGAGCTCCTTGTTCGTGCGGTAAGGGAGCGGAGGGAGCACAAAGAGCAGATCGTAGAGCTCACGCAGGCAGTTTACCCAGGTTCGGGCCGCGATGGACGCGTAAAACCCTACTCCTGCTTGGTTTGTATTGAGTTGGGGAGCTCGGGAGCTTGAAGAACTAGCTACACCGAGCGAGAGAGCTATCTAGGTTCCGAACCCCTTCTACGTTGTGCATGGGCCTCCTTTTATAGCTCAAGGGGTCACCGACAGGTGTCAACGTAGAAGAAGGGGGCAAAAATGTAACTTTGGTGGTAGTTGTAACAGTGCGGGAACAGTGGATGAACAGTGGTCATCACCTACTTTGACAGTGGGGGACAAGAGCATTTAATGCCCGTCGCCGTCGACCCAAAAAGCGCCCGCCCGTGCATCTCCGTTTGCCACGGCGATAGCCTCGTCACCGTGGAGTGCCACCGTGTCCCCCAGGCTACACAGCCATCCGCCACGCGTCCCTGGAAGGGCCCCAGGGCGACGCGTGGGTCGATGAGCTGGAGCGCGGGCACACAGTGCGAGTTCCCCCGGCAAGCACCTTGCCGGGGCCTTGACCTTGCCGGGCCCTGAAGCTTGTCGCTCCCCGGGCCCTGCCGGGGCGCATGCTGCGCTGAGGCATGTCTTCTGAAATGTAATCTTCTGGTCTTCCTGGCAAGCTCCTCTTGCTAGGGTCTTGAGCTAATGAGGTAATCTTGAGCCTGGGACGGCCTTCCCGGCAAGCTCCACTTGCCGGGGCCTTGATCTTCTGTCTTGTATACTTTGTTTTTGAATGGCTTAATAAGGACCGGAGGGGTTTCCGGCAAGCACGTGGTAGACCCTGCCGCGGGAAGCTGCTACTGCCCGTGCACAAGTTGGGGTACTAAGGTACCCCTATCTTAGTACACCGACATCTAGCTTCCTCTAAATGGTTCGCAACCAATCGTTGGCATCCAAAGGGTTAACAACCTGACTGAAACTGGGAGGCTAAGTTCTCTGAAAATCTGATAGCTTGGAGTAATGACCGTTCTGATGTCCATTCTGACCAACCATAGCTTGAACACTTTTTAATATCTCAAGCAGATCATTAGTTCTTCTTTCCTCAAACATACGCAGAATCTGCTCAGTGGTAGGCGAATTTGGCGGTGGAGGCGGTGGTATGTATGGCTCGGGGGAGTGTCCTGCCTGTCGGGCGGAGCGACGAACAGGAACATTCTCATGAGCGCTGCTAGTGTTGCCTCCCCGCGTCATCCTATTATGGATTTTTTCCAAGACAACGCAACTGAGATGAGAAACATTCAAAAGAAAATATGTGGGGAAAAGCCAACAACAAAACTCGAGGGAAAAACAGAATTGCGAAGAAAGGCAGCGAGTAAAAGCAATACAGCTTCAGCATAATTATACAGGGACTCATAGATGAAAAGTAATTAACATGCCCGGTTCCACTACTCTCATACATGAAATGAAACATCATGACTCGTACAACTACATTCGTACATCAGTGTGACACTGTGAATACTCTGGAGCTCTACTGCTCTGCGGGTGCTGCGGGGTCATCTCCTGAAGTGGACTCGGATCCTGAACTGACGATGTTAACTGAAATCTCGGGGTTAAAGGTAACACGACGACGGTGCCTCGGAGGTTGTCCTTTCGGGGCAGGAGTAGGGTGGATCATAGGGGCAACCGGGGTAGTGAGAAGTGAGATCAACTCAGCAGGGGCACTAAGAGGAGTTATGGTCGAGCCACCCGAGCTACTGGGAGGGGTTACTGGTGAAATAGAGGAAGCGGAACTGGGGACGTATGGGGTAAATCCCATGGAGGCGGGAATGGTGAGAGACCTAGTAGTGGCTCAGGCAATAAGAGTGTTAGTCAACTCGCGAGCCAGCTTGTGGATCATGAGGTAGCTAGCAGTAATATAACGGGAAAGATGGCTAGCAACACTATCAGACTCCGGATCAATCTCAGGGAAATGAAAACTACCGTTGTCGCGCAGAGAAGGATAGTATTGGAAACCTGGCTGGTTCTACATGCGGACCTCGCTGTGATGAAGCTCAACAAGGATCTCGAATGTAGCAAATTGGACGGCCTGCGAAGCGGTAGAAGCATAACTGCTCCGAGAGGTATGAGTGTAAGAGCTGGAGTCAGAACTGACGCGCAGAGTCACCACTGCTTGATATTCATAAATTGAATGTGCTAGACGCTCCCGGTACAAACGATAAACTGGGTCGTCTCCATGAGGGTACAACCGATGCCACACGTTGCGAAGGAGGTGCGGTGACGTGTACGGCATCAGCTGCAACTGGCACGGATACGGCACTGGAGCCATCTACACTCACAACCATCATTGGTTAGCATAAAAATAAGACAAGTATATGCAAAGCAATAACCAGTTATACAGACTACCGGCACTCGCCTAAACGTGTAACTGGCGTTTAATTACCATGTCTTAGTCTAACGTGTCCTACAGTCAGGGAGGCTCTGATACCAAGCATTGTGGCACCCCGGATCAGAGCAACCAGTTTACCTTGCATTGCCAGCCCAGAGACCTTGTCTTCTGGCAACAAACAACATCTTGGTATAGAAAACAACCGCTTTATTGATACTAGCGGACCATAGTTTTACATTAAAACAAGTAGCGAGGCCAAGCGGCACACACGGTGTGGCTGGACAATATGTACATTATTTAATGAACATAAAAGGCCTCGGTCATAAAACTACACAGCAGCGGAACGACTTCGTAGCCGAACTCCATCTCACAGGGACACCGATGTGGACACGGTCTAGACTCAGACGGCACTCCTTTCCAGCGAAACTTTCCTGAAATCTGGCATGACACGCTAGGTCAGTACATTGAATGTACTTGCAAGCTTACAACAAACAAAATCATAATGACAAACAATATCATGATAATTAATCAATTGTGAAAAATGCAGCACCATATATGAATAAACATACAACTAACATGATGTGTTCATGCTCTTCTGAAAACAGACCCTCGGTCTGACTTACCCATTGATTTTTCTTAAACTCTAAACTTGTTCATTGCAACAGGACATAAATCGTGATCTTTCCGGCGATCACAACCCTGACCATACTTGGTCTCAAATCATCTCGGTGGCTCTTCCACCATTTTTACAGTGCAAAAATTTAGAACTTAGTAAACAAAATTTTATTAAATGTTGAGCCATGGTGTGACTTACTTTCGAGCGTGTCCGTCACCGTGGACTCGGCTATCGATAGAGTAATTACACCTTGCAGAGGTAGTGCACTGTACCCACACCAAGGAACCCATGGCCTCGTTTTCCCATTCAGGTGGACCAACGGCATTCCGACAAAACTCTTCCATTGCCATGACACTCTCCCGGCCACTCCGACTCATTTCCCACTGGAACAGTCCTGGGTGGACCCGTGCCTACCAAAGGCATACCGACCATCGTCGTGGCCAAACAGAAAATGGCCCAAATGGGGACTCGTTACCATAAACTTAATAACGGGCACACAAGGTTATGTCTGCTTACCGGGCCAGTGTATCGCATGCCCATAACCTTCCCTATTAGGAGGTATCGACCAGAGGCATGACAACGGACCGAATAAAGACCTTCCCATAAAGGCAAATGTGGTTGCACTGGGAAAAACTCGATTCAGTGGCACCGTGACCCGGTCAACAATTTATTCAAGTTGAGTTATTAACAGTTTCAACTTAAAGAAAATAAATTACTGGTGTCATAAAATGCCATGGAATGCAACGTAACAAATGGTTTACAACAAGAAATAACAGGATCAACTTTACTTTACTAAATGTAAGCATCACAACTTCGATATTATTCTGGTTATGATTTACTTTCAATTAAAAACAGAACATATTCTAGCAAAAAAATTCATCATAATTCTTATACAAAAGAAAATAATTTCACATACCTATTTATATGCATATCCATAATAGTTCTCAATGATCCAAACTTTCTTCTAGCTATCTTAATAACTTAAACCAAATTCCAACTTTCTGTAAACTAAATGAAACAACTAAATACAGCAACCAACAGAAAGTATCTAACAAAAATAATTCATATGTATAAATTAAATCATTTATTCAAGTTGGAAAATCACAAATATTTTGGCACTATGAAAATGTTGTTGTGGCTTGCCTTAGTGCAAATGAGGTTCACAAACCTCCTGGTGATCCTCGAGACAAGCTTCACCTTCTGAAAATAAATAAAAGTACAAAAAGAAAATATCAAGAATCATTAAAAAAATTACCAGAAAATCTACACAGCACCAAATAGTCTCATTTTTGGTGTGCTGCAAGATTTCTTCACAAAGAACACAATGCAAAAAGAATCAGTTCATTCGGACTTATGGTTAAAAAGTTATTGCAGATTGAAGTTCTCTGGATTATATTTAAATTTAGAATTTAAATAAACAGACTGAAAGGGGGGTGACGTCGAAGGCGTAAAAGCCCAGGGCGCCACCACTTGTACCGCTTCGCGCGGGTACAGAGAGGCTGACTAGCGGGCCCCACTAGTCAGGTGAGGGGGAGAGAGGGAGAAGAGCAGGGGCGGCCGCGGCCTCGCCGGAGTGCACGCCGGCGACGTGAACTCCTGGCCAAGACGGGAGGGGTAGATCGATAGAGGAGGTCGAGGCGCACCTGCCCGTACCCGTAGAGTAACTAGGGGTGGTCGGACGACGTCAGAAATGAGCTCGCAGGCGGAGGCAGAACAGGGTGGTCGCTGGAGTTGAAGAAGACGGCAGGCAACAGCGACTCCAGCTGCTCCAACTAGGTGGAATGGCACCACCAGAGAGTGGCGGAGGCTCTGATAAGGTCGCCCTGGACAGAGAGGGTCTGGAGCTACCGCGACGACCCGAGGGGAGCGCCGATGAGCTCGAGCTCGCGGACGGCGGCCTGTGGCCTGCCCGGCCAGGCCACGGGGTTCTACGCAGTCGAGGTGTGTGTGGGAGTGGAGCTGGGTGCTCGGGAAGGCTGGGAGGGGGCCTATATATAGGCGAGCCGAGAGGGGGATTTGGGGCTCCGCCAACGACACCTGGACGATGCACCCGGCGACGAATGGCGTCAGTGAGAGGGGGAAGTGAAGGAAATATGCCCTAGAGGCAATAATAAAGATGTTATTTGTATTTCCTTATATCATGATAAATGTCTTTTATTCATGCTAGAATTGTATTAACCGGAAACTTAGTACATGTGTGGATACATAGACAAAACAGTATGTCCCTAGTATGCCTCTACTAGACTAGCCCATTGATCAAAGATGGTTATGTTTCCTAGCCATAGACATGAGTTGTCATTTGATCAACGTGATCACATCATTAGGAGAATGATGTGATGGACGAGACCCATCCGTTAGCATAGCACTATGATCGTTTAAGTTTAACTGCTATTGCTTTCTTCATGACTTATACATGTTCCTATGACTATGAGATTATGCAACTCCCGAATACCGTAGGAACACCTTGTGTGCTATCAAACGTCACAACGTAACTGGGTGATCATAAAGATGCTCTACAGGTGTCTCCGAAAGTATTCGTGGTGTTGGCATAGATCAAGATTAGGATTTGTCACTCCGAGTGTCGGAGAGGTATCTCTGGGCCCTCTCGGTAACACACATCACAATAAGCCTTGCAAGCAAAAAGACTAATGAGTTAGTCACGAGATGATGTGTTACGGAACGAGTAAAGAGACTTGCCGGCAACGAGATTGAACTAGGTATAAAGATACCGACGATCGAATCTCGGGCAAGTAACATACCGTTTGACAAAAGGAACAACGTATGTTGTTATGCGGTTCTGACCGATAAAAGATCTTCGTAGAATATGTAGGAGCCAATATGAACATCCAGGTTCCGCTATTGGTTATTGACCAGAGATGAGTCTCGGTCGTGTCTACATAGTTCTCGAACCCGTAGGGTCCGCACGCTTAACGTTTGATGACGATCGGTATTATGAGTTTTTGAGTATTGATGTACCGAAGGTAGTTCGGAGTCCCGGATGAGATCACGGACATGACGAGGAGTCTCGGAATGTCCGAGACATAAAGATTGATATATTGGACGGCTATATTCGGACACCGGAAGTATACCGGAAAAGTTTCGGATTTATCGGGAATGCCGGAGGGGGTTACCGGAACCCCCTACGAGAGGGGATGGTCCATAGTGGGCCTTAAGGGTGAGAGAGAGGCAGCCCATAGGGCTGGCCGGCGCCCCCACCTAGGAATCCTAGTTGGACTAGGATTGGGGGGGGGGGGGCGCCACCTCTCCTAATCCTTTCCCCCTTCTTCCTTTCGGTGAATCCTACTAGGAATAGGATTGCAATCCTATTCCTAGTAGGAGTCCCCTCCCTAGCCGCACCATAGAGGTTGGCCGGCCCCTCCTCCCTTGCTCCTTTATATACGGGGGGCAGGGGGGCACCCAAAGACACACAAGTTGAATTGTTTTAGCCGTGTGCGGTGCCCCCCTCCACAGAATCACACCTCGGTTGTACCGTCGCGAAGCTTAGGAGAAGCCCTGCGCCGGTGAACACATCATATCCGTCACCACGCCGTCATGCTGACAAAACTCTCCCGTGAAGCTCAACTGGATCAAGAGCTCGTGGGACGTCATCAAGCTGAACGTGTGCTGAATGCGGAGGTGCCGTACGTTCGGTGCTTGATCGGTTGGATCGCGAAGAAGTTCGACAACATCAACCGCGTCACTTGACGCTTCCGCTCCCGGTCTACGAGGGTACGTAGACACACTCTCCCCTCTCGTTGCTATGCATCTGGTAGATAGATCTTGCGTGATCGTAGGAAAATTTTAAAATACTACGTTCCCCAACAGCGAAGACCCCTTTTTATTTTATTTTTCCAGCCGCGGCCTCCTTTTGGTGAAGGAAATATGCCCTAGAGGCAATAATAAAGATGTTATTTGTATTTCCTTATATCATGATAAATGTCTTTTATTCATGCTAGAATTGTATTAACCGGAAACTTAGTACATGTGTGGATACATAGACAAAACAGTATGTCCCTAGTATGCCTCTACTAGACTAGCTCATTGATCAAAGATGGTTATGTTTCCTAGCCATAGACATGAGTTGTCATTTGATCAACGGGATCACATCATTAGGAGAATGATGTGATGGACAAGACCCATCCGTTAGCATAGCACTATGATCGTTTAGTTTAACTGCTATTGCTTTCTTCATGACTTATACATGTTCCTATGACTATGAGATTATGCAACTCCCGAATACCGTAGGAACACCTTGTGTGCTATCAAACGTCACAACGTAACTGGGTGATCATAAAGATGCTCTATAGGTGTCTCCGAAAGTATTCGTGGTGTTGGCATAGATCAAGATTAGGATTTGTCACTCCGAGTGTCGGAGAGGTATCTCTGGGCCCTCTCGGTAACACACATCATAATAAGCCTTGCAAGCAAAAGACTAATGAGTTAGTCACGAGATGATGTGTTACGGAACGAGTAAAGAGACTTGCCGGCAACGAGATTGAACTAGGTATAAAGATACCGACGATCGAATCTCGGGCAAGTAACATACCGTTTGACAAAAGGAACAACGTATGTTGTTATGCGGTTCTGACCGATAAAAGATCTTCGTAGAATATGTAGGAGCCAATATGAACATCCAGGTTCCGCTATTGGTTATTGACCAGAGATGAGTCTCGGTCATGTCTACATAGTTCTCGAACCCGTAGGGTCCGCACGCTTAACGTTTGATGACGATCGGTATTATGAGTTTTTGAGTATTGATGTACCGAAGGTAGTTCGGAGTCCCGGATGAGATCACGGACATGACGAGGAGTCTCGGAATGTCCGAGACATAAAGATTGATATATTGGACGGCTATATTCGGACACCGGAAGTATACCGGAAAGGTTTCGGATTTATCGGGAATGCCGGAGGGGGTTACCGGAACCCCCTACGAGAGGGGATGGTCCATAGTGGGCCTAAAGGGTGAGAGAGAGGCAGCCCATAGGTCTGGCCGGCGCCCCACCTAGGAATCCTAGTTGGACTAGGATTGGGGGGGCGCCACCTCTCCTAATCCTTTCCCCCTTCTTCCTTTCGGTGAATCCTACTAGGAATAGGATTGCAATCCTATTCCTAGTAGGAGTCCCCTCCCTAGCCGCACCATAGAGGTTGGCCGGCCCCTCCTCCCTTGCTCCTTTATATACGGGGGCAAGGGGGCACCCAAAGACACACAAGTTGAATTGTTTTAGCCGTGTGCTGTGCCCCCCTCCACAGAATCACACCTCGGTCGTACCGTCGCGGAGCTTAGGCGAAGCCCTGCGCCGGTGAACACATCATATCCGTCACCACGCCGTCGTGCTGACGAAACTCTCCCGTGAAGCTCAACTGGATCAAGAGCTCGTGGGACGTCATCAAGCTGAACGTGTGCTGAATGCGGAGGTGCCGTACGTTCGGTGCTTGATCGGTTGGATCGCGAAGAAGTTCGACAACATCAACCGCGTCACTTGACGCTTCCGCTCCCGGTCTACGAGGGTACGTAGACAAACTCTCCCCTCTCGTTGCTATGCATCTGGTAGATAGATCTTGCGTGCTCGTAGGAAAATTTTAAAATACTATGTTCCCCAACAGTGGCATCATGAGCCAGGTCTATGCGTAGATCATATGCACGAGTAGAACACAATGAGATTGTGGACGATACTAGTCATACTGCTTACCAGCATGTCATACTTTGCTTTGGCGGTATTGTGAGATGAAGCGGCCCGGACCGACATTACGCGTACGCTTACGCGAGACTGGTTTCACCGTTACGAGCACTCGTTGCTTAAAGGTGACTGGCGGGTGTCTGTCTCTCTCACTTTAGCTGAATCAAGTGTGGCTACGCCCGGTCCTTGTGAAGGTTAAAACAGCACATACTTGACGAAACATCGTTGTGGTTTTGTATGCGTAGGTAAGAACGGTTCTTGCTAAAGCCCGTAGCAGCCACGTAAAACTTGCAACAAACAAAGTAGAGGATGTCTAACTTGTTTTTGCAGGGCATGTTGTGATGTGATATGGTCAAGACATGATGAGTTATACGGTTTTGTATGAGATGATTATGTTTTGTAAAGTTATCGGCAACTAGCAGGAGCCATATGGTTGTCGCTTATTGTATGAAATGCTATCGCCATGTAATTGCTTTAATTTATCACTAAACGGTAGCGATAGTCGTGGAAGCAATAGTTGGCGAGACGACAACGATACTACGATGAAGATCAAGGTGTCAAGCCGGTGACGAAGGTGATCATGACGGTGCTTTGAAGATGGAGATCAAAAGCACAAGATGATGATGGCCATATCATGTCACATATTTTGATTGCATGTGATGTTTATCTTATTATGCTTCTTATTTTGCTTAGAACGACGGTAGCATTATAAGATGATCCCTTACTAAATTTCAAGGTATAAGTGTTCTCCCTGAGTATGCACCGATGCGAAAGTTCGTCGTGCCGAGACACCATGTGATGATCGGGTGTGATAAGCTCTACGTTCAAATACAACGGGTGTAAGCCAGTTTTGCACACGCAGAATACTCGGGTTAAACTTGACGAGCCTAACATATACAGGTATGGCCTCGGAACACTGGAGACCGAAAGGTCGAGCGTGAATCATATAGTAGATATGATCAACATAAGATGTTCACCATTGAAAACTACTCCATCTCACGTGATGATCGGACATGGTTTAGTTGATTTGGATCACGTGATCATTTAGATGACCAGAGGGATGTCTATCTAAGTGGGAGTTCTTTAAATTAATATGATTAAATTGAACTTTAATTTATCATGAACTTAGTCCAGATAGTTTTGCATATCTATGTCGTTGTAGATCAATGGCCCGTGCTACCGTTCCTTTGAATTTTAATGCATTCCTAGAGAAAGCTAAGTTGAAAGATGATGGTAGCAATTACACGGACTAGGTCCGTAACCTGAGGATTATCCTCATTGCTGCACAGAAGAATTATGTCCTTGAAGCACCGCTAGGTGACAAGCCCCCTTCCGCTGATGCAGACGCTTTGAACGTCTGGCAGTCACGGTCTGATGACTACACGATAGTTCAGTGTGCCATGCTTTACGGCTTAGAACCGGGACTTCAACGACGTTTTGAACGTCATGGAGCATATGAAATGTTCCAGGAGTTGAAGTTAATATTTCAAGCAAATGCCCGAATTGAGAAATATGAGATTTCCAATAAGTTCTACAGCTGCAAAATGGAGGAGAATAGTTCTATCAGTGAACACTTGCTCAGAATGTCTGGGTACTTCAATCATATGACTCAACTTGGTTGCAATGTTGACGAGGATAGTGTTATTGATAGAGTTCTTCAATCACTGCCACCAAGCTATAAAGGCTTCGTGATGAACTATAACATGCAAGGGATGCAAAAGACAATTCCCGAGCTCTTCGCTATGCTCAAAGCTGCGGAGGTAGAAATCAAAAAGGAGCATCAAGTGTTGATGGTTAACAAGACCACTAGTTTCAAGAAAAAGGGCAAGGGTAAGAAAGGGAACGTCAAAAAGAATAGCAAGTCAGTTGCTACTTCAACGAAGAAACCCAAATCTGGAGCCAAGCCTGAAACTGAGTGCTTCTACTGCAAGGGGACTGGACACTGGAAGCGGAACTGCCCCAAGTATTTGGCGGATAAGAAGGATGGCAAGATGAACAAAGGTATATATGATATACATGTTATTGATGTGTACCTTACTAATGCTCGTAGTAGTACCTGGGTATTTGATACCGGTTTGGTTGCTAATATTTGTAACTCGAAACAGGGACTACGGATTAAACGAAGATTAGCTAAGGACGAGGTGACGATGCGCGTGGGAAACGGTTCCAAAGTCGATGTGATCGCCGTCGGCACGCTACCTCTACATCTACCTTCGGGATTAGTTTTAGACCTAAATAATTGTTATTTGGTGCCAGCGTTGAGCATGAACATTATATCTGGATCTTGTTTATTGCGAGACGGTTATTCATTTAAATCAAAGAATAATGGTTGTTCCATTTTGATGAATAATATCTTTTATGGTCATGCACCCTTAAAGAGTGGTCTATTCTTACTGGATCTCGATTGTAGTGATACACATATTCATAATATTGAAACCAAAAGATGCAAGGTTAGTAATGATAGCGCAACTTATTTGTGGCACTGCCGTTTGGGTCATATTGGTGTAAAACGCATGAAGAAACTCCATAAAGATGGACTTTTGGAATCACTTGATTATGAATCACTTGGTGCTTGCGAACCATGCCTCATGGGCAAGATGACTAAAACTCCGTTCTCCGGAACTATGGAGCGAGCAACAGATTTGTTGGAAATCATACATACTGATGTATGTGGACCAATGAGCGTTGATGCTCGCGGCGGGTATCGTTATTTTCTGACCTTCACTGATGATTTGAGCAGATATGGGTATATCTACTTAATGAAACACAAGTCTGAAACATTTGAAAAGTTCAAAGAATTTCAGAGTGAAGTAGAGAATCATCGTAACAAGAAAATAAAGTTCCTACGATCTGATCGTGGAGGAGAATATTTGAGTTACGATTTTGGTCTTCATTTGAAACAATGTAGAATAGTTTCACAACTCATGCCACCTGGAACACCACAACGTAATGGTGTGTCCGAACGTCGTAACCATACTTTATTGGATATGGTGCGATCTATGATGTCTCTTACCGATTTACCACTATCGTTTTGGGGTTATGCTTTAGAGACAGCTGCATTCACGTTAAATAGGGCACCATCTAAATCCGTTGATACGACGCCTTATGAACTATGGTTTGGCAAGAAACCAAAGTTGTCGTTTCTTAAAATTTGGGGCTGCGATGCTTATGTGAAAACACTTCAACCTGATAAGCTCGATCCCAAGTCGGAAAAATGTGTCTTCATAGGATACCCAAAAGAGACTGTTGGGTACACCTTCTATCACAGATCCGAAGGCAAAATATTCGTTGCTAAGAACGGATCCTTTCTTGAAAAAGAGTTTCTCTCGAAAGAAGTGAGTGGGAGGAAAGTAGAACTTGATGAGGTAATTGTACCTTCTCCCATATTGGAAAGTAGTACATCACAGGAAATTGTTCCAGTGATTCCTACACCAATTAGTGAGGAAGTTGATGATAATGATCATGAAACTTCGGATCAAGTTTCTATTGAACGTCGTAGATCAACCAGAGTACGTTCCGCACCAGAGTGGTACGGCAACCCAGTTCTGGAAATCATGTTACTAGACCATGATGAACCTACGAACTATGAGGAAGCGATGATGAGCCCAGATTCCGCAAAATGGCTTGAAGCCATGAAATCTGAGATGGGATCCATGTATGAGAACAAAGTATGGACTTTGGTTGACTTGCCCGATGATCGGCAGGCCATCGAAAATAAATGGATCTTCAAGAGGAAGACCGACGCAGACGGTAATATTACTGCTTACAAAGCTCGACTTGTTGCGAAAGGTTTTCGACAAGTTCAAGGAGTTGACTACGATGAGACTTTCTCACCTGTAGCGATGCTTAAGTCTGTCCGAATCATGTTAGCAATTGCCGCATTTTATGATTATGAAATCTGGCAAATGGATGTCAAAACTGCATTCCTAAATGGATATCTCAAAGAAGAGTTGTATATGATTCAACCAGAAGGTTTTGTCGATCCAAAAGGTGCTAACAAAGTATGCAAGCTCCAGCGATCCATCTATGGACTGGTGCAAGCATCTCGGAGTTGGAATATACGCTTTGATGAGGTGATCAAAGCATATGGTTTTATACAGACTTTTGGAGAAGCCTGTATTTACAAGAAAGTGAGTGGGAGCTCTGTAGCATTTCTAATATTATATGTAGATGACATATTGTTGATTGGAAATGATATAGAATTTCTGGATAGCATAAAAGGATACTTGAATAAAAGTTTTTCAATGAAAGACCTCGGTGAAGCTACTTATATATTAGGTATCAAGATCTATAGAGATAGATCAAGACGCTTAATTGGACTTTCACAAAGCACATACCTTGATAAGATTTTGAAGAAGTTCAAAATGGATCAGTCAAAGAAAGGGTTCTTGCCTGTTTTACAAGGTATGAAGTTGAGTAAGACTCAATGCCCGACCACTGCAGAAGATAGAGAGAAAATGAAAGTCATTCCCTATGCCTCAGCCATAGGATCTATCATGTATGCAATGCTGTGTACCAGACCTGATGTGTGCCTTGCTATAAGTCTAGCAGGGAGGTACCAAAGTAATCTAGGAGTGGATCACTGGACAGCGGTCAAAAACATCCTAAAGTATCTGAAAAGAACAAAGGATATGTTTCTCGTATATGGAGGTGACAAAGAGCTCGTCGTAAACGGTTACGTCGATTCTAGCTTTGACACTGATCCGGATGACTCAAAGTCACAAACCGGATATGTATTTTTTGAACGGTGGAGCTGTCAGCTGGTGCAGTTCCAAGCAGAGCGTCGTGGCGGGATCTACGTGTGAAGCGGAATACATAGCTGCTTCGGAAGCAGCAAATGAAGCAGTCTGGATGAAGGAGTTCATATCCGATCTAGGTGTAGTACCTAGTGCATCGGGTCCAATGAAAATCTTTTGTGACAACACTAGAGCCATAGCCTTGGCGAAGGAATCCAGGTTTCACAAGAGAACAAAGCACATCAAAAGACGCTTCAATTCCATCCGCGATCTAGTCAAGGAGGGAGACATAGAGATTTGCAAAATACATACGGATCTGAATGTTGCAGACCCGTTGACTAAGCCTCTTCCACGGGCAAAACATGATCAGCACCAAGACTCCATGGGTGTGAGGATCATCACTTTGTAATCTAGATTATTGACTCTAGTTCAAGTGGGAGACTGAAGGAAATATGCCCTAGAGGCAATAATAAAGATGTTATTTGTATTTCCTTATATCATGATAAATGTCTTTTATTCATGCTAGAATTGTATTAACCGGAAACTTAGTACATGTGTGGATACATAGACAAAACAGTATGTCCCTAGTATGCCTCTACTAGACTAGCCCATTGATCAAAGATGGTTATGTTTCCTAGCCATAGACATGAGTTTTCATTTGATCAACGGGATCACATCATTAGGAGAATGATGTGATGGACGAGACCCATCCGTTAGCATAGCACTATGATCGTTTAAGTTTAACTGCTATTGCTTTCTTCATGACTTATACATGTTCCTATGACTATGAGATTATGCAACTCCCGAATACCGTAGGAACACCTTGTGTGCTATCAAACGTCACAACGTAACTGGATGATCATAAAGATGCTCTACAGGTGTCTCCGAAAGTATTCGTGGTGTTGGCATAGATCAAGATTAGGATTTGTCACTCCGAGTGTCGGAGAGGTATCTCTGGGCCCTCTCGGTAACACACATCACAATAAGCCTTGCAAGCAAAAAGACTAATGAGTTAGTCACGAGATGATGTGTTACGGAACGAGTAAAGAGACTTGCCGGCAACGAGATTGAACTAGGTATAAAGATACCGACGATCGAATCTCGGGCAAGTAACATACCGTTTGACAAAAGGAACAACGTATGTTGTTATGCGGTTCTGACCGATAAAAGATCTTCGTAGAATATGTAGGAGCCAATATGAACATCCAGGTTCCGCTATTGGTTATTGACCAGAGATGAGTCTCGGTCATGTCTACATAGTTCTCGAACCCGTAGGGTCCACACGCTTAACGTTTGATGACGATCGGTATTGTGAGTTTTTGAGTATTGATGTACCGAAGGTAGTTCGGAGTCCCGGATGAGATCACGGACATGACGAGGAGTCTCGGAATGTCCGAGACATAAAGATTGATATATTGGACGGCTATATTCGGACATCGGAAGTATACCGGAAAGGTTTCGGATTTATCGGGAATGCCGGAGGGGGTTACCGGAACCCCTACGAGAGGGGATGGTCCATAGTGGGCCTAAAGGGTGAGAGAGAGGCAGCCCATAGGGCTGGCCGGCGCCCCCACCTAGGAATCCTAGTTGGACTAGGATTGGGGGGGGCGCCACCTCTCCTAATCCTTTCCCCCTTCTTCCTTTCGGTGAATCCTACTAGGAATAGGATTGCAATCCTATTCCTAGTAGGAGTCCCCTCCCTAGCCGCACCATAGAGGTTGGCCGGCCCCTCCTCCCTTGCTCCTTTATATACGGGGGCAAGGGGGCACCCAAAGACACACAAGTTGAATTCACTAGTAGATAAAGGGGGATCAGACCCGGTTCATTTGGGCCTTTAGCCCCGGTTCTGGAACCGGGGCAACAGGGTCGGTACTAATGCTCTGACCCTTTAGTCCCGGTTCAATCCAGAACCGGGGCAAAAGGGTGTCCACGTGGCCTGTGCACGGAGTCCAGGCAGGAGGGGCTTTAGTCCCGGTTGGTGGTACCAACCGTGACCAAAAGGCTTCCACGCGTCAGCATTTCTGTGGCTGTGGTTTTTGTTTTTTTTTTTGAAAGGGGAGGGGGGTTTTAGGTTTTGGGGGTTAATTTAGGTGCTTGATATATTGTGTTAGCTAGCTAATTAATAGAGAGAAGTGTTCTCTCTTATGTCCATGCTTTTGGTCGACGCTACATACTACACATACGTATATATATGGACTAGAGTAGTCACGCTAGCTAGCTAGCTAGCTGCTAGCTACTAAGCAAACGAAGGAACAGAAGATCTCGTATATATAATCAACATATATATATATGCATACAGAGAGAAGTAATAATATCGACCACCTCTCCTTCTCCGAGAGATTGGTCGAACAACAAGTTCTCGTATATCTATCCGACACTACCGGGCACATATATACAATAATTATCTCTTACAAAAATAATCTCCTAACACATGGATGCAGGGTCCACATAGTATTCTCTGTCTTCAGCGATCACGTGTTCAAGGAAGAATGCCGCCAATTCCTCTTGAATTGCTCGCAAACGATCTGGTGTTAGGAGTTCATCCCGCATCCGAAACATCTAATTTGAAGTAGGGGGTCAATACATGAAATGATGCTATAAATTTGTGAATATTATTGATTGCTTACGCACTTTAAATTGTTCATCAGTGTAGCCCCGCTCACAGGTCGTGTGGCGGATGGACTCGCAAATGTAGTATCCACAATAATCATTCCCGGGTTCCTGCCACAACCACTTTACAAGAAATAGAGCTCAATCAAACTGATAAGCAAGAATGCCAAATTGGTATTGATGAAACTAGCTAGCGCTTGAATCAAGATATAGAAGATGCGCGCGCGGAACATGCTACTATATTGTACTTACTTTCGGGTATCTAAATTGTAGCTTCTTCGGCAGTCCCGGAGCTTTTTTGATGAATGTTTTCCAAGCCCTGCCAGACAAAGGAAACAATTAGTTGATATCAGAAATGAAGTTGCTGATATATATGCATGGTGGATAATATTGATCGATTTAACTTACCTGGCTAGTATTTGAGTCATGTCCGCATACTCCTCGGGATCTTTACGTTTAGAGTCGAAGACAGTTACTATTCCCTTCTCAAGCTTAATCTCTAAGAGAATATAGTGGAAGCTGCGCACGAATGCATGAGATCATTACATCACTATAAACTTGACTGATATATATATAAGGGAAACCAAATATGCACAAGACATTAACACTCACTTGAAGTTGTAAGGAAAGAGTATTATATCTTTGTTTTCATTTACCACCAACGATCGTAGCAAGTTGGTCTCGGTATCGCCGGGACGCAATTTAACCTCGGTTGCATCTATGAGGTATGTGTTAATAAACCCAATATCACCTACTTGTCTTTTCTTCAATTCGGCGATCTTCAATCTGCATAATATAGTGAGGATAATTATAAATACATGCAATGAAGATCAGCTATATAGAGAGACTTAATGACAGAAGTAGTACTACTTACAGACAGTAGCAGGTGATCGTTGTTTTATCGAGGGCCAATTGATTGAAAAATTGATAGAACTCCTCAAATGGAACAGGCAACAGGTCAATTCCAACGAGGTCATGCTCCGGTTTAACTCTCAAATACAAGTTATTCCTCCCCCCAGACTCTCTGCAGATTTTCATGTACCAATCATGCAATCTTCGCATATTCGTTGATAGAGATCTTTCATTTTTGACGAGAGGCTTTTTGTACTCGTATCTTTCTATCTGCACGTCCATGAAATCATAGTGTACATCGTCGGACGCGTAATCTGCAAGATTGGTATAACCGGGCACCATCCTCGGATCATTAGCGACCATGTCGCTAGACACCTTGAGCGGGGGGCACGATTGGTTCGCTTGTTTGCCGAGCTGGGCAATTTGTTTCCCAGCTCGCCCTTCTGCTAACCTCTGATCACTTTTTGTACTTCCGGACCGCTTGGCATCTTGAAATGTCTTATGAATAATGCGGTCATAGTTGCCCTTCGGCTTACTTTTCGCTGGTTGCTTCAGGGCAGCAAGAGTGCGCTTTGCTTTCACCGCATCTATCTTCTCCTCTGGAGGTGGATGTCTCTGTGCTTTCAACCCTTCAAAAAAGTCCTTCACTTCGCCTTCAGCGATCTTCGTGTTTTCCTCGTCGGACCTCTCGTACGGTAACTTCTCTAGAGGCGTGAGAGAAGGACCGAATCTGCATCGCCTCCCGCCTCTGGCTGTACTGGTAGACGTCGCCGGACCAGACGAAGCGGCTGTCTTTTTTACTTGCTTAGGCGCCGGAGCAGGAGCAGCCGGAGCGGCGGAAGGTCTCTTCCGCCCTTGCTGATTAGGCGAAGGAGGAGCTGGCTGTCTGCTCGGGCGCGCCGGCGGCGAAGGAGGCGGAGTGCCGCCACGCGCCGGCGGCGAAGGAGGCGGTGTGCCGCCACGCGCCGGAGAAGGAGCCGGAGTGCCCTGATGGTCACTCGCCGGAGAAGGAGCCGGAGTGCCCTGATGGTCACTCGCCGGAGGAGGAGGCGGTGGAGGAGGCGGAGTGCCCTGAGTCGTCGGAGGAGGAGGAGGAGGAGGCGGAGGCGTCCAGTTCAGAATGTTGATTAGGTCCTTCCGCCATTGGCATGGAGTCTTCAGTGAAGAACCCAGCCGAGTCTCCCCTTCACCGGTAGGGTGGTCAAGCTGGAGCTCCTCAAATCCCTCCGTTATTTCGTCGACCATCACCCTAGCATATTCTTCTGGAATCGGCCGGCAGTGAAAAGTGTCGTCTGGTCCAGAAGGATAAACAGAGCCAGCAGCCGCCTTGACCTTCAGATTCATCCACTGTGCCATAAGGTGGCAATTTTGTGCCTCCGTGATAGCATCCACAGGATTCCTGGCAGTAGCCGTCAAGGCAAGCTCTGGCTGAAGCAGCTCGGTGGAAGCCACGCTGCTTCTCCGCTGAGATGGCAGGGTAGCTTCGGGGGAAGCTTCGGCAATTCTTTCCCGATCTGCTTCCCGTTCCTCTATCGCTTGTATTCTGGCCCGCAGCGCCTGGATTTCGGTCATCTCCATTTTCTTCCTCCTGTCGTGGCATTTGTAGCCTCCTGCGTCCGGAAACCCAGCACGCCACGGAAGGGAGCCTGGCGTGCCTCGTGTCCGTCCAGGGTGCTCAGGATTCCCGAGGGCCATTGTCAGCTCGTCGTTCTCTCTGTCGGGGATGAACGTCCCTGCATGCGCTGCTTTGATATACTGCCGCATCTTCCTGAGTGGTGTTTCCAATTGCTTGTCCGTCCAAATGCACCACCCTGTTACAGGGTCCAAGGATCCGCCAGCCCCGAAGAACCAAGTCCGGCAACGTTCTGGCCAGTGCATTGTCTCTGGTTCGATCCCTTTCTGAAGCAGATCATTCTCAGCCCTGGCCCACTTAGGCCGGGCTACGAGGTAGCCGCCCGACCCCGTGCGATGGTGATGCATCTTCTTTGCAGCATTTATACGGTTTGTCTCCGACATCTTCTGACTCTTTTCCGACTTCTTATGGGCCACAAATGCGGGCCAGTCATCTTTGATCTTCTCATATATGACCACGAATTCTGGAGTCGTTTTCTCTCTGACAAACGTATTCAGTTTTTTCTTCCATGCCCTGAATTGGTCTGCCATCTTCTGAAGTGCAGCAGACTTGATTAAGTCCTTTATAACTGGCTTCGCCGGATCAACCTCTCGCGGTAGGACGAAGTTTGTCTTCAGCTCATTCCAAAGATCTTCTTTCTGCATATCAGTGACATAAGTCACCTGAGCGTCGTTTGAAGCCGGCTTTAACCATTGATGGATGCTGATCGGGATCTTGTCCCTAACCAGAACCCCGCACTGATTAACAAATGTGTTCTTTGTGCGGATGGGTGCAGTCGGCTCGCCGGAGCGCGAGATTTCTAAGATCTCACACTTTTCATCCGGCCTCAACTTTTTCTTTGCTCCTCGTCTCTTTACCGAAGATTTGCTCGATCCGGAGGGCTAGAAAAGGAACAAAGACGAGAGTTAATGAATGAATCAATTAACTCGTCAGCACATGCTTAACTAACATATATACCTCCTGGCCGGACTCGGTTCGGTCACCGGAGCCAGCATCACGGTCTCCTTCTTGCACCGGCATTGGGTCACCGGAGCCGTCCTCACGGTCTACTTCTTCCATGTGCATTGGGTCACCGAATTCATCAATATCATAGCCTAGATCTTCCAGCCACAGCTCTTGTTCGACCTGCTCATTGGTGTCGTTGAGAAACGACCTGACGGCATTTTGTCCGTCTGCGATTATGTCCATCAACATCGCTTCTTGTGCTAGGTCTCGGGTGTTGTCGTCCATTGTTTCTACAAATATTTACAACATGCCAATTATTATTCAAACATGACAGATGGATATATTAATGGCGAACGTAGAACTAGCTTCAACCCTTGACTGCTCGGCGATCCACAAACCCTAGACCCCCTCATGTCACATTTTGTCTAGCTAGTGTCAAAGGATTCAACAAAACCAATACTTCATCATTAGGCAAAAGTAACAGTAGAATGATGGTACGAAGCTCTCCAAAGTTGTTTTGGAACGGAGTCCCAGATAAGATAATCCGTAACAAAAGACGGATTAACCTATCAGGAACTCCATTCCAAAACATCTTTGCATAACTTCGTACCAACATGCCCCGGTTACTTCTGGCAAATGATGAAGTCATGGAATTTTTCAATACTTTGACACTAGCTAGGCAACCTCTCTCGACCCCTCGACCCCCGACTGCTCGGCGATCCACAAACCCTAGACCCCCTCATGTCACATTTTGTCTAGCTATAGTGTCAAAGGATTCAACAGAACCAATACTTCATCATTAGGCGAAAGTAACAGTAGCATGATGGTACGAAGCTCTCCAAAGTTGTTTTGGAACGAAGTCCCAGATAAGATAATCCGTAACAAAAGACGGATTATCCTATCAGGAACTCCGTTCCAAAACATCTTTGCATAACTTCGTACCAAAATGCCCCGGTTACTTCTGGCAAATGATGAAGTCATGGAATTTTTCAATACTTTGACACTAGCTAGGCAACCTCTCTCGACCCCTCGACCCCCGACTGCTCGGCGATCCACAACCCTAGACCCCCTCATGTCACATTTTGTCGAGTGTCAAAGGATTCAACAAAACCAATACTTCATCATTAGGCGAAAGTAACAGTAGCATGATGGTACGAAGCTCTCCAAAGTTATTTTGGAACGGAGTCTCAGATAGGATAATTCGTAACAAAAGACGGATTATTCTATCAGGAACTCCGTTCCAAAATATCTTTGCATAACTTTGTACCAAAATGCCCCGGTTACTTCTGGCAAATGATGAAGTCATCGAATTCTTCAATACTTTGACCCCCGACTGCTCGGCGATCCACAACCCTAGACCCCCGACTGCTAGGCAACCTCTCGACCCCTCGCCCTTCGGCCTCTCGGTCCCTCGACGACCCTCGACCCCTCGACCTTCGGCCTCGGTACCTCGACGACCCTCGACCCCGGCCCCCCCTAATGTCGAAGTTATCGGGGAGGGTGTATATCGACATAGACATATCCGATAAAAAAAGAGGAAGAAGAAGAAAAAAGGAACCGCTAGAGGAGAAGATCGACGAAAAAAAAAGAAAAAAAAAGGAGAAGAAGAAAGGAATAGAGGAGAAGAAGAGAAAATTTCTCTTCTTCTCCTCTATTCCTTTCTTCTTCTCCTCTTTTTTTCTTTTTTTTCTTCTTCTTATTTATTTCTCCTCTTCTTCCTCTCCTCTTCTTCTTTCTTTCCTCTTTCTTATTTTCTTCTTTCCTATCCTTCTTTTTCTAAATTTGTAACTTTTGCATATATAAAACTTTCTATATATATTTAGCATATATAAACAAAAAACTATATAGCCACATACACATATATATACATCACATATACACACATCACATATATACAGCAACTTCCTAAGAAAAAATATATTTATATACACATAAATATATATTTAACATATATATTTAGCAAATTCCTAAGAAAACAAAAGATATACACATACATATAAATACAGCAACTATATACAGCAACTATATATACTGCAATTTCCTAAGAAAATTCCTAAGAAAAAAAAATATACACATATATACATATATATACACAGCAACTATATATATATATACAGCAATATATATTAAACATATAAAAAAAAGGGAGCCGACCCTCACATCGGCAGGGCTGGGCGGCGCGACGGCGGCGGGGCGGGGCGGCGACGAGGCGGCGTCGGGGCGCGGCGGCGCGACGGCGGCGGGGCGGGGCGCGCGGCGGCGCGGGGCGACGGGCCGGCCGGGGGGCGCGGCGACGGCGTGGGGCGGGGCGACGGCGCGGGGCGACGGCGCGGGGCGGAGCGACGAGGCGGCGTCGGGGGCGACGGCGACGGGGCGACGGGGGCGACGGCGACGGCGACGGGGACGGAGCAGATCGAGGGCGGCGTCGGGGCTGGGAAGAAGGAGAAACTGAACGAAATTTTCGCAAGTGTAGCTTATATAGGAGGAATATTAGTCCCGGTTCTTGGCACAAACCGGGACTAATAGCCCCCTTTAGTCCCGGTTGCTGCCACCAACCGGGACTAAAGGTCCCTTTTCAGCAGCCCAAAGGGCGGGAAGGAGGCGCCTTTAGTCCCGGTTGGTGGCAGCAACCGGGACTAATGCCACCCTTTAGTCCCGGTTGGTGGCAGCAACCGGGACTAAAGGCCTTGCCGCGGTGCGGTGGGAAGTTTAGTCCCACCTCGCTAGTTGAGGGAGAGCAGCACCAGTTTATAAGCCCCGCTGCCTCTCTCCTCTCGAACTCCTCTAAACTGCAGGCCTAAGGGCCTAAACTGTCACTGCTTTGCCTGTGGACTTGCTGGGCTTTCTACGGGCCTGAATCCTGGCCCATGGTTGGGTTTCTAGTCGTATTCAGGCCGTTTGGGCCCAGCAGGTGGCATATTTTTTCTTTTTTTCTTTGTTGCTTTATTTTTTAGTTTTGTTTCTACTTTCAACAAAATACTTACTGTTGCTATTTTTATTTATTTGTTTTCTTTGTTTCTTTATTTATTTGATTTTGTTTCTACTTACAAAAAAGGGGGGCATTAGTCCCGGTTGGTGGCAGCAACCGGGACTAAAGGGGGGCATTAGTCCCGGTTGGTGGCAGCAACCGGGACCAAAGGCCCTGAGCTGGCGCGGGTGCGGTGGGATGTTTAGTCCCACCTCGCTAGCTGAGGGAGCTCGAGAGTGGTTTATAAGGGCTGCTGCTCCCACCCTCTCGAGCTCCTCTCAAATGCAGGCTTCTGGGCCTAACTCTGCGCGCTGCCCTGTGAGCTTGCTGGGCCTTATATTACAGGTGGATCCTGTGCTATAGGCCTTGCAGGCTCACTGGGCAGCGCCCAATTTTTTTTTTCCTTTTTTGCTTTATTTATTTCTAAGTTGTTTTTTGCTGCATTTAGAGTTGCTTTATTTATTTTATTTTCTTTGTTTATTTCTAAGTTGTTTTTTGCTGTATTTAGAGTTGCTTTATTTATTTTACTTCCTTTATTTATTTTCTTTGTTGCTTTATTTATTTTATTTTGTTTATACTTAATTACAACAAAATACTTATTGTTGCTATTTATTTCTAAGTTGTTTTTTGCTGTATTTAGAGTTGCTTTATTTATTTTATTTTCTTTGTTTATTTCTAAGTTGTTTTTTGCTGTATTTATAGTTGCTTTATTTATTTTACTTTCTTTATTTATTTTCTTTGTTGCTTTATTTATTTTATTTTGTTTATACTTACAACAAAATACTTATTGTTGCTATTTATTTTTCAAGTTTGTTTTGTTTTGTTTTGTTTTGTTAGTGCAAGTAGTATTGAAATTTGAATAGTACAAACGGACAATGGTATCATACTCGTTTGTTACAAAGTTGGCATGGTATCATCATAATAGTTGCGGAAATAACTCTTCACTTTTTCTTCGCTTGTGTCATTTGCTTATTGCGCCGTAACCATGGATAATCTTCATCGTTTATCAGGATGCTTAGGTCAGCCTTGACTTTGAAGGGAGGAATTTCATGAAACTTTTCATAATCTTCAGACATGTCTGTCTTGCCCTCCACTCCCAGGATGTCCCTTTTTCCTGAAAGAACTATGTGGCGCTTTGGCTCATCGTATGATGTATTCGCTTCCTTATCTTTTCTTTTTCTCGGTCTGGTAGACATGTCCTTCACATAGATAACCTGTGCCACATCATTGGCTAGGACGAACGGTTCGTCAGTGTATCCAAGATTTTTCAGATCCACTGTTGTCATTCCGTACTGTGGGTCTACCTGTACCCCGCCTCCTGACAGATTGACCCATTTACACTTAAACAAAGGGACCTTAAAATCATGTCCGTAGTCAAGTTCCCATATGTCCACTATGTAACCATAATATGTGTCCTTTCCCCTCTCGGTTGTTGCATCAAAGCGGACACCGCTGTTTTGGTTGGTGCTCTTTTGATCTTGGACAATCGTGTAAAATGTATTCCCATTTATCCCGTATCCTTTGTAAATCAATACAGTCGAAGATGGTCCCCTGGACAACAAGTACAACTCATCACAAACAGTGTTGTCACCTCTGAGACGTGTTTCCAACCAACTGCTGAAAGTCCTGATGTGTTCACGTGTGCCTTTTCCAGTCAGTCTCCCCTCGTACCGCGATTTAGGGAGACCTATCTTATTAAGGCCAGGAATGAAGTCAACACAAAACCCGATGACATCCTCTGTTTGATGGCCCATGGAGATGCTTCCTTCTGGCCTTGCGCGGTTACGGACATATTTCTTGAGGACTCCCATGAACCTCTCAAAGGGGAACATATTGTGTAGAAATACGGGCCCCAGAATGACAATCTCGTCGACTAGATGAACTAGGACGTGTGTCATGATATTGAAGAAGGATGGTGGGAACACAAGCTCGAAACTGACAAGACATTGCGCCACATCACTCCTTAGCCTTGGTACGATTTCTGGATCGATCACCTTCTGAGAGATTGCATTGAGGAATGCACATAGTTTCACAATGGCTAATCGGACGTTTTCCGGTAGAAGCCCCCTCAATGCAACCGGAAGCAGTTGCGTCATAATCACATGGCAGTCATGAGACTTTAGGTTCTGGAACTTTTTCTCTGCCATATTTATTATTCTCTTTATATTCGACGAGAAGCCAGTCGGGACCTTCATACTGAGAAGGCATTCAAAGAAGATTTCTTTCTCTTCTTTCGTAAGAGCATAGCTGGCAGGACCTTCATACTGCTTCGGAGGGATGCCGTCTTTTTCGTGCAAACGTTGCAGGTCCTCCCATGCCTCAGCTGTATCTTTTGTCTTTCCATACACGCCCAAGAGGCCTAGCAGGTTCACGCAAAGGTTCTTCGTCACGTGCATCACGTCGATTGAAGAGCGGACCTCTAGGTCTTTCCAGTAGGGTAGGTCCCAAAATATAGATTTCTTCTTCCACATGGGTGCGTGTCCCTCATCGTCATTCGGAATAGCTAGTGCGCCGGGGCCCTTTCCGAAGATTACGTGTAAATCATTGACCATAGCAAGTACGTGATCACCGGTACGCATGGCGGGCTTCTTCCGGTGATCTGCCTCGCCTTTGAAATGCTTGCCTTTATTTCGACATTGATGGTTGGTCGGAAGAAATCGACGATGGCCCACGTACACATTCTTCCTGCACTTGTCCAGGTATATACTTTCAGTGTCATCTAAACAGTGCGTGCATGCGTGGTATCCTTTGTTTGTCTGTCCTGAAAGGTTACTGAGAGCGGGCCAATCGTTGATGGTCACGAACAGCAACGCCTTTAGGTCAAATTCCTCCTGTTTGTGCTCATCCCACGCACGTACACCGTTTCCATTCCACAGCTGTAAAAGTTCTTCAACTAATGGCCTTAGGTACACATCAATGTCGTTGCCGGGTTGCTTAGGGCCTTGGATGAGAACTGGCATCATAATGAACTTCCGCTTCATGCACATCCAAGGAGGAAGGTTATACATACATAGAGTCACGGGCCAGGTGCTGTGATTGCTGCTCTGCTCCCCGAAAGGATTAATGCCATCCGCGCTTAGAGCAAACCATACGTTCCTTGCGTCCTTTGCAAACTCCTCCCAGTACTTTCTCTCGATTTTTCTCCATTGCGACCCGTCAGCGGGTGCTCTCAACTTCCCGTCTTTCGTACGGTCCTCACTGTGCCATCGCATCAACTTGGCATGCTCTCTGTTTCTAAACAAACGTTTCAACCGTGGTATTATAGGAGCATACCACATCACCTTCGCAGGAACCCTCTTCCTGGCGGGCTCGCCATCAACATCACCAGGGTCATCTCGTCTGATCTTATACCGCAACGCACCACATACCGGGCATGCGTTCAGATCGTTGTATGCACCGCGGTAGAGGATGCAGTCATTAGGGCATGCATGTATCTTCTGCACCTCCAATCCTAGAGGGCATACGACCTTCTTTGCTGCGTATGTACTGTCGGGCAATTCGTTATCCTTCGGAAGCTTCTTCTTCAATATTTTCAGTAGCTTCTCAAATCCTTTGTCAGCCACAGCATTCTCTGCCTTCCACTGCAGCAATTCCAGTACGGTACCGAGCTTTGTGTTGCCATTTTCGCAATTGGGGTACAACCCTTTTTTGTGATCCTCTAACATGCGATCGAACTTCAGCTTCTCCTTTTGACTTTCGCATTGTGTCCTTGCATCGACAATGACCCGGCGAAGATCATCATTTGGTTCCTCTTGATCTTCAGCAGCTTCACCCGTTGCAGCATCATTGGGCACATCGTCTGGTTCCTCTTGATCTTCACCAGCTGCCCCCATTGCAGCATCACCGTATTCAGGGGGCACATAGTTGTCATCGTACTCTTCTTCTTCGCCGTCTTCCATCATAACCCCTATTTCACCGTGCCTCGTCCAAACATTATAGTGTGGCATGAAACCCTTGTAAAGCAGGTGGGAGTGAAGGATTTTTCGGTTAGAGTAAGACATCGTATTCACACATTGAGTGCATGGACAACACATAAAACCATTCTGCTTGTTTGCCTCTGCCACATTTAGAAACTCACGCACACCCTTAATGTACTCGGAGGTGTGTCTGTCACCGTACATCCATTGGCGGTTCATCTGCGTGCATTTATATATAATTAAGTGTGTCAAAAACCATTACAGAACATCATAAATAGATAATTAAGTGACCAAATGGATAAAAGTTCATCATCACATTAAAACCAAAGTACATACATATATAGTTCTCATCTAACAACATATAACTCTCCATACACATCGAAACTATGTAAAACATTTCAACGCGAAAACAAATGCTATCATAATCGCAACCAAGGTAACAATTGATCCAACGGCATAATGATACCAAGCCTCGGTATTAATGGCATATTTTCTAATCTTTTTAATCTTCAACCGCATTGCATCCATCTTGATCTTGTGATCATCGACGACATCCGCAACATGCAACTCCAATATCATCTTCTCGTCCACAATTTTTTTAATTTTTTCCTTCAAGAATTTGTTTTCTTCTTCAACTAAATTTAACCTCTCGACAATAGGGTCCATCTTGATCTTGTGATCATCGATAACTTCCGCAACATGCAACTCCAATTCCATCTTCTCCTCCTCCATTTTTTCCAATTTTTTCTTTAACGAAATGTTTTCCTCTTCAACTAAATTTAACCTCTCCACAAGAGGGTCGGTTGGAATTTCCGGTTCAACTACCTCCTAGACATAATAAAACATCTATGCATGTCAGGTTGGTCAGCATAACTATCATAAGCACTAAAACAAATAGTTATAAATTAAAGATAATATACCACATCCGAATCGTAGACCGGACGAGGGCCCACGTGGGCGGATATCAAAACCATCGCACTATATAATAACAAGCAATAATAAACGTAAGAAAAATAGACAAATATCTATCTAAAGCAATAATAAAAGTAAGAAAAGCATGGACATAACAAGAGGCTCACCACGGTGGTGCCGGTGACGAGATCGGCGGGGGCGATCGACGGCGGCGAAGACGGGGACGGGACGTGACGGACCGCTAAACCTAGACAAATCTCGGAGAAAATAGAGCTTCGAGAGGAGAAAAGCTTAACTAGTGTGGCTCGGGCATTCCACCGAACATGTTGTGTGCATAGGAGGTGAGCTAGAGCACCACTAACCCCTGTCCCCCTCGGCCAGAAAAAAAACAGAGCAGTGAGCTCTGCTCTTGAGTGAGGGGGTTTATATAGGCAACTCACTGGTCCCGGTTGGTGCTACAAACCGGGGCTAAAGGGGAGCCTTTGGTCCCGGTTCATAAAACAAACTGGGACTAATAGTGGTGGGCCAGGAGCAAGAGCCATTGGTCCCGGTTTTTAGCTCCAACCGGGACCAATAGGTCCAGACGAACCGGGACCAATGGCCCACGTGGCCCGGCCGGCCCCCTGGGCTAATGAACCGGGTCCAGTACCCCCATTGGTCCCGGTTCTAGATTGAACCGGGGCTAATGGGCTGGACCAATGCCCTGTTTTCTACTAGTGATTGTTTTAGCCGTGTGCGGTGCCCCCCTCCACAGAATCACACCTCGGTCGTACCGTCGCGGAGCTTAGGCGAAGCCCTGCGCCGGTGAACACATCATATCCGTCACCACACCGTCGTGCTGACGAAACTCTCCCGTGAAGCTCAACTGGATCAAGAGCTCGTGGGACGTCATCAAGCTGAACATGTGCTGAACGCGGAGGTGCCGTACGTTCGGTGCTTGATCGGTTGGATCGCGAAGAAGTTCGACAACATCAACCGCGTCACTTGACGCTTCCGCTCCCGGTCTACGAGGGTACGTAGACACACTCTCCCCTCTCGTTGCTATGCATCTGGTAGATAGATCTTGCGTGATCGTAGGAAAATTTTAAAATACTACGTTCCCCAACAAGAAGAAGGCGACGGGGTCAAGCGGGAGCTGTGCACGGACGAAGACGAGCTCAGGGGCGCTGGAGTGGCGACGAGCACAGTGCGCACCGCACTGTTGCCTTGGCCGGACCGTGCCCGTGCTCCCTGCGGCGAGCTCCGGCGTCGGCGAGCGCCAGGGGGACGTTGTAGAGATGAAGACGAAGATGGTGGCGCGGGTTGGCACGCTCTGGCAGGCGCGGAAGCAAGCATGTGCTCAACAGAGCGCTCGGCGGCATCCAGAGCGCGCCGACAAGCAGCCATGGCATAGTGCACACGCATGGTCACCGCGCAAACTTTGCCTACTAGCTTACTTGGTGCCAAAATTTATGTCTGGCGTGTTGTTCGTGGTAGATAGGAGAGTTACCCATGGTTAGTTTGTTTCCAGACGCAGTAGAAAGAAATTCACACATCTGGTAAGTTTCTGGACAGAAACTTTGAGAGTTTACTGAGGTAAATTGGCTAAGAGTTGGAGGCTATGCTTTGGAGGCTAGTCATAAGTTACTAAGGTGAAGATGCACAAGGAGTTTCAGAAGCAATGGAGCAAGTAAAATGGTAGTTGCTGTAGAAACTACCATTTCTGTCCAGAATAGAAAAGAATTTCTGTAGCAAAAATATTCCAACAAGTGGTGCAATATTTTTGCTCAGGAATGTGTTCTAGGGTCCAAAGAATATTTATAAATTTCCTCAGATTTTTGTGGTCTAGAAAAATAGGGGTTGCTTTGGAGCACAATGTGTTTAACTAGGGTTTTGGAGGGAAAAGTGGATATTTTTCAATAAAGAAAAATATTCCAATAATTATATTAGAGTGAACCAGAGGTAAAAGATGATTTGAGATGGATATATGAGGCACTTCGGTGAAAGCCAAGGGTACCCAAGTGTTTAAGTCCATATGAAAAGATTCAAAAATCCCAAGCTTCAATATAAATTCAAATAAAAACTTAGGCAAATAGAAGAGGGCAAAAATCAGGCTGTCACAATCTTGAGAAAGGCCTTGTGTCATGCATACAAGGTGAGAAGAACCTCAACAATTTTTTGAGCAATCAAAAGGAAGTTGTGGCGAAGGAAGGAATTAGGTTTGCTCCCAAGCCCCGGAAGAAGAAGAACGACAAGACCAAGCAACCCCCTCCTCTCAAGCAAACCTTTATAAAGGAGGGAGAAGATACTCCTAAGAACAAGAAGAACATTGTGAAGAGTGGTGGAGTCAAGAAAAACACTACCACTCCTTCCGACAAAGCCGGCGACTTTAACCCTTCTTATGTTCTATGATGTGCTAGTGATGGACATGTTTTTGCTAAATTTGTTGGTTCTTATTATGAGTACATTGAATGGTCTATTTGGGTTCCTAAAACCCTTGTTACTAACCTCAAAGGACCCATTACAAAATGGGTACCTAAATCCAAGCATTGATCTCTTGTAGGAGTTTGCTTCTGGTGGGGAATCATGGTTGCTCGATAGTGGAGCCACAAATCATATGACCGGAAGCAAAGATTGTGGTGGACGTGCACCAAGGTTCATATATGGCCACCAATGTCGAATGGGGTGATGCTTCATCTTATAAGGTATTGGGACTTGGCAAGGTTGTCGTTTCTCATGATCTCGCAATCAAGAAAGTCATGCTTGTTGAGTCCCTTGCATACAATTTACTTTCCGTTCGTCAACTTGCACTCATGGGCTTTGCCACATTCTTTGATATCAATACCGTGGCCCTCTTGTAGAGCAAGACTCTTAAAGTAGCCTTTGTTGGGCATGTCGAGAATGGTCTCTACGTGGTTACATTCTCGGAGCGACCCACTAAGACCGCGACATGCCTAATGGCTAAAGTTGATGTGGGACGGCTTTGGCATCGCCGGTTAGCCCACGTCAATATGAGATCTTTACAAAGTCTTCTCAAGGGGGACCATGTCCATGCACTAACAAATGTTAATTTTGCCAAAGATCGTGCTTGTAGTGCTTGTATTGAAGGAATGTTACATGAGAAGGCTCACGCTCCCATGACTATCATCTATTCAAAAAGACCGTTAGAGCTCCTCCACATGGATCTCTTTGGGCCTCCATCCTTTGATAGTCTTGGGGGTAGAAAGTATTGCTTGGTCATTGTTGATGATTATTCAAGATAAACTTGGGTATACTTCTTCAAGAGGAAGAGTGAGACCCAACAAACCGTCATCAACTTTGCAAATGAAGCTCAACGACAACATGATGCAAAGATCTTGACGATTCGAAGTGACAACAGCACCGAGTTCAAGAATTACACCTTGGATGAGTTTCTTAGTGATGAGGGGATCAAGCATCAATACGCCGCACCGTATACCCCTCAACAAAATGGTGTGGCAAAGAGAAAGAACCGGACATTGATGGACGAAGCAAGGACCATGATGGCGGAGTTCAAGTCTCCATACAACTTTTGGGCCGAAGCCATCAACACCGCTTGTCATGCATCCAATCGGTCCAATCGGCTCTATCTCCGCAAAGGCTTGAATAAGACTCCATATGAGATACTTACCGGTAACAAGCCCAATCTCAAGTACTTTCGGGGGTTCGGTTGTAAGTGTTTCATACTCAAGAAAGGTGTTCGTTTGTCTAAATTTGAAGCTAGAGCTCATGAGGGCATATTTGTTGGTTATGCTACAAACTCTCATCCTTACCGTGTCCTCAACAAGTCCAATGGACTCATTGAGGAGATGTGTAACGTGGAGTTTGATGAAAATAACAGCTCCCAAGTGGAGCAAAGTGGTACTTGTGATGTAGGTGATGAAATTCCTCCTCAAGCCATAAGAAGAATGGGTGTTGGACATATCCTACCCATTGAGGAACCCCCTATGGCCGAAGGAGAAGGACAATGTTCCACTCAAGTGGAACCATCACCAACCCAAGACCCACACGCTTCCGAAGAACAAAGTGAAGGCCCTCAACCCGATGAACAAGGCCAATTGCAACATCAACCACAAGAGGGTGGTGATCCACCAAGTGATGCACAAGGCCAAGTTCCCTCTCCCGAGCATGTTCAAGATCAAGAGCAATCTAAAGATCAAGATCAAGCTCTTGACGATGCTCAAGATGATCAACTCATAGCTCGTCAATTATCTCTCGAAGAGAAATTGGAGCGTCATGCTGCCAAAGTTGCTTCCAGGCTTGTTTCTAGAGAGCATCACTTGGATAATATTCTTGGAATCATCACAAAGGGGGTAAGCACTCGTAGACAATTAGTAAACTATTGTGCTCATCAAGCATTTGTCTCTTATGTTGAACCTCAAAAGGTCTATGAGGCGCTCGAAGACCCCGATTGGCTCAATGCCATGCATGAAGAACTCCACAACTTCGAACGCAACAAGGTGTGGCGTCTGGTGCCAAGGCCAAAGGAGAACCATAATGTCATTGGAACCAAGTGGATCTTTAAGAACAAGCAAGATGCTCACGAAATTCACTACAAAAAAAGACACATCCGTGACATTTTGGGCCGAACAAAACTTTTTTCTGTCATACTTATGATACTTCTATGACAATAATTGTGACAAAACACTGTATCATCATAGATGTGGTGGGGTCCTACTTCTATGACAAAAAATCATGACAGAAAATGGGCTTTTTGTCCTGGGCTGGCCGGAGACGCAGCTGCATGATATTCTTTGGGTCGTCCATGACGGAAAAAACCATGGTAGAAGCGAGGGCGAGGAAAATATCGGGGTGTTTCCGGTTACGGTGGGCGGTCGGGGCCGAGCGATGCACGTTTCTCTCGTACATGAACGCGCGTGGGTGCGAGGCGTTGGGCTCTAACTGAACCCGAGCGAGGCGTTGTGCTCTAACTGAACCCGAGCGATTGCACTACAGGCTACGCGTTGTTGAACCCGAGTGATCGATCAATGGCTGTTAACTGAACCCGATCGAGCGATTCCTTCGCTACTGCTGCTAACTGAAGCCGATCGATGCTGCCTCTGCATGAACAGTGAGCGTTGCTCGGGGGTTTGGATGAATAGTTCCCGGTGGGGGTGGCTGAATAGGACCCCGTGGTGTTGCCTCTGCATGAACAGGACCCCGTTCGATCGAGCTGGTTGGGGCTGCATGAACAGGACCCCGTGGAGGGCTGCATGAACAGGACCACCCCGTGGAGGGCTGCATGAACAGTAGACGGTGGAGGGCTGGATGAATAGTAGCCTGTGGAGGGGTGCTTGAACACGACCCCATGGAGAGGGCTGGTTGAACAGTAGCCGGTGGAATAGCACGCGGTGGAGGCTGAACAGTCGTAGGTGGAGGCTGGAGGAGGTCGACGGTGGATGAACAGTAGCCCGTGGAGGCTGGAGGGGTCGACAAAGGTAATGAATAGTATCCCGTGGAGTCCCGTTTTGCAGTATGCCACACCCCTCCCGATGAACAGGACCCCCGTTTCGACCGTAGCGCTCCAACACAAGTCCGTTTCCTCTGTTTTGTGGTACGCCACACCCCTCCCGATGAACAGGACCCCCGTTTCAACTGTAGTGCTCCAACACAAGTCTGCTTCCTCCGTTTTGCGGTACGCCACACCCCTCCCGATCAATAGGACCCCCGTTTCAACCGTAGGAGGTCCGTTTCCTCCGTTTTACGGTACACCAAACCCCTCCCGATGAACAGAATCCCGTTTAGAATGTAGCCGGTCGAACACAAGGCCATTCTGCGGTACGTCAGGCCTCGTTTCCATAGGCTGTTCCGTCCAAGCCCTCCCGATGAACACGACGACACATTCCGTTCCGACCCAGCCGGTTGGCTCTCCATGAACACGACGACGACGCTGTTTCTCTGTTCCGACCCAGCCTTGTACACGAGCCCTGGCCGTACGTATGTGCGAGTAGGCATTCGAGACCCTTCCCATAAGTACGTACGTGGCCGTATTTTCTTTCTTGCACACTGGCCACTGTATGTACGTGTACATGCAACGTGCACGCCTCTACTACGACATGTGCGCTCCTCTACATCGACCAGTATGTACGTACATGTTCGCGACCAGAATGACAACGCTACATACACTTCGACCAGGTGGGTCCCGACTGTGAGGCACTTCCTTGCGTGTGAAGATGTAACTGGTGAGTCCCAGCACTCAGGGGGCGGATCATTTTTTTTTTTTGCCCGGACGCACTTCCTTGCATGCAAAGATGTAGTTGGTGGGTTCCAGCAGTCAGGGGGAAATGTTTTTTTTCACGAAATACGATGGCCTGTCCGGTGGGTCCCCGCTGGCAGGTGGAGGAATAATTATTTTGCGCGTAATAAGGATGGTCTGATACAGCGCCCGCTGCTCATTCGAGAAGCCAGGATCATAGGGCCATATGTCCGCGACGGCACTGTCGTTCGCTTGTTCACCAGTGCTCGTTGAGGATACGGAGGTTGCAGCACAGGTCCTCCTGCGCTGGTAGCTCTTCCGCCATTAGGGAGTCGAAGTGCGGCCTCACCTGCTCTATGGTGAACACGGCAT
Source organism: Secale cereale (assembly GCA_902687465.1). NCBI lineage: Eukaryota > Viridiplantae > Streptophyta > Magnoliopsida > Poales > Poaceae > Secale > Secale cereale. Next base: position 603,259,729 of record LR738712.1, read on the forward strand.
GAACCGGCTTGGATAGTGGCCCCGGCTCCTGGTCGGAAGCTACGTCCATCGTCTGATTGTCGTTGCTCAGCTCGACGAGGTAGCCGGCGAGCCAGCATGTCCGGCTGCTGGACCGACCCGCTGCCAAGCACGAGTCTGACTACCCTAGCCCACCCAAACAGCCTCCCTCGCCCGTGCACGCTTTCCGCCCGAAACGGTCAGGGCCGCCCGCACCGCTTCCCGGTGCATGCGTTTGTTCCGTCTTCAAACGACACAAGTGTCGTCCGTCCGTCCTTCTGCCGCCCACATTAATGATACATGGTTGCCGAGGCGGCTACTCCGGCGCCACGCGTCCCTCCCTCCGCCGCCCACCATTGCTATATAAACTGCTCCACCGGCCATAGCCGCAGTCATCCACATTCGTTCATATTCTCCTGTCCACACCACTACTGCCCACCATGGCTTCCTCGCTCTTCAGCGCTCTTCGGGACGGGCGAACGACGGACCACAAGGAGATGGCAGCCATTGCTGCCGACTAGCTGGCCTACAGGCAGCCGGAGGACGACGACGTCCCAATGGAGAACATGGTAGTCGATGATCCGGTGCCAACCCCCTCCTCCGCGCCATCCTCGCCGGTGCATTGCACCATGACCATCGGCGAGGCCCATGCCCAATATATGGACACAGTGAGGCAGGAGCGTGAGGAGCAGTTCCGGGAGACGCAGGCCGATGCCGCCTACAATCACCATCTCCTCCAGGAGCACCTGTAGGCGGAGGAGTAGATCGTCGCGGAGCGGGCGGAGGAGGAGGTGCTGCTCGACTCATATCGCTCCGCCCGCGAGGGCCGCCTCGAGCGCTGGCGGTACCGCATGCGGGTGGTGGAGGCTGCGGACGCCTAGAGGGCGATGAAGCAGGCGAGGCGCTGTTGGGCGAGACCGAGGATGAGGCAGAGGACAATGCCGGCTCCGACGAGTCCCCGCTCTGCTGGCGTCGACGAGTCCCTGCTTCGCCGAGGCCCCACGGCGCCAACAACGAGGCTGAGGACACGGCCGGCTCCGCCGAGGCCCCACCCTGCCGGCAATGAGGGGAGGATTTCCCCCGCTCCGCCGAGGCGCCGCCCGCCGGCAACTAGATAGAGGACATCGCCGGCTCCGCCAAGGCCCCGCCCTACTGCCAATGAGGCCGCGCCACACAGAAAACGAGGAAGAGTAGAACACGGTAGGTCGCCGCCGCTCGGGTCCAAGTAAGGCCACCGCTGCCCTAATCGCTATGACAAGCTAGGCGGGTTGACCACTGACGGTCGGTTCGCTTCTTGGTGGCGACGTGGAGTCGGAGAGCTATGTTGGAGAAGGACACTGCTTCTACATAACTGCTGGTGCAGTTGGCTGATTGACACGTGGGCCCAACAGGCATCTGGGCCACATCTCAGTTACGCAACTGCACCTGCAGTTAAGTCACTGAAGCTTCTGTTCGGCTCAACCGGACATAGGTGGGTAGCTTCGGTTAATTAATTATACCTCCAGCGCACCCCTTTTTAGTTGAAGAATGTATGAAATGTAATGAAATCCGGCATGTTTATATGAAATCCGACCATGTATGAATGAATTTATTTCGATTAGTTTGAATTCTTGTATCACTGGCATTGGATGAACATGCAAAACAATACGTACAAGTTTCACATGTACTCCCAGGGTGATCACCTTGTTTGCAGCAGTTTCACATGTACTCCCTCCGTTCCTTTCTAGTCTGCATACAAGTTTTGTCTGTAGTCAAAGTGTCTCTACTTTGACCAATCTTATAGAAAAAAGTATGCACTTTCACAATGTGCGAAGTAAAAAGGAACAGAAGGAGCACAAGGAGTTTGAGTAGCTTTTTAGCGTTCCTGTACATTGCGATCAAACACACATGCCTGGCAATTCATAGAGAATATTCAAAACAATCGATGATTATGCATCTCAACGATTCACATGTCAGAGCCAATATTTACTTGACAACTAAAGAATAAAGAAAAAGTGGGTCGACGTTGCTGACATTCCAAACTCAATGATACCGTGTCCCATTCGAAAATATCAAACGCATGTCTTCTTGCTAACATCAATGAGCAAAATTTGACAAGGTTTTCCCATTCCAAAATATCAAATGCATATGATTGTGGAATGGGCAGGGTTTACCATCAGTTCGGAGATTGACATGGCACCTCGTGCTAAATAAACCAGCTGACCAGCTGTTCTTTTTGTGCAGTTCCACCAAAATCAACCAAATTCGCGCGTACCTTGTATGATTTCGCCCTTATATGTTGCAATGCCTTGAACTTATCGGCACCTCCTTTCTAGTGGTGGAATCAAGCTGAGCACCCCTGTTTGCACAAATACAAAAAAAGTGATTAGTATAAAGCAAACTGTACTATGAATTGAAAGTTTAAACAGGCACCTACATGGTCGATGTAGAGAACACTTTTAGAAAAATGGAACTCACCAGAAAGAATCCTAGAACAACATTGTACTCGCGCATCACAGCAAGAAAATGGAGATTTGTCAGTCCTTCTAAGCTGAAGTTAGTTTGGTCTTGTGGGGGGTAATGTAACCATCCTTCAACTACTCCTTCTGATCAGAAGATAGACAGTGGCATAATCGGAACTAGTCACTTCACGTACTCCATATTCTTCTTCATGCCTTGTTCGTTTAGTCCTCCTCCCAAGGGAATTGGAGTGGATTGGAGAGGATTTTGGCTTGTAGGGGATCTAATCCCCCTCAAACCCTCCCATTCTGAAGGAAATATGCCCTAGAGGCAATAATAAAGTTGTTATTTATATTTCCTTATATCATGATAAATGTTTATTATTCATGCTAGAATTGTATTAACCGGAAACTTAGTACATGTGTGAATACATAGACAAAACAGAGTGTCCCTAGTATGCCTCAACTAGACTAGCTCATTGATCAAAGATGGTTATGTTTCCTAACCATAGACATGAGTTGTCATTTGATCAATGGGATCACATCATTAGGAGAATAATGTGATGGACTAGACCCATCCGTTAGCATAGCACTTTGATCGTTTAGTTTTACAGCTATTGCTTTCTTCATGACTTATACATGTTCCTATGACTATGAGATTATGCAACTCCCGAATACCGTAGGAACACCTTGTGTGCTATCAAACGTCACAACGTAACTGGGTGATCATAAAGATGCTCTATAGGTGTCTCCAAAAGTATTCGTGGTGTTGGCATAGATCAAGATTAGGATTTGTCACTCCGAAGTGTCGGAGAGGTATCTCTGGGCCCTCTCGGTAACACACATCATAATAAGCCTTGCAAGCAAAAGACTAATGAGTTAGTCACGAGATGATGTGTTACGGAACGAGTAAAGAGACTTGCCGGTAACGAGATTGAACTAGGTATAGAGATACCGACGATCGAATCTCGGGCAAGTAACATACCGATGACAAAAGTTACAACGTATGTTGTTATGCGGTTTGACCGATAAAGATCTTCGTAGAATATGTAGGAGCCAATATGAGCATCCAGGTTCCGATATTGGTTATTGACCGGAGATGAGTCTCGGTCATGTCTACATAGTTCTCGAACCCGTAGGGTCCGCACGCTTAACGTTTGATGACGATCGGTATTATGAGTTTATGAGTATTGATGTACCGAAGGTAGTTCGGAGTCCCGGATGAGATCACGGACATGACGAGGAGTCTCGGAATGTCCGAGACATAAAGATTGATATATTGGACGACTATATTCGGACACCGGAAGTGTTCCGGAAAAGATTCGGATTTAACTGGATTGCCGGAGGGGGTTACCGGAACTCCCTACGAGAGGGGATGGTCCATAGTGGGCCTTGAGGAATGGAGAGAGGCAGCCCACAGAGGCTGGCCGGCGCCCCACCAGGGGATCCTAGTTGGACTAGGATTGGGGGGCGCCACCTCTCCCTCCTTTTTCCTTTCCCTCTCTTCCTTCTTGGTGGACTCCTACTAGGAATAGGATTGCAATCCTATTCCTAGTAGGATTGCCCTAGCCGCACCATAGGAGGCCGGCCGGCCCTCCTCCCTTGCTCCTTTATATACGGGGGCAGGGGGCACCCAAAGACACACAAGTTGTATTGTTCCAGCCGTGTGCGGTGCCCCCCTCCACAGAAACACACCTCGGTCATACCGTTGCAGTGCTTAGGCGAAGCCCTGCGCCGGTGAATACATCATATCCGTCACCACGCTGTCGTGCTGACGAAACTCTCCCGTGAAGCTCAACTGGATCAAGAGCTCGTGGGACGTCATCAAGCTGAACGTGTGCTGAACGCGGAGGTGCCGTACGTTCGGTGCTTGATCGGTTGAATCGCGAAGAAGTTCGACTACATCAACCGCGTCACTTGACGCTTCCTCTTCCGGTCTACGAGGGTACGTAGACACACTCTTCCCTCTCGTTGCTATGCATCTGGTAGATAGATCTTGCGTGATCGTAGGAAAATTTTAAAATACTATGTTCCCCAACAGTGGCATAATGAGCCAGGTCTATGCGTAGATGATATCCACGAGTAGAACACAATGAGTTGTGGGCGATACTAGTCATACTGCTTACCAGCATGTCATACTTTGCTTCGGCGGTATTGTGAGATGAAGCGGCCCGGACCGACATTACGCGTACGCTTACGCGAGACTGGTTTCACCGTTAAGAGCACTCGTTGCTTAAAGGTGACTGGCGGGTGTCTGTCTCTCTCACTTTAGCTGAATCAAGTGTGGCTACGCCCGGTCCTTGTGAAGGTTAAAACAGCACATACTTGACGAAACATCGTTGTGGTTTTTATGCGTAGGTAAGAACGGTTCTTGCTAAGCCCGTAGCAGCCACGTAAAACTTGCAACAACAAAGTAGAGGACGTCTAACTTGTTTTTGCAGGGCATGTTGTGATGTGATATGGTCAAGACATGATGAGTTATACGGTTTTGTATGAGATGATCATGTTTTTAATGTTATCGGCAACTGGCAGGAGCCATATGGTTGTCGCTTTATTGTATGAAATGCAATCGCCATGTAATTGCTTTACTTTATCACTAAGCGGTAGCGATAGTCGTAGAAGCAATAGTTGGCGAGATGACAACGATGCTACGATAGAGATCAAGGTGTCGCGCCGGTGATGAAGGTGATCATGAAGGTGCTTTGGAGATGGAGATCAAAAGCACAAGATGATGATGGCCATATCATGTCACATATTTCGATTGCATGTGATGTTTATCTTATTATGCTTCTTATTTTGCTTAGAACGACGGTAGCATTATAAGATGATCCCTTACTAAATTTCAAGGTATAAGTTCATCGTGCCGAGACACCACGTGATGATCGGGTGTGATAAGATCTACGTTCAAATACAACGGGTGTAAGCCAGTTTTGCACACGCAGAATACTCGGGTTAAACTTGACGAGCCTAGCACATGCAGATATGGCCTCGGAACACTGGAGACCGAAAGGTCGAGCATGAATCATATAGTAGATATGATCAACATAAGATGTTCACCATTGAAACTACTCCATCTCACGTGATGATCGGACATGGTTTAGTTGATTTGGATCACGTGATCATTTAGATGACCGGAGGGATGTCTATCTAAGTGGGAATTCTTAAGTAATATGAATAATTGAACTTTAATTTATCATGAACTTAGTCCTGGTAGTATTAGCATATCTATGTTGTAGATCAATAGCTCGTGATGTTACTCCATGTTTATTTTTTTATATGTTCCTAGAGAAAACTAAGTTGAAAGATGTTTGTAGCAATGATGCGGAATTGTTCCGTGATCTGGGGATTATCCTCATTGCTGCACAGAAGAATTATGTCCTTGATGCACCGCTAGGTGACAGACCTATTGCAGGAGCAGATGTAGACGTTATGAACGTTTTTGACAAAAGCTCGATATGATGACTACTTGATAGTTTAGTGCACCATGCTTTACGGCATATAACCGGGACTTCAAAAACGTTTTGAAACACCACGGAGCATATGAGATGTTCCAAGAGTTGAAATTAGTATTTCATACTCATGCCCATGTCGAGAGGTATAAGACCTCTGACAGTACTTTGCCTACAAGATGGAGGAGAATAGCTCAACCAGTGAGCATGTGCTCAGATTGTCTGGGTAGTACAATTGCTTGAATCAAGTGGGAGTTAATCTTCTAGATAAGATAGTAATTGACAAAGTTCTCTAGACACTATCACCAAGTTAGTAGAACTTCGTGATGAACTATAATATGCAAGGGATGACGAAAGTAATTCCCGAGCTCTTCACGATGCTGAAATCGGCGAAGGTAGAAATCAAGAAAGAGCATCAAGTGTTGATGGTTAACCAGACCACTTGTTTCAAGTAAACGGCAAAGGGATAGATGGGGAACTTCAAGAAGAATGACAAGCAAGTTGTCACTCCCGTGAAGAAACCCAAAGCTAAACTCAAGCCTGAAACTAAGTGCTTCTACTACAAAGGAAATGGTCACTAGAAGTGGAACTGCCCTAGATATTTGGCGGATAAGAAGGATGGCAAAGTGAACAAAGGTATATTTGATATACAGATTATTGATGTGTATTTTACTAGTGTTCATAGCAACCCCTCGGTATTTGATATTGGTTCAATTTCTAAAGAGTAGTAACTCGAAATGGGAGTTGCATAATGAACAGAAACTAGTTAAAGGATGAAGTGACGATGTGTATTGGAAGTAGTTCCAAGATTCATATGATCATCATCGCACACTCCCTATACTTTCGGGATTAGTGTTGAACCTAAATAAGTGTTATTTGGTGTTTGTATTGAGCATGAATATGATTTGATCATGTTTACAGCAATACGGTTATTCATGTAAGTTAGAGAATAATTGTTGTTCTGTTTGAATGAATAAAACCTTCTATGGTCATACACCCAATGAAAATGGTTTGTTGGATCTCGATCGTGTGATACACATATTCATAATATTGAAGCCAAAAGATGAAAGGTTAATAATGATAGTGCAACTTATTTGTGGCACTGCCGTTTAGGTCATATTGGTGTAAAGCGCATGAAGAAACTCCATAGTGATGGACTTTTGGAATCACTTGATTATGAATCACTTGGTGCTTGCGAACCATGCCTCATGGGCAAAATGACTAAAACTCCGTTCTCCGGAACTGTGGAGCGAGCAACATATTTGTTGGAGATCATACATACAGATGTATGTGGACCAATGAGTGTTGAAGCTCGCGGCGGGTATCGTTATTTTCTGACCTTCACTGATGATTTGAGCAGATGTGGGTATATCTACTTAATGAAGCACACGTCTGAAACATTTGAAAAAGTTCAAAGAATTTCAGAGTGAAGTGGAGAATCATCATAACAAGAAAATAAGAGTTTCTACGATATGATCGTAGAGGTAAAATATTTGAGTTAGCGAGTTTGGCCTTCAGTAAAAACAATGTGAAATAGTTTCACTACTCACGCCATCTGGAACACCATAGTGTAATGGTGTGTCCGAACATCATAACCGTACTTTATTAGATATGGTGCGTTCGATGATGTCTCTTACCGATCTATTACTATCGCTTTTGGGGTTATGCATTAGAGACAGCTACATTCACGTTAAATAGGGCACCATCTAAATCCGTGGAGATGACACCGTATGAACTGTGGTTGGACGAGAGACCTAAGCTGTCATTTCTTTAAGTTTGGGACTGCGATGCTTATGTGAAAAAGTTTCAACATGATAAGCTCGAACCCAAATCGGAGAAGTAAATCTTCATAGGATACCCAAAAAGAAACTGTTGGGCACACCTTCTATCACAGATCCTAAGGCAAGGTCTTTGTTGCTAAGAGTGGATACTTTCTAGAGAAGGAGTTTCTCTCGACAAAAGTGAGTGGGAGGAAAGTAGAACTTGATAGGTAATTGTACCTTCTCCCGAATTGGAAGGTAGTACATCACAGAAAATCGTTCCAGTGATTCCTACACCAATTAGTGAGGAAGCTAATGATGATGATCATGAAACTTCAGATCAAGTTACTGCTGAACTTCGTAGATCAACCAGAGTTCGTTTCGCACCAGAGTGGTACAGCAACCCAGTTCTGGAAGTCATGTTACTAGACCATGATAAACCTAAGAACTATGAGGAAGCGATGATGAGCCCAGATTCCGCAAAATGGCTTGAGACCATGAAATCTGAGATTGGATCCATGTATTAGAACAAAGTATGGACTTTGGTTGACTTGCCCGATGATCGGCAAGCCATCGAAAATAAATGGATCTTCAAGAGGAAGACCGACACAAACGGTAATGTTACTGTTTACAAAGCTCGACTTGTTGCGAAAGGGTTTCGACAAGTTCAAGGAGTTGACTACGATGAGACTTTCTCACCCTTAGCGATGCTTAAGTCTGTCCGAATCATGTTAGTAATTGCCGCATTTTATGAAATCTGGCAAATGGATAACAAAACTGCATTTTTAATGGATTTATTAAAGAAGACTTGTATATGATGCAACCAGAATGTTTTGTCAATCCTAAAGGTGCTAACAAAATGTGCAAGCTCCAGCAATCCATCTATGGACTGGTGCAAGCATCTCGGAGTTGGAATATACGCTTTGATAAGTTGATCAAAGCATATAGATTTATACAGACTTGCGGTGAAGCCTGTATTTACAAGAAGTGAGTGGGAGCACTACAACCTTTCTGACAAGTATATGTGAATGACATATTGCCGATCGGAAATGATGTAGAATTTTCTGGAAAGCATAAAGGAGTGTTTCAAAGGAGTTTTTCAAAGAAAGACCTTGGTGAAGCTGCTTACATATTGGGCATCAAGATCTATAGAGATAGATCAAGACGCTTGATAAGACTTTCGATGAGTACATACCTTGATAAGATTTTGAAGTAGTTCAAATTGGATCAGTCAAAGAAGGAGTTCTTGCCTGACTTGTAAGGTGTGAAGTTGAGTAAGACTCAAAGCCAGACCACGGTAGAAAAATATAGAGAGAATGTAAGTCATTCCCTATGTCTCAGCCATAGGTTCTATAAAGTATGCCATGCTGTGTACCAAACATGTTGTGTACCTTGACATGAGTTTGTCAAGAGGGTACAATAGTGATCCAGGAGTAGATCACTGTACAGCGGTCAAAATTATCCTTAGTAACTGGATGACTAAGGAAATGTTTCTCGATTATGGAGGTGATAAAGAGTTCGTCGTAAAGGGTTACGCCGATGCAAGATTTAACACTAAATCCAGATGACTCTAAGTATCAATCTGGATGCATATTGAAAGTGGGAGCAATTATCTAGAGTAGCTCTATGCAGAGCATTGTAGACATAGAAATTTGCGAAATACATACGGATCTGAATGTGACAGACCCGTTGACTAAACTTCTCTCACAAGCAAAACATAATCACACCTTATTACTCTTGGGTATTAATCACATAGCGATGTGAACTAGATTATTGACTCTAGTAAACCCTTTGGGTGTTGGTCACAGGGCGATGTGAACTATGGGCGTTATTCACATAACGATGTGAACTATCGGTACTAAATCACATGGCGATGTGAGCTAGATTATTGACTCTAGTGCAAGTGGGAGACTGAAGGAAATATGCCCTAGAGGCTATAATAAAGTTGTTATTTATATTTCCTTATATCATGATAAATGTGTATTATTCATGCTAGAATTGTATTAACCGGAAACTTAGTACATGTGTGAATACATAGACAAAACAAAGTGTCCCTAGTATGCCTCTACTAGACTAGCTCATTGATCAAAGATGGTTATGTTTCCTAACCATAGACATGAGTTGTCATTTGATCAACGGGATCACATCATTAGGAGAATAATGTGATGGACTAGACCCATCCGTTAGCATAGCACTTTGATCGTTTAGTTTTACTGCTATTGCTTTCTTCATGACTTATACATGTTCCTATGACTATGAGATTATGCAACTCCCGAATACCGTAGGAACACCTTGTGTGCTATCAAATGTCACAACGTAACTGGGTGATCATAAAGATGCTCTACAGGTGTCTCCGAAAGTATTTGTGGTGTTGGCATAGATCAAGATTAGGATTTGTCACTCCGAAGTGTCGGAGAGGTATCTCTGGGCCCTCTCGGTAACACACATCATAATAAGCCTTGCAAGCAAAAGACTAATGAGTTAGTCACGAGATGATGTGTTACGGAACGAGTAAAGAGACTTGCCGGTAACGAGATTGAACTAGGTATAGAGATACCGACGATCGAATCTCGGGCAAGTAACATACCGATGACAAAAGGAACAACGTATGTTGTTATGCGGTTTGACCGATAAAGACCTTCGTTGAATATGTAGGAGCCAATATGAGCATCCAGGTTCCGCTATTGGTTATTGACCGGAGATGAGTCTCGGTCATGTCTACATAGTTCTCGAACCCGTAGGGTCCGCACGCTTAACATTTGATGACGATGGGTATTATGAGTTTATGAGTATTGATGTACCGAAGGTAGTTCGGAGTCCCGGATGAGATCACGGACATGACGAGGAGTCTCGGAATGTCCGAGACATAAAGATTGATATATTGGACGACTATATTCGGACACCGGAAGTGTTCCGGAAAAGTTTCGGATTTAACTGGATTGCCGGAGGGGGTTACCGGAACCCCCTACGAGAGGGGATGGTCCATAGTGGGCCTTGAGGAAAGGAGAGAGGCAGCCCACAGAGGCTGGCCGGCGCCCCACCAGGGGATCCTAGTTGGACTAGGATTGGGGGGCGCCACCTCTCCCTCCTTTTTCCTTTCCCTCTCTTCCTTCTTGGTGGACTCCTACTAGGAATAGGATTGCAATCCTATTCCTAGTAGGATTGCCCTAGCCGCAACATAGGAGGCCGGCCGGCCCTCCTCCCTTGCTCCTTTATATACGGGGGCAGGGGGGCACCCAAAGACACATAAGTTGAATTGTTCCAGCCGTGTGTGGTGCCCCCCTCCACAGAAACACACCTCGGTCATACCGTTGCAGTGCTTAGGCGAAGCCCTGCGCCGGTGAATACATCATATCCGTCACCACGCCGTCGTGCTGACGAAACTCTCCCGTGAAGCTCAACTGGATCAAGAGCTCGTGGGACGTCATCAAGCTGAACGTGTGCTGAACGCGGAGGTGCCGTACGTTCGGTACTTGATCGGTTGAATCGCGAAGAAGTTTGACTACATCAACCGCGTCACTTGACGCTTCCGCTTCCGGTCTATGAGGGTACGTAGACACACGCTTCCCTCTCGTTGCTATGCATCTGGTAGATAGATCTTGCGTGATCATAGGAAAATTTTAAAATACTACGTTCCCCAACAGTGGCATCATGAGCCAGGTCTATGCGTAGATGATATGCACGAGTAGAACACAATGAGTTGTGGGCGATACTAGTCATACTGCTTACCAGCATGTCATACTTTGCTTCGGCGGTATTGTGAGATGAAGCGGCCCGGACCGACATTACGCGTATGCTTACGCGAGACTGGTTTCACCGTTAAGAGCACTCGTTACTTAAAGGTGACTGGCGGGTATCTGTCGCTCTCACTTTAGCTGCATCAAGTGTGGCTACGCCCGGTCCTTGTGAAGGTTAAAACAGCACATACTTGACGAAACATCGTTGTGGTTTTGTATGCGTAGGTAAGAACGGTTCTTGCTAAGCCCGTAGCAGCCACGTAAAACTTGCAACAACAAAGTAGAGGACGTCTAACTTGTTTTTGCAGGGCATGTTGTGATGTGATATGGTCAAGACATGATGAGTTATACGGTTTTGTATGAGATGATCATGTTTTGTAATGTTATCGGCAACTGGCAGGAGCCATATGGTTGTCGCTTTATTGTATGAAATGCAATCGCCATGTAATTGATTTACTTTATCACTAAGCGGTAGCGATAGTCGTAGAAGCAATAGTTGGTGAGACGACAACGATGCTACGATAGAGATCAAGGTGTCGCGCCGGTGACGAAGGTGATCATGAAGGTGCTTTGGAGATGGAGATCAAAAGCACAGGATGATGATGGCCATATCATGTCACATATTTTGATTGCATGTGATGTTTATCTTATTATGCTTCTTATTTTGCTTAGAATGACGGTAGCATTATAAGATGATCCCTTACTAAATTTCAAGGTATAAGTGTTCTCCCTGAGTATGCATCGTTGCGAAAGTTCGTCGTGCCGAGACACCACGTGATGATCGGGTGTGAAAAGATCTACGTTCAAATACAACGGGTGTAAGCCAGTTTTGCACACGCAGAATACTCGGTTAAACTTGACGAGCCTAGCATATGCAGATATGGCCTTGGAACACTGGAGACCGAAAGGTCGAGCGTGAATCATATAGTAGATATGATCAACATAAGATGTTCACCATTGAAACTACTCCATCTCACGTGATGATCGGACATGGTTTAGTTGATTTGGATCACGTGATCATTTAGATGACCGGAGGGATGTCTATCTAAGTGGGAGTTCTTAAGTAATATGAATAACTGAACTTTAATTTATCATGAACTTAGTCCTGGTAGTATTAGCATATCTATGTTGTAGATCAATAGCTCGCGATGTTACTCCACGTTTATTTTTTATATGTTCCTAGAGAAAACTAAGTTCAAAGATGTTAGTAGCAATGATGCGGAATTGTTCCGTGATCTAGGGATTATCCTCATTGCTGCATAGAAGAATTATGTCCTTGATGCACCGCTAGGTGACAGACCTATTGCAGGAGCAGATGTAGATGTTATGAACGTTTTTGACAAAAGCTCGATATGATGACTACTTGATAGTTTAGTGCACCATGCTTTACGGCGTATAACCGGGACTTCAAAAACGTTTTGAAACACCACGGAGCATATGAGATGTTCCAAGAGTTGAAATTAGTATTTCATACTCATGCCCTTGTCGAGAGGTATAAGACCTCTGACAGTACTTTGCCTACAAGATGGAGGAGAATAGCTCAACCAGTGAGCATGTGCTCAGATTGTCTGGGTAGTACAATTGCTTGAATCAAGTGGGAGTTAATCTTCCAGATAAGATAGTAATTGACAAAGTTCTCTAGACACTATCACCAAGTTAGTAGAACTTCGTGATGAACTATAATATGCAAGGGATGACGAAAGTAATTCCCGAGCTCTTCACGATGCTGAAATCGGCGAAGGTAGAAATCAAGAAAGAGCATCAAGTGTTGATGGTTAACCAGACCACTTGTTTCAAGTAACGGGCAAAGGGATAGAAGGGGAACTTCAAGAAGAATGACAAGCAAGTTGTCACTCCCGTGAAGAAACCCAAAGCTAAACTCAAGCCTGAAACTAAGTGCTTCTACTACAAAGGAAATGGTCACTAGAAGTGGAACTGCCCTAGATATTTGGCGGATAAGAAGGATGGCAAAGTGAACAAAGGTATATTTGATATACAGATTATTGATGTGTATTTTACTAGTGTTCATAGCAACCCCTTGGTATTTGATATTGGTTCAATTGCTAAAGAGTAGTAACTCGAAATGGGAGTTGCATAATGAACAGAAACTAGTTAAAGGATGAAGTGACGATGTGTATTGGAAGTAGTTCCAAGATTGATATGATCAACATCGCACACTCCCTATACTTTCGGGATTAGTGTTGAACCTAAATAAGTGTTATTTGGTGTTTGTATTGAGCATGAATATGATTTGATCATGTTTATTGCAATACGGTTATTCATGTAAGTTAGAGAATAATTGTTGTTCTGTTTACATGAATAAAACCTTCTATGGTCATACACCCTATGAAAATGGTTTGTTGGATCTCGATCGTGTGATACACATATTCATAATATTGAAGCCAAAAGATGCAAGGTTAATAATGATAGTGCAACTTATTTGTGGCACTGCCGTTTAGGTCATATTGGTGTAAAGCGCATGAAGAAACTCCATAGTGATGGACTTTTGGAATCACTTGATTATGAATAACTTGGTGCTTGCGAACCATGCCTCATGGGCAAAATGACTAAAACTCTGTTCTCCGGAACTGTGGAGCGAGCATCAGATTTGTTGGAGATCATACATACAGATGTATGTGGACCAATGAGTGTTGAAGCTCGCGGCGGGTATCGTTATTTTCTGACCTTCACTGATGATTTGAGCAGATATGGGTATATCTACTTAATGAAGCACAAGTCTGAAACATTTGAAAAAGTTCAAAGAATTTCAGAGTGAAGTGGAGAATCATCGTAACAAGAAAATAAGAGTTTCTACGATATGATCGTAGAGGTAAAATATTTGAGTTAGCGAGTTTGGCCTTCAGTAAAAACAATGTGAAATAGTTTCACTACTCACGCCATCTCGAACACCATAGTGTAATGGTGTGTCCGAACATCATAACCGTACTTTATTAGATATGGTGCGATCGATGATGTCTCTTACCGATCTACTACTATCGCATTTGGGGTTATGCATTAGAGACAGCTACATTCACGTTAAATAGGGCACCATCTAAATCCGTGGAGATGACACCGTATGAACTGTGGTTGGACGAGAGACCTAAGCTGTCATTTCTTTAAGTTTGGGACTGCGATGCTTATGTGAAAAAGTTTCAACAGGATTAGCTCGAACCCAAATCGGAGAAGTAAATCTTCATAGGATACCCAAAAAGAAACTGTTGGGTACACCTTCTATCACAGATCCTAAGGCAAGGTCTTTGTTGCTAAGAGTGGATCCTTTCTAGAGAAGGAGTTTCTCTCGAAAGAAGTGAGTGGGAGGAAAGTAGAACTTGATGAGGTAATTGTACCTTCTCCCGAATTGGAAGGTAGTAAATCACAGAAAATCGTTCCAGTGATTTCTACACCAATTAGTGAGGAAGCTAATGATGATGATCATGAAACTTCAGATCAAGTTACTGCTGAACTTCGTAGATCAACCAGAGTTCGTTCCGCACCAGAGTGGTACGACAACCCAGTTCTGGAAGTCATGTTACTAGACCATGATAAACCTACGAACTATGAGGAAGCGATGATGAGCCCAGATTCCGCAAAATGGCTTGAGGCCATGAAATCTGAGATGGGATCCATGTATTAGAACAAAGTATGGACTTTGGTTGACTTTCCCGATGATCGGCAAGCCATCGAAAATAAATGGATCTTCAAGAGGAAGACTGACGCAAACAGTAATGTTACTGTTTACAAAGCTCGACTTGTTGCGAAAGGGTTTCGACAAGTTCAAGGAGTTGACTACGATGAGACTTTCTCACCCGTAGCGATGCTTAAGTCTGTCCGAATCATGTTAGTAATTGCCGCATTTTATGAAATCTGGCAAATGGATAACAAAACTGCATTTTTTAATGGATTTATTAAAGAAGACTTGTATATGATGCAACCAGAAGGTTTTGTCAATCCTAAAGGTGCTAACAAAATGTGCAAGCTCCAGCAATCCATCTATGGACTGGTGCAAGCATCTCGAAGTTGGAATATACGCTTTGATAAGTTGATCAAAGCATATAGATTTATACAGACTTGCGGTGAAGCCTGTATTTACAAGAAGTGAGTGGGAGCACTACAACCTTTCTGACAAGTATATGTGAATGACATATTGTCGATCGGAAATGATGTAGAATTTTCTGGAAAGCATCAAGGAGTGTTTCAAAGGAGTTTTTCAAAGAAAGACCTTGGTGAAGCTGCTTACATATTGGGCATCAAGATCTATAGAGATAGATCAAGACGCTTGATAAGACTTTCGATGAGTACATACCTTGATAAGATTTTGAAGTAGTTCAAATTGGATCAGTCAAAGAAGGAGTTCTTGCCTGACTTGTAAGGTGTGAAGTTGAGTAAGACTCAAAGCCAGACCACGGCAGAAAAATATAGAGAGAATGTAAGTCATTCCCTATGCCTCAGCCATTGGTTCTATAAAGTATGCCATGCTGTGTACCAAACATGTTGTGTACCCTGACATGAGTTTATCAAGAGGGTACAATAGTGATCCAGGAGTAGATCACTGTACAGCGGTCAAAATTATCCTTAGTAACTGGATGACTAAGGAAATGGTTCTCGATTATGGAGGTGATAAAGAGTTCGTCGTAAAGGGTTACTCCGATGCAAGCTTTAACACTAAATCCAGATGACTCTAAGTATCAATCTGGATGCATATTGAAAGTGGGAGCAATTAGCTAGAGTAGCTCTATGCAGAGCATTGTAGACATAGAAATTTGCGAAATACATACGGATCTGAATGTGACAGACCCATTGACTAAACTTCTCTCACAAGCAAAACATAATCACACCTTATTACTCTTGGGTATTAATCACATAGCGATCTGAACTGGATTATTGACTCTAGTAAACCCTTTGGGTGTTGGTCACATGGCGATGTGAACTATGGGTGTTATTCACATAACGATGTGAACTATCGGTATTAAATCACATGGCGATGTGAGCTAGATTATTGACTCTAGTGCAAGTGGGAGACTGAAGGAAATATGCCCTAGAGGCAATAATAAAGTTGTTATTTATATTTCCTTATATCATGATAAATGTTTATTATTCATGCTAGAATTGTATTAACCGGAAACTTAGTACATGTGTGAATACATAGACAAAACAGAGTGTCCCTAGTATGCCTCTACTAGACTATCTCATTGATCAAAGATGGTTATGTTTCCTAACCATAGACATGAGTTGTCATTTCATCAACGGGATCACATCATTAGGAGAATAATGTGATGGACTAGACCCATCCGTTAGCATAGCACTTTGATCGTTTAGTTTTACTGCTATTGCTTTCTTCATGACTTATACATGTTCCTATGACTATGAGATTATGCAACTCCCGAATACTGTAGGAACACCTTGTGTGCTATCAAACGTCACAACGTAACTGGGTGATCATAAAGATGCTCTACGGGTGTCTCCGAAAGTATTCATGGTGTTGGCATAGATCAAGATTAGGATTTGTCACTCCGAAGTGTCGGAGAGGTATCTCTGGGCCCTCTCGGTAACACACATCATAATAAGCCTTGCAAGCAAAAGACTAATGAGTTAGTCACGAGATGATGTGTTACGGAATGAGTAAATAGACTTGCCGGTAACGAGATTGAACTAGGTATAGAGATACCGACGATCGAATCTCGGGCAAGTAACATACCGATGACAAAAGGAACAACGTATGTTGTTATGCGGTTTGACCGATAAAGATCTTCGTCGAATATGTAGGAGCCAATATGAGCATCCAGGTTCCGCTATTGGTTATTGACCGGAGATGAGTCTCGGTCATGTCTACATAGTTCTCGAACCCGTAGGGTCCGCACGCTTAACGTTTGATGACGATCGGTATTATGAGTTTATGAGTATTGATGTACCGAAGGTAGTTTGGAGTCCCGGATGAGATCACGGACATGACGAGGAGTCTCGGAATGTCCGAGACACAAAGATTGATATATTGGACGACTATATTCGGACACCGGAAGTGTTCCGGAAAAGTTTCGGATTTAACTGGATTGCCGGAGGGGGTTACCGGAACCCCCTACGAGGGGGGGTGGTCCATAGTGGGCCTTGAGGAAAGGAGAGAGGAAGCCCATAGAGGCTGGCCGGCGCCCCACCAGGGGATCCTAGTGGGACTAGGATTGGGGGGCGCCACCTCTCCCTCCTTTTTCCTTTCCCTCTCTTCCTTCTTGGTGGACTCCTACTAGGAATAGGATTGCAATCCTGTTCCTAGTAGGATTGCCCTAGCCGCACCATAGGAGGCCGGCCGGCCCTCCTCCCTTGCTCCTTTATATACGGGGGCAGGGGGGCACCCAAAGACACACAAGTTGAATTGTTCCAGCCGTGTGTGGTGCCCCCCTCCACAGAAACACACCTCGGTCATACCGTTGCAGTGCTTAGGCGAAGCCCTGCGCCGGTGAATACATCATATCCGTCACCACGCCGTCGTGCTGACGAAACTCTCCCGTGAAGCTCAACTGGATCAAGAGCTCGTGGGACGTCATCAAGCTGAACGTGTGCTGAACGCGGAGGTGCCGTACGTTCGGTGCTTGATCGGTTGAATCGCGAAGAAGTTCGACTACATCAACCGCGTCACTTGACGCTTCCGCTTCCGGTCTACGAGGGTACGTAGACACACTCTTCCCTCTCGATGCTATGCATCTAGTAGTTAGATCTTGCGTGATCGTAGGAAAATTTTAAAATACTACGTTCCCCAACACATTCCCCTTCAAAAACCACCTCAACTGAACAAGGCCTCAGAGGAGGATTATCCTGTTGTGCAAAGACAAGAGGATAATTAAATGCTAGCATCCCTGTTTGCTCGAAAAAAAAGGAAAGGAAATATTTAAAACAACACAGATGAAGCACTTCTCAAGGACAATACCACTTTTTCATGACATTATCTAAACAGTAGCACAACACCAATAGGGATGACAAAGCTCAATCATATGAATGAAATCAGTGGGCGAGTACCAACCTCTGTCAGAAGGCTTATTGTGTAGAGCATACAGATGAAGCACCTCTCCGGAACCATCTTTTGCTATCTACTGTGGTGGCAATGCATACTATATGCTCCACGATTAGATTAATGTTTCCAACATCTTCTTGTGCAGTTCCACTAAAATATATGGTATCTTCAAAGAAGATCCCTGTTTTCACAAGTAGAGATAATTATTTATTACATTAAGAGTGGCATCAAATCAGTGGCAAAACAAATGCTCATTCCAGCCATAGCAATAAATTAAGATGCAAAACTATATCATTACTTGTGTCATCACAGTTCCAGTGCTTCTTTACAACACTAGGAGTTGATTTTTGTTTTTCTTCCGCTCGTTCTTCCCCTTCATCACTTGGATCAATAATAGACAAGCTTCGCCTTCAATGTGAAAGAAGGCTAGTACTGACCTCTCATGATGTGGAATTCAAACAACTCACAAGAAGAAGATTTGAACCAAATTTGCCAACACGGATAGGAACTAAGATCTCCACTTGTGCAGTTCCACTAAGATCAAGCAATCAAGCAACATTGTCGGTGTGACATTTTGGTTGAACTGCACAAAACACTCTTAAAACAAAAGTGTATTGTGCAGTGCAACAAAAGGCTAGTACAGGTGAAGTAGATAACCCTGTTTACACATAGCTGCAAACGAAACAACTAGTGGTCAATAATGGTGGATCACATAGAAGCCAACAAAAAGAAGCATCTACCTTATCTAAATGAGAAAGAAAGCAAGATAGTAGTGCTACTTCTCGAGCTTGTGTTGTATTCCCACGAAAAGGAAAGGGTGATGCAGCACAATAGTGTAAGTATTTCCCTAAGTTGTTGAGAACCAAGGTATCAATCAAGTAGGAGACCACGAGAGTCCCTCGCACTTGCACAAACAAATAAGAACTTTGCAGCCAATGCGATAAGGGGTTGTCAAACCCTTTACGATCACTTACGAAAGTGAGATCTGATAGAGATGATAGTTTGATATTTTTTGTACTTTTGTATGTAAGAACAGAAAGTAAAAGCGGAAAAGTAAAGTAGATTGTAGATTGATATGTTGAGAATAGACCCTGGGGCCATAGTTTTCTCTAGTGGCTTCTCTCATGCGGTATTCTACGGCGGGTAAACAAATTACTGTCGAGCAATTGATAGAAAAGCAAATAATTATGAGACTATCTAGGCATGATCATTATATATAAGCATCACGTCCGAGACAAGTAGACCGAAACGATTCTTCATCTACTACTATTACTCCACACATCGACCGCTATCGAGCATGCATCTAGAGTATTAAGTTCATAATAACAGAGTAATGCCTTAAGCAAGATGACATGATGTAGAGGGATAAACTCAAACATAGTGATATAAACCTCATCTTTTTGTCCTCGATGGCAACAATACAATACGTGGCTTGCTGCCCCTACTGTCACTGGGAAAGGACACCGCAAGATTGAACCCAAAGCCAAGCACTTCTCCAATTGCAAGAACTATAGATCTAGTAGGCCAAACCAAACCAATAATTCGAAGAGACTTGCAAGGATATTATGATCATATATAAAGAGTTCAAAAAAGAACCAAATATTTCTCATAGATAACCTTGATCATAAACCCACAATTCATCGGATCTCGACAAACACACCGCAAAAAGAGATTACATCGAATAGATCTCCTCGAAGACCGAGGAGAACTTGGTATTGAGATCCAAAGAGAAAGAAGAAGCCATCTAGATACTAGCTATGGACCCGAAGGTCTGTGGTAAACTATTCACAACTCATGGTGAGGCAATGATGATGATGTAGAAGCACTCCATGGAAGATCCCCCCTCCGGTGGAGCTCCGGAACAGGCCCCAAGATGGGATCTCACGAGAACAGAAGGTTGGGGCGGTGGAACTAGTGTTTTCTCTGTTGTTCTGATGGTTTCGGGGTACGTAGATATATATATGAAGAAGGAGGGCACCGGGGGCCAGACGTGGGGCCCACGAGGCAGGGGGGCGCGCCCCCCACCCTCGCGGACGCCACATCAGCCCTACTCCGTGGTTCTCAAGTCTCTCGTGCGTATTTTTCTCCAAAAATATCTCTCCCGAATGTTTCATTCCGTTTGTACTCCGTTTGATATTCCTTTTCTGTAAAACCCTGAAATAGGCAAAAAAACAGCAATCTGGACTGTGCCTTTGGGTTAATAGGTTAGTGCTACTTCTCGAGCTTGCGTTGTATTCTCTCGAAGAGGAAAGGGTGATGCAGCACAATAGCGTAAGTATTTCCCTCAGTTTTTGAGAACCAAGGTATCAATCCAGTAGGAGACCACGAGCAAGTCCCTCGCACCTGCACAAACAAATAAGAACTTCGCAGCCAATGCGATAAGGGGTTGTCAATCCCTTTACGGTCACTTACGAAAGTGAGATCTGATAGAGATGACAGTTTGATATTTTTGGTATTTTTGGATATAAGAACATAAAGTAAAAGCGGAAAAGTAAAGTAGATTGTAGATTGATATATTGAGAATAGACCCTGGGGCCATAGTGTTCTCTAGTGGCTTCTCTCATGATAGCGAAATTCTACGGCGGGCAAACAAATTACTGCCGAGCAATTGATAGAAAAGTGAATAATTATGAGACTTTCTAGGCATGATCATTATATATAGGCATCATGCCCGAGACAAGTAGACCGAAACGATTCTGCATCAACTACTATTACTCCACACATCGACCGCTATCCAGCAGGCAACTAGAGTATTAAGTTCATAAGAACAGAGTAATGCCATAAGCAAGATGACATGATGTAGAGGGATAAACTCAAACATAGTGATGCAAACCCCATCTTTTTATCGTCGATGGCAACAATACAATACGTGCCTTGCTGCCCCTACTGTCACTGGGAAAGGACACCGCAAGATTGAACCCAAAGCCAAGCACTTCTCCCATTGCAAGAACTGTAAATCTAGTAGGCCAAACCAAACCAATAATTCGAAGAGACTTGCAAGAATATTATAATCATACATAAAGAGTTCAGAGAAGAACCAAATAATTCTCATAGATAATCTTGATCATAAACCCACAATTCATCAGATCTCGACAAACACACGGCAAAAAGAGATTACATCGAATAGATCTCCTCGAAGACCGAGGAGAACTTGGTATTGAGATCCAAAGAGAGAGAAGAAGCCATCTAGATACTAGCTATGGACCCAAAGGTGTGTGGTAAACTACTCACAACTCATGGTGATGCGATGATGATGATGTAGAAGCATTCTGTGGAAGATTCCCCCTCCGACAGAGCTCCGAAACAGGCCCCAAGATGGGATCTCACGGGAACAGAAGGTTCCGGTGGTGGAACTAGGGTTTTTTCTGTTGTTCTGATGGTTTCGGGGTACGTAGGTATATATAGGAGGAAGGAGGGCACCGGGGGCCAGACGGGGTGCCCACGAGGCAGGGGGCGTGCCCTATAGGGCGGCGCGCCCCCACCCTCGTGGACGCCACGTCAGCCCTACTCCGTGGTTCTCAAGTCTCCCGTGCGTATTTTGCTCCAAAAATATCTCCCCCGAAGGTTTCATTACGTTTAGACTCCATTTGATATTCCTTTTCTGAAAAACCCTGAAATAGGCATAAAAAACAGTAATCTGGACTGGGCCTTTGGGTTAGTAGGTTAGTCCCAAAAATAATATAAAAGTGTATAACAAAGCCCATTAAATATCCAAAACATCATAAATAATAGCATGGAACAATGAAAAATTATAGATACGTTGGAGACGTATCAAGCATCCCCAAGCTTAATTCCCGCTCGTCCTCGAGTAGGTAAATGATAAAAATAGAATTTTTGATGTGGAATTCTAACCAACAAAAATTTTCAATGTAATTCTCTTAATTGTGGCATGAATGTTCAGATTTAAAAGATTCAAGACAAAAGTCTATATTGACATAAGAAATAATAATACTTCAAGCATACTAACGAAGCAATCATCTCTTCTCAAAATACTATGGCTAAAGAAAGTTATCCCTACAAAATCATATAGTCTGGCTATGCTCCCTCTTCATCACACAAAATATTCATATCATGCACAACCCCCGTTTCAGCCAAGCACTTGTTTTCATACTCTATTTTTTCAAACCTTTCAACTTTCACACAATACATGAGCGTAATCCATGGACATAGCACTATGTGGAATAGAGAGGTGGTTGTGGAGAAGACAAAAAGGAGGGAGACAGTCTCACATCGACTAGGCGTATCAACGTGCTATGGAGATGCCCATCAATAGATATCAATGTGAGTGAATGTGACGCCCCGAGACCGATGCGCCAGGTGTCAGCCAGTTATTCATCATCATTGCCATGCCATTTGCTTGCGTGCTGCACTTTGCCTTTTTCATCATGTGCATTTCATCAATATGTTTTTCAAAAACTTGCATTCATTCGGGTTCCCCAGTTCTCTCCGTTGCCCGTTCTGAGCCCAGACACACTCGCACGTGCCCGCGGCAACTCCGAATATTTATTTTCTAAGTGGCCAGAAAATGTTCTCAGAATGGGTTGAAACATGGCGTGCGGTCTTATTATAGCATAGGTAGACCGCCTGTCAAATTTCGTCGCATTCGGAGTTCGTTTGATAGCCCATCCGTTAAACATATAGCGGCATTATAGCCGGTTTATTCGTCGGACGTTTCAGTGCTCTAAAACCTATTGCCGGGCTGCCATCTCTCTCTGTCTCTTCTCTCGTCTCAGTCCGATGCCTTCTACACACCCCACTTTCCTCTCCTCGGAACTCGTCCGAGACTGCGCCGAACCCGGTCCGGGCTGTTGTTACCGTTGGGTCCGGATCATCCCCAAACATCCCTGAAATATCATCGGCTCTGTATTTGGACTCCCTAACCTAATTATCTCGACCGTCTGATCTAAATCGGAGGGTCATTCGAGTCCCTTCCAAAAATTCTTATATATATATACATATAGCCACCCCTAGTCCAGATTGAGCCAACCCTAAAATCTCGGACGGCTGTCCCATCCATCCCTCCGCCGCCACACTCCACCGTGTCGTCTCCCACCTCGGGATTTCCTCCCGATCCATTGATTCTCTCCTTCCGCACCAAGCACTGATCTTCATCGACCCCTCCAACCAGCAGCTCCAGCAGCCGCATGAGGCAGCGCCTCCCCGCGTCTTCCTCCACGCTCGTGCCCGAGCAGGAGTGCGCGACCTCGCCTCCCGTCCCTCGCACCGAGGCCCAGCAGGAGGAGCCCGAGCTCCTCTGTCCCGAGACCACCGCCCTCGTCTACGCGACCTCGCCGGAGCACAACTCCGCCAGCAGCTTCGTCAAGGTCCTCTTGCCAGTGGCCGCCTCCAACCACTCGAGCTCCCGCGCTGAGCCCCGCCTTGGATTGCCTCCTCAAGCTCCGCCCTTCTTCTCCTCCGCGCGTCTCCAGCATCCTCCATGCGCCCGGATGCGGCAGCCACCACTGTCCTCCAACCCCCGTTGCGTTATGGCCATGGAGCTCGGAGCTCCACCCCAAGTCGTCATTCGCCTCGCCGCCCCTTCGCCCGCCGGCCTCCCCTGCGGCAAGACGAACCACCGCGGCCTGTATCTGCTCGTCAACGAGCAGATCGCTCGATCTGCAACAACAACGCACGTTGACCCCGCTGTCGCCTGGGCCTCCTCTGTTCCGGCCCAGCGCGCCCCTGCCGGCCTCTCTCCACCGACCCAGGCGGAAGCCCATGGTGAGTTGCCTTCCCCAGCGCCTGTTCCTGTTTGGCCAGGAAGTTTCGGCCCAATGCGTGTTTTATTTATTTATTTTTCCTCTCTTGCGATTTAGCTATTATCCCAGGTTTTCAGAATTGCAGAAAAACCCTCAATCATCATGCATATAATAACTCCACATCCGTGCATCATATGTAAAAACTTTATATATGAAAAATGCTTAGAATTTTGTGTAGATTCATATATGCCACTTTCACCCCTGTTTAAAATGTTTAAAATGCTGTTTGTTTAAGTTTGCTCAAATGCCATGCTAAAATGATTTATTTCCTAACTAAATAACCGTAGCTCGGTTTTTAATAAACTTTATATGTAAATGGGGTGGAAAAATGTGTAGATTAACATGGTACACTTTATTTTCCTGTTTAACAATAATAAAATGTGGTTCTAGGCAGAACAGTACCAAATTCATAATATGCACATGGGGATTTTCCGGAATTGTTGTTTGTTGTTCCAGCCTCATTTAAACTTGTCTAAATAGTTAGTTTACTTTTGCTCCACCCCTTGCATCATACTTGCTTGAGCATATTGTCATGTTTCTTGTTTTGTTTTTCTGTGCTTCCTACCTTGTCATGCATTGCTTCCTATATAGACATGTCATGCATCATACCTTGCCATGTATTGCATCATATATAGACTTGTGTTGTTTGACTGTGCTTCCTACCTTGCCATGTTGTGCTTCCTGTATAGACTTGTAGTGCATCCTATATAGAATTGTCATGCATCATACTTGGATGTGCATCGTATGCCATGTTTATGCTTGTGTGTTTACCGTGTTGTTTGCTTCTTTCCGGTTGCTTCTCTTGTTAGCTTCGGTTCCATTCCGGAGTTGTGAGGATCCGTTCGACTACTTCATGGACCTGTTCTTCTTCCTTGCGGAATCCCAGGCAAGATGACCATACCCTTGGATACCTTTACTATCTTTGCCATGCTTAGTGTCTCGATGCTATCGTTACATGTCGCGCTACCCATCTTTTATGTCAGCCTCTCCTTGTTGCCATGAAACCTCTAACCTTTGACACCTTCCTAGCAAAACCATTGTTTGGCTTGTTACTCGCTTGCTCAGCTCCTCTTATAGCGTTGTTAGTTGTAGGTGAAGATGAAGATCGTTCCAGGAGGGAACTTGTTGTTGCAATATCACAATATCTATTATTATTATTAACACACCTATATATACTGGGCATGGGTGGAAGGCTTGGCCTTTTGCTCGGTGTTTTGTTCCACTCATGCCACCTTAGGCGCCGATAAACCGGCATTATGTTCCTTGATTTTGCGTTCCTTACACGATGGGTATATGGGGACCCCTTGACACTTCGACTTTGAATAAAACTCCTCCAGCAAGGCCCAACATTGGTTTTAATTGGCCTCATAATAACAACTTAATTAAATAATTAAATTTGCATAGGGGGTCGCGCCCTCGAGATTTTTTTCTACATAGCAGGGGGGGCCAGTGCTGATGGTGTTGGTCCCGAACGGGGAGTATGCGGGGCCACCTTAGGGAAACCCGAGGGCTGGTTTTACTCGTATAATCACCCATCCGGACGTGGCCTAGGACGAGATACAAGCGGCTATTATCAGGGTGTCGGCACGCCGGGAGGTCTTGCTGGAGTTGTTTTACCATTGTCGAAATGTCTTTTGCACCGGGATGCCGAGCCTGATCGGTTTTCCCTAAGATAAGGGGTGATGATATTATATTTATCACTTCAGGTGATCGTGAGAGCTTGTGATGGCTAAGTTGGGACACCCCTGCAGGGTTATGATCTTTAGAAAGCCGTGTCCGCGGTTATGTGGCAGATTGGAATTTGTTAATGTCCGGTTGTAGAAAACTTGACAGAGGATCCGAAGTAAAACACACAACTGTGTGAGTAACCGTGATTGTCTCTTTTCATTTTGAGAAGAGAACACGGTGGGGTTATGTTTGACTCGTAGGTAGTTCAGGATCTTTAGCGATCACTACTAGTTTGTGACCGTTTGCGTAGATACTCATCTTATTCTTGTACTCGTAATTTAGCCACCATATTATGCTTAGCCGTTGCTGCAACCTCACCACTACCCTCTTCCATACCCATAAAGCTTTGCTAGTCTTGATACCCATAGTTATGGGATTGCTGAGTCCTCGTGGCTCACAGATACTACAACACCAGATGCAGGTTCAGCCGAGGATGATGCAGGAGCTGGTTCAAGTACTTCACTGGGAGCTCGATGAAGAGAGTGGCCGTATATGTGTGACGTTTTCGACGATCAGTAGTGGTTTCTACTAGAGGCGATTCGAACCTGTGGCTTTATGTTTTTGGTATCTTTCATTTGGATCTTCACCCGTAGTCGGGTTGTGATGTTTTGGATGATGATTTGCTTATGTAATGTATTGTGTGACGTGGCGAGTGTACGCTAACTATCCGTTTGCAATTTCATCCCTATTTTTACATGAGTCGTGCAAAGATACCAAACTTGAGATCATTCTAGAATGGTCTTATACCTTTAAGTCGTGCCTCGACACGTAGGAGGTATAGTCCCATCCTGGGCGTTACAAGTTGGTATTCAGAGCCTTCTCCGACCTAGGAGCCCCCACTGATTGATCGAATCATTGACGGTTGAGTCTAGGCACACACTTGAAAATGTTTTGAGTCCTATATATATATATATCGGAGAGTAGGATTTCTTTTGCTCCTCATCTCTTTTCACTCTGGTGAGGACTCCTGATGATTACTTTTATCTCTTCTACTCTCAAAATTTCACCAAATTTTTTTTTAGGATCACGCGAGTATTGTTTGGATTGTTCCGATGTCGTTGTGACGAGAACATTGTTCTCGATGCCTCCTGTCATTTAGGGGTTGTGGCAGTGTCCCGGGGAGTTGAGCTCCGAGGTGTTGTCGTCGCAAATATATCGCAGTAGTTCTGGAATACTTAAGACGGCCGACATCGAAAACTCTCCTATGCGGTATGTGGCAAGATAACCCCGACATCACCCAGTACTGGGGAGGTAGTTCGGGAGTATTGGCATAGCTTGTATAGTAGATGCGTTTTGAAGGTCCGATGTAAACGGTTTCCGGAAATAACTGGTTATGTGTTGAAGGATGGATACAGCTGGATGTAGGTTTAGAGTTGAGTGCGCGATGCTTCCCCTGTATCCCCAACACCTGATTGCATAACTGGAAACTTTCGGAAATTAATAGGTGGGTTCATCCAGTAGTTCGTAGGCATTCTTCCAACGAATGCATGATATGGAGTTCGGGGTTCTACATTGAGTGAAGTAGTTTTATGGGCTTGTTCCGATCGGGAGTTGCATCTTAAATGGTCCTTGGCTATGCTGATCCGGGGATTGCAAAACCCTTTTGTAATACGTTCCATGAGCTTTCAGCACGAACATGTGGAACGAAGCTTCTATCTTGTATCTGTTCTATCTGCTCCTTGTTGCTTTTATTTACCTTTTGTTCTCCCAAGTGGCTTCTCGACAAGTTGATGTACCATCAAGCTATGGAATTCATTCGTTCAATTCTCTGTTCGGATGCTATTGTGAAGATTATGTTGCAACATATCTATCCTTTGTATTGATTTGATTCTGGTATTCGAGTTGCTTCGATGTCAAGTGTTGACTCCATACCTTTCTTAATCGGTGTTCTCATATTTCTATGGGAGTGCTAGTCCTTCTTGATCATCAAGATTGCTATGTTAAATTCTTTCAACTGGCGTGCTACACCTCGAGTTACCCGATCCTTTTAATATGTGCAAGATCAAGTCTTGGTTTTCCTCAATGGTGCATGTTTCATTCATCCCAAGTTATCTTTGTTTCCCCACCCTCCCACCCTTCTTCTTCTTGGAGCCAGAAATTCTTAAATGAAATATCCATTTTGTTAATGTGATGTTTCCTCATTCATTTCCTTCAATGTTCTTATCCGGTGATTCTCAGGAAGATGCTCGAGAACTTCAAGTTCATCATTCTCCGTTCTCGTTTCTTCTCCGGTGGAATAAATTCAAGCTTCGGTCATGATCATATCTCTTCCTTTTTGTTTAACATGTTTTCTCATGTTGAAATTTCTTATCCAAGGTTCTCTTATTTCTGCCCATCTATTTATTCATATCCGAAGTGTTCAAGGTATCTGAGAAGATTCATAATTCCATTCTTAATCCGTTCAAACTATTTTGAGATTGATATCTCATCCAAGCCATTTCATTCAACCGGTGCAATACCTCTTAAGCAATCTTTCTCAACGGTGATTTCTTTTGAGTGGGCCCTAACCCACAGGTCTTTTTCCAGGATCTTACCTGACTCTTCTAATTTCTTTTCCGGAGTATCTTGAAATTCTTGATGGCATTTCTCGTCATCATTCTCAACATTTGAAGACCGAAGAAGAGTTTCTCTTAAATCTTGGCCCGTTCTATTGAAGATTCGTGGTTCTAGCTTCATGCCATCCTCATTATTGTTCCGATTGCGAGGAATTCTTTTATACCATCCGAAGCATTTCATGAATTCTTTTCTTTGTGTTCCTCCGAAGGCCATTATTTCAGCATATTTCTTCGTTCTCAGTTTTCAACTTTGTCCTCCAAACATCCTTCATTGATGCCTCTTCGTTCGTCTCCATGTTCTTCCGGTGCATCGTTCAAGTATTCTTTAATCAGTTAGTGATCTCTTCGTTCTCTTGTATCTAAATTTCCTCAAGTGCTTATTCTTCCTAGTGATTATTCTCTTTCATCACCCGGTTTCAATTCTTGCGGCGGTTCATTCAAGATTACTCTTCCGTTGTTATCGTATTAATTCATTTGTTCCTTTCATAATCCTACCTGTGGTTCGTTGAAGATTTACCCAAGTTTGTGCGAGATCTCTCTTGAATTCTGGGTAAGAAGAATAAGTAGTAGGCCAAATCTGTTGCTTGTCATTAATTTAATTTGATGAAGGATAAGCATACAGTAAATCTTATTCTTATTTCCTCGAAGTGATTAATCTCTTTTTTTCCGGAGCTTGTTCATCATATCATATTCTCGGTTCTAAGTTGTTCATCTTGTTTTCCGAAGCTCCAAGTTATTTCAATTATATCATTTCAAACCTCCATCTAATTCATCGTAGGCCTTGAATCTTATTCTTTTCATCTTTCACTTCTCATGCTTCATTACCGGAGTTCTCATGATGGTCGATCTTGATTTAATTCATCCTCGAAGTCTTCATCAAGATTCTTGTTGGAGCTCAAGCATTTTTCTTCATGCATTCCAATTGCAATCCTTTCTACCTTATCTTTTCAGATGGTGTTATGTCATTCTTGACAATTCCTTCACGGATTATGATTCCCGAGTTATCAAGAATGGGATATTTAAAACCATCATTTTCCTTGTTCAGGAGATCTTTCCAACCCTTCAATTTATTCGTTGGAGTTATCTTGGGTTGTATTTCACCTAAAGCTTTCCCTAAAGATTATTGCTATTATGGTGCTTATAAATGACCCAAGTTCTTCATTTATCCTTCCGGTGAAATAAGTTTCTCGTCTCCTTGTTGATCTCAATCCAATCAAATGTTTTTCGTAAGTAGCTGGTTGTCACCTCTTAATTTTGAGATGTTTTCCATAAGCCCACATCAAGCTTATTCATTTCGTTGTTGATTTTCTCCATCAACCCCATTCAACCCTTCTTTGTAAGGAGGATTTCCAAATTCATTCGTGGCAGAAGTTGTCATTTTTCTTCTCCATTCATTTCTTTCATTGATTATATGCTATTCTTTCATTCCGGAGGCATTGTGATGTTGCTCTCTCCAAACCATCATATCGTTTTATCGGGATCATGTTCTTTCCCTTGCTTATCATTTAACCGGAGTGTTGTATTCTTCATTCAAGTTCCCTCATCTTATCAAGCTTGCCTCTCTTTTCAAACGGAGTGCTGTCTGAATCCTTCTTACCCCTTCTGCCATTCTTTCGATTGTTTCAGAGGCAATATGCTGTCGATTTCATCAAGATCATCCATCTTCTCAAGTTCTTGTTAATTCCTTCCATTTTCAGTCGGAGTGCTGTACAAATTATGTCATTCTTATTCCTTGGTTATACCGTTGCAGTTTCATATTCTTTTGGTTCGTAAGCTCTTGTTTCATGTCTTTCAACCTACAAGGTTCTCATAATGTTCCTTGTTCCTCTTTTCTAACGGAGTTTTCATATTCGTTCATCTCCGTTGTATTCTTCTTTCATTTTGGTCAACCTCTCAGGTTCGTGGTTTCACTCGTCTGTCAAAGAAGCAACTTTATTTACCTCTTCTTTTTTCGTTTCTACCCGGTGCTATCTCTAGGATCTCGGGTCGAGATCCTCTGTTAGTGTGGGAGAGTTGTGACGCCCCGAGACCGATGCGCCAGGTGTCAGCCAGTTATTCGTCATCGTTGCCATGTCATTTGCTTGCGTGCTGCACTTTACCTTGTCATCACGTGCATTTCATCAACATGTTTTTCAAAAACTTGCATTCGTTCGGCTTCCCCAGTTCTATCCGTTACCCGTTCTGAGCCCAGACACACTCGCATGTGCCCGCGGCAACTCTGAATATTTATTTTATAAGTGGCCAGAAAATGTTCTCAGGATGGGTTGAAACTTGGTGTGCGGTCTTATTATAGCATAGGTAGACCGCCTGTCAAATTTCGTCGCATTCGGAGTTCGTTTGATAGCCCATCCGTTAAACATATAGCGGCATTATAGCCGGTTTATTCGTCGGGCGTTTCAGTGCTCTAAAACCTGTTGCCGGGCTGCCATCTCTCTCTCTCTTCTCTCGTCTCAGTCCGATGCCTTCTACACAGCCCACTTTCCTATCCTCGCAACTCGTCCGAGACTGCGCAGAACCCGGTCCGGGCTGTTGTTACCGTTGGGTCCGGATCATCCCCAAACATCCCTAAACTATCATCGGTTCTGTATTTGGACTCCCTAACCAAATTATCTCGACCGTTTGATCTAAATCGGAGGGTCATTCTAGTCCCTTCCAAAAATTCTTATATATATATAGCCACCCCTAGTCCAGATTAAGCCAACCCTAAAATCTCGTACGGCTCTCCCATCCATCCCTCCGCCGCCGCCACACTCCACCGTGTCGTCTCCCACCTCGGGATCTCCTCCCGATCCACTGATTCTCTCCTTCCGCGCCAAGCAGTGATCTTCATCGACCCCTCCAACCAGCAGCTCCAGCAGCCGCATGAGGCAGCGCCTCCCCGCGTCTACCTCCACGCTCGTGCCCGTGCAGGAGTGCACGACCTC
This sequence comes from Secale cereale, assembly GCA_902687465.1. NCBI lineage: Eukaryota > Viridiplantae > Streptophyta > Magnoliopsida > Poales > Poaceae > Secale > Secale cereale. Next base: position 603,291,076 of record LR738712.1, read on the forward strand.
GCCTCCCGTCCCTCGCACCGAGGCCCAGCAGGAGGAGCCCGAGCTGCTCTGTCACGAGACAACCGCCCTCGTCTACGCGACCTCGCCGGAGCACACCTCCGCCAGTAGCTTCGTCAAGGTCCTCTTGCCCGTGGTCGCCTCCAACCACTCGAGCTCCCGCGCCGAGCCCCGCCTTGGATCGCCTCCTCAAGCTCCGCCCTTCTTATCCTCCGCGCGTCTCCAGCATCCTCCATGCGCCCGGATCCGGCAGCCACCACTGTCCTCCAACCGCCGTTGCGTTATGGCCATGGAGCTCGGAGCTCCGCCCCAAGTCGTCATTCGCCTCGCCGGCCCTTCGCCCGCCGGCCTCCCCTGCGGCAAGACGAACCACCGCGGCCTGTCTCTGCTCGTCAACGAGCAGATCGCTCGATCTGCAACAACAACGCGCGTTGACCCCACTGTCGCCTGGGCCTCCTCTGTTCCGGCCCAGCGCGCCCCTGCCGGCCTCCCTCTCCACCGACCCAGGCGGAAGCCCATGGTGAGTTGCCTTCCCCAGCGCCTGTTCCTGTTGGGCCAGGCAGTTTCGGCCCAATGCATTTTTTTTATTTTTTTCCTCTGTTGCGATTTAGCTATTATCCCAGGTTTTCAGAATTGCAGAAAAACCCTCAATCATCATGCATATAACAACTCCACATCCGTGCATCATATGTAAAAACTTTATATATGAAAAATGCTTAGAATTTTGTGTAGATTCATAATATGCCACTTTCACCCCTGTTTAAAATGTTTAAAATGCTATTTGTTTAAGTTTGCTCAAATGCCATGCTAAAATGATTTATTTCCTAAGTAAATAACCGTAGTCCGGTTTTTAATAAACTTTATATGTAAATGGGGTGGAAAAATGTGTAGATTAACATGGTACACTTTATTTTCCTGTTTCACAATAATAAAATGTGGTTCTAGGCAGAACAGTACCAAATTCATAATATGCACATGGGGATTTTGCAGAATTGTTGTTTGTTGTTCCGACCTCATTTAAACTTGTCTAAATAGTTAGTTTACTTTTGCTCCACCCTTTGCATCATACTTGCTTGAGCATATTGTCATGTTTCTTGTGTTGTTTTTCTGTGCTTCCTACCTTGTCATGCATTGCTTCCTGGATAGACTTGTCATTCATCATACCTTGCCATGTATTGCATCATATATAGACTTGTGTTGTTTTACTGTGCTTCCTACCTTGCCATGTTGTGCTTCCTGTATAGACTTGTAGTGCATCCTATATAGAACTGTCATGCATCATACATGGATGTGCATCGTATGCCATGTTTATGCTTGTGTGTTTACCGTGTTGTTTGCTTCTTTCCGGTTGCTTCTCTTGTTAGCTTCGGTTCCGTTCCGGAGTTGTGAGGATCCGTTCGACTACTTCATGGACTTGTTTTCTTCCTTGCGGAATCCCATGCAAGATGACCATACCCTTGGATACCTTTACTATCTTTGCCATGCTTAGTGTCTCGATGCTATCGTTACATGTCGCGCTACCCATCTTTTATGTCAGCCCCTCCTTGTTGCCATGAAACCTCTAACCTTTGACACCTTCCTAGAAAAACCATTGTTTGGCTTGTTACCCGCTTGCTCAGCCCCTCTTATAGCGTTGTTAGTTGCAGGTGAAGATGAAGATCGTTCCAGGAGGGAACTTGTTGTTGGAATATCACAATATCTATTATTATTATTAACACACCTATATATACTGGGCATGGGTGGAAGGCTTGGCCTTTTGCTCAGTGTTTTGTTCCACTCATGCCACCTTAGGCGCCGATAAACCGGCATTATGTTCCTTCATTTTGCGTTCCTTACGCGATGGGTATATGGGGACCCCTTGACACTTCAACTTTGAATAAAACTCCTCCAGCAAGGCCCAACATTGGTTTTAATTTGCCTCATAATAACAACTTAATTAAATAGTTAAATTTGCATAGGGGGTCGCGCCCTCAAGATTTTTTTCTACATAGCAGGGGGGGCCAGTGCTGATGGTGTTGGTCCCGAACGGGGAGTATGCGGGGCCACCTTGGGGAAACCCGAGGGCTGGTTTTACTCGTATAATCGCTCATCCGGACGTGGCCTGAGATGAGATACGCGCGGCTACTATCAGGGTGTCGGCACGTCGGGAGGTCTTGCTGGACTTGTTTTACCATTGTCGAAATGTCTTATGCACCGGGATGCCGAGCCTGATCGGTTTTCCCTAAGATAAGGGGTGATGATATTATATTTATCACTTCAACTGATCGTGAGAGCTTGTGATGGGCTAAGTTGGGACACCCCTGCAGGGTTATGATCTTTCGAAAGCCGTGCCCGTGGTTATGTGGCAGATTGGAATTTGTTAATGTCCGGTTGTAGAAAACTTGACAGAGGATCCAAAGTAAAACCCACAACTGTGTGAGTAATCGTGATTGTCTCTTTTCATTTTGAGAAGAGAACACGGTGGGGTTATGTTTGACTCGTAGGTAGTTCAGGATCTTTAGCGATCACTACTAGTTTGCGACCGTTTGCGTAGATACTCATCTTATTCTTGTAATCGTAAGTTAGCCACCATATTATGCTTAGCCGCTGCTGCAACCTCACCACTACCCTCTTCCATACCCATAAAGCTTTGCTAGTCTTGATACCCATGGTTATGGGATTGATGAGTCCTCGTGGCTCACAGATACTACAACACCAGATGCAGGTTCAGCCGAGGATGATGCAGGAGCTGGTTCAAGTACTTCACTGGGAGCTCGATGAAGAGAGTGGCCGTATGTGTGTGACGTTTTCGACGATCAGTAGTGGTTTCAACTAGGGGCGATTCGGACCTGTGGCTTTATGTTTTTGGTATCTTTCATTTGGATCTTCACCCGTAGTCGGGTTGTGATGTTTTGGATGATGATTTGCTTATGTAATGTATTGTGTGACATGGCGAGTGTAAGCCAACTATCCTTTTGCAATTTCATCCCTATTTTTACATGAGTCGTGCAAAGATACCAAACTTGAGATTATTCCAGAATGGGCTTATACCTTTAAGTCGTGCCTCGACAAGTAGGAGGTATAGTCCCATCCTGGGCATTACAGTGAGTAGGGATTGCCATGCAACGGATGCACTATACCTAAAAATGTATGAAAGCTCAACAAAAGAAACTAAGTGGGTGTGCATCCAACTTGCTTGCTCACGAAGACCTAGGGCATTTGAGGAAGCCCATAGTTGGAATATACAAGCCAAGTTTTATATTAAAAATTCCCACAAGTATATGAAAGTGACTAAACATGAGACTCTCTATCATGAAGAACATGGTGCTATTTTGAAGCACAAGTGTGAAAAAATATAGTAGCAATTGTCGCTTTTTTTGGGCCTTTCTTTTTTCTTTGGCCTTTCCTTTTTTTTAAGGGGCTTTCTTGATTTAGCCTTTCCTCACATGGGACACTCGATATTACAACTTGATACTAGAACAAAGTATGACCTATATGAATGCCTCCGGCGGTGTACCGGGATGTGCAATGAGTCAAGAGTGACATGTATGAAAAATTATGCATGGTGGCTTTGCCACAAGTACGATGTCAACTACATGATCATGCATGGCAATATGACAATATGAAGCGTGTCATATGAACGTAACGGTGGAAAGTTGCATGGCAATATATATCGGAATGGCTATGGAAATGCCATGATAGGTAAATATGGTGGCTGTTTTGAGGAAGATATATGTTGGCTGTTTTGAGGAAGGATATACAGTGGGTGTATGGTACCAGCGAAAGTTGTGCGGTACAAGAGAGGCTAGCAATGGTGGAAGGGTGAGAGTGTGTAATATCCATGGACTCAACATTAGTCATAAGAAATCATATACTTATTGCAAAAATTTACAAGTCATCAAAACAAGGCAATCAACGCATGCTCCTAGGGGGGAGGTTGGTAGGAGTTAACCATCGCGCGCCCCCGACCTCCACACAAAGGAGGACACTCTACAAATACATCATGCTCTAACTTCGTCACATAGCGGTTCACCATACGTGCATGCTACGGGAATCACTAACTTTAACACAAGCATTTCTCAATTTCATAATAACTACACTAGCATGACTCTAATATCACTATCCTCATATCTCAAAACAATTATCAAGCATCCATCTTCTCATCATATTCAATGCACTTAGTGTGAAAGTTTTTACTACATTGATCTTGGATGTCTACCATGTGAAGGCTAGTTTCATAGCCAAAGCACATTACCATGCTGTTTTAATAAACTCTCAAAATGATAAAAGTGAAGCATGAGAGGTCAACAATTTCTACAAAATATAATCACCACCGTGCTCTAACAGATATAAGTGAAGCACTAGAGCAAAAACTATTCAACTCAAAAGATATAAGTGAAGCACATAGAGTGTTCTATCAATTCCTAGGACATATTTAACTCTCTCAAAAAGGTGTGTCCAGCAATGATAATTGCGGCAAACTAACAATCAAAGACTCAAATTATACATGACACTCCAAGTAAAACACATATCGTGTGGTGAATAAAAATATAGCTCCGAGTATAGTTACTGATGGATGAAGACGAAAGAGGGGATGCCTTCCCGAGGCATCCCCAAGCTTAGGCTTTTGGTTGTCCTTGAATTTTACCTTGGGTTGCCTTGGGCATCCCCAAGCCTAGGCTCTTGCCACCCTTTGTTCCATAGTCCATCAAAGCAATACTCAAAACTTGAAAACTTCACAACACAAAACTTAGACAAAAATCTCGTGAGCTCCGTTAGTATAAGAAAACAAACCACTACTCAAAGGTACTATAATGAATTCATTATTTGTTTATATTGGTGTTAACCCTACTATATTAAAACTTCACTATGATTCATACTTCCCAATACTAGTCATAGATGCATTGAAATAAGCAAACAACACACGAAAAACAAAATCTGTCAAAAACAGAACAGTCTGTAGTAATCTGTAACTTTCGCATACTTCTATAACTCCAAAAAAATTAATTAAATGGGTAAACGCGAGAAATTTATCTATTAATTATCTTCAAAAAGAATCAACTAAATAGCACGCTCCAGTAAAATCTGGTGACCATTCTAGCGAGCGCTAACGGTTTTGTTTTTCACAGCAAGATCATATAAACTGCACACAAGTCTTCCCAAAGGTTCTACTTGGCACAAACACTAATTAAAACACAAAACCACATCTAAATAGAAGCTAGACGCAATATTTACTAAACAGAAGCAAAAACAAAAAATGTAAAATTGGGTTGCCTCCCAACAAGCGCTATCGTTTTACGCCCCTAGCTAGGCACGATACATATATAGATCTAGGTATTGCCATCTTTGGAAGGCAATCCATAAGTGGCTCTCATAATAGATTCATATGGTAATTTGATTTTATTTCTAGGAAAGTGTTCCATGCCTTTCCTTAACATAAATTGGAATCTAATATTTCCTTCCTTCATATCAATAATTGCACCAATCGTTCTAAGGAAATGTCTACCAAGAATAATAGGACATAAAGGATTGCAATCTATATCAAGAACAATGAAATCTACGGGCACATAATTCCTATTGGCAACAATAAGAACATCATTAAACTTTCCCATAGGTTTGTTAATAGTTGATTCTGCAAGATGCAAATTTAAAGAACAATCATCAAGCTTATGGAACCCTAGCAAATCACACAAAGTTTTTGGGATAGTGGAAACACTTGCACCCAAATCACACAAAGCATAGAATTCATGATCTTTAATTTTTATTTTAATAGTAGGTTCCCACTCATCATAAAGCTTTCTAGGGATAGAAACTTCTAATTCAAGTTTTTCTTCATAAGATTGCATCAAAGCATCAACTATGGGTTTGGTAAAAGCTTTATTTTGACTATAAGCATGCAGAGAGTTTAGTACGGATTGCAACAAGGAAATACAATCAATCAAAGAGAAATTATCATAATTGAATCCCTTGAAATCCAAGGTAGTGGGTTCATCACTATGCAAAGTTTTAATCTCTTCACTCCCACCTTTAACAATTTTAGCATCAAGATCTAAAAATTCCAAATCATTGGACACCTTAAAGAAGACTCATCTCCAATCCTATATTTATCAAGATTCACACTAGAAAACAAGGATCTAATAGGAGGCACATCAATAACTTTCAGATCTTCATCTTTATTTTCATGATAAATAGAAGAACACGCTTTTATATAATTCTCTCTTTTAGCACGCATCCTAGCGGTTCTTTCTTTGCATTCATCAATGGAAATTCTCATGGATTTGAGAGACTCATTGATATCATGCTTAGGTGCGATAGATCTAAGTTTCAAAGAATCAACATCAAGAGTAATTCTATCCACACTTCTAGCCAATTCATCAAACTTAAGCAATTTTTCTTCAAGCATAGCATTGAAATTCTTTTCCGAAATCATAAACTCCTTAACACTAGTTTCAAATTCAGAAGACATCTTTCCATAAGAGTTGTTGTAGGAATTTCCATAATTATTAGAGGAATTACTAGGAAAATGCCTAGGATTAAAGTTCCCTCTATAAGCATTGTTACCAAAATTATTCCTACCAACAAAATTCACATCCAAGGATTCATTATTATTTTCAATCAACATGGATAAAGGAATATCATTAGGATCAGAAGAAGCACTCTTAGCAGCAAATAATTTCATAAGTTCATCCATCTTTCCACTCAAAACACTAATCTTTTCAATAGCATGCACTTTTTTATTAGTAGATCTTTTGGTGTGCCATTGAGAATAATTAACCATAATATTATCTAGGAGTTTGGTAGCTTCTCCTAAGGTAGTTTCCATGAAAGTGCCTCCTGCAGCCGAATCTAAAAGATTTCTAGAAGCAAAATTCAAGGCAGCATAAAAGTTTTGAATAATTATCCATAAGCTCAAACCATGAGTAGGGCAATTACGTATCATTAATTTCATTCTCTCCCAAGCTTGTGCAACATGCTCATGATCTAGTTGCTTAAAATTCATAATATCGTTTCTAAGAGAGATGATCTTAGCAGGAGGGAAATACTTAGAGATAAAAGCATCTTTGCACTTATTCCACGAATCAATACTATTTCTAGGCAAAGAAGAAAACCAAGTTTTAGCACGATCTCTAAGTGAAAACGGAAATAACTTCAATTTAACAATATCGTTATCTGTATCCCTTTTCTTTTGCATATCACACAAATCAACAAAGTTGTTTAGATGGGTAGCGGCATCTTCACTAGGAAGGCCGGAAAATTGATCTTTCATGACAAGATTCAACAGAGCAGCATTGATCTCACAAGATTCAGCATCGGTAATAGGAGCAATCGGAGTGCTAATAAAATCATTATTGTTGGTATTGGAGAAGTCACGCAATTTGGTATTGTTCTGAGCCATAGTGACAAGCAAGCAATCCAACACACAAGCAAACAAGAAGCAAGCGAACGATAAACACACGACAGAAGGAGGGCGAATAAAACGGCAAGGGTGAAGTGGGGGAGAGGAAAACGGGAGGCAAATAAATGTAATGCGAAGGATAAGGGTTTGTGATAGGTACTTGGTATATGACTTTTGCGTAAGCCTCCCCGGCAACGACGCCATAAATTCTTCTTGCTACTTCTCGAGCTTGCGTTGTATTCCCTCGAAGAGGAAAGGGTGATGCAGCACAGTAGCGTAGTATTTCCCTCAATTTTTGAGAACCAAGGTATCAATCCAGTAGGAGACCACGCGCAAGTCCCTCGCACCTGCACAAACAAATAATAATTTCGCAGCCAACGCGATAAGGGGTTGTCTATCCCTTTACGGTCACTTACGAAAGTGAGATCTGATAGAGATGATAGTTTGATATTTTTGGTATTTTTGGATATAAGAACAGAAAGTAAAAGCGGAAAAGTAAAGTAGATTGTAGATTGATATGTTGAGAATAGACCCGGGTGCCACAGTGTTATCTAGTGGCTTCTCTCATCATAGCGATATTCTATGGCTGGTAAATAAATTACTGTCGAGCAATTGATACAAAAGTGAATAATTATGAGACTATCTAGGCATGATCATTATATATAGGCATCACGTCCGAGACAAGTAGACCGAAATGATTCTGCATCTACTACTATTACTCCACACATCGACCGCCATCCACCATGCATCTAGAGTATTAATTTCATAAGAACAGAGTAACGCCATAAACAAGATGACATGATGTAGAGGGATAAACTCAAACATAGCAATATAAACCCCATCTTTTTATCCTTGATGGCAACAATACAATACGTGCCTTGTGCCCCTACTGGCACTGGGAATGGACACCGCAAGATTGAACCCAAAGCCAAGCACTTCTCCCATTGGAAGAACTATAGATCTAGTAGGCCAAACCAAACCAATGATTCGAAGAGACTTGCAAGGATATTATAATCATACATAAAAAGTTCAGAGAAGAACCAAATATTTCTCATAGATAATCTTGATCATAAACCCACAATTCATCGGATCTCGACAAACACACCGCAAAAAGAGATTACATCGAATAGATCTCCTCGAAGACCGAGGAGAACTTGGTATTGCGATCCAAAGAGAGAGAAGAAGCCATCTAGATACAAGCTATGGACCCGAAGGTCTGTGGTAAACTACTCACAACTCATGGTGAGGCGATGATGATGATGTAGAAGCACTCCGTGGAAGATCCCCCCTCCGGTGGAGCTCCTGAACAGGCCCCAAGATGGGATCTCACGGGAATTGAAGGTTGCGCCGGTGGAACTATGATTTTTTCTGTTGTTCTGATGGTTTCGGGGTACGTAGGTATATATAGGAGGAAGGAGGGCACCGGGGGCCAGACGGGGTGCCCACGAAGCAGGGGGCGCGCCCTATAGAGGGAGGCGCCCCCCACCCTCGTGGACGCCACATCAGCCCTACTCCGTGGTTCTCAAGTCTCCCATGCGTCTTTTGCTCCAAAAATATCTCTCCCGAAGGTTTCATTCCATTTGGACTCCATTTGATATTCCTTTTCTGTAAAACCCTGAAATAGGCAAAAAAAATAGCAATCTAGAATGGGCCTTTGGGTTAGTAGGTTAGTCCCAAAAATAATATAAAAGTCTATAACAAAGCCCATTGAACATCCAAAACACCATAAATAATAGCATGGAACAATAAAAAATTATAGATACGTTGGAGACGTATCAGTTAGTCCCAAAAATAATATAAAGTGTATAACAAAGCCCATTAAACATCAAAAACATGATAAATAATAGCATGGAATAGTCAAAAATTATAGATACGTTGGAGACGTATCAAGCATCCCCAAGCTTAATTCATGCTCGTCCTCGAGTAGGTACGTGATAAAAAGAGAATTTTTGATGTGGAATGCTAACCAACATAATTTTCAATGTAGTTATGTTAATTGTGGCATGAATGTTCATATCTGAAAGATTCAAGACAAAACTCTATATTGACATAAGATATAATAATACTTCAAGCATACTAACAAAGCAATCATGTCTTCTCAAAATACCATGGCTAAATAAAGTTATCCCTACAAATTCATATAGTATGGCTATGCTCCCTCTTCATCACACGAAATATTCATATCATGCACAACCCCGGTTCCAGCCAAGCACTTGTTTTCATACTCTATCTTTTCAAACCTTTCAACTTTCACGCAATACATGAGCGTGAGCCATGGACATAACACTATGGGTGGAATAGAGTGGTTGTTGTGGAGAAGACAAAAAGGAGGGAGATAGTCTCACATCGACTAGGCGTATCAACGGGCTATGGAGATGCCCATCAATAGATATCAATGTGAGTGAGTAGGGATTGCCATGCAACGGATGCACTAGAGCTAAGAATGTATGAAAGCTCAACAAAAGAAACTAAGTGGGTGTGCATCCAACTTGCTTGCTCACGAAGACCTAGGGCATTTGAGGAAGCCCATCGTTGGAATATACAAGCCAAGTTCCATAATGAAAATTCCCACTAGTATATGAAAGTGACTAAACATGAGACTCTATCAAGAAGAACATGGTGCTACTTTGAAGCACAAGTGTGGAAAAAGATAGTAGCAATTGTCTCTTTTTTCTTTTCTCTTTTTTTTGGGGCCTTTCTTTTTTTTCTTTGGCCTTTCTTGTTTTTTTTCGGCGGGGCTTTCTTTATTTAGCCTTTCGTCACATGGGACAATATGCTCCAATAATGATGATCATCACACTTATATTGATTTACAACTCGATACTAGAACAAAGTATGACTTTATATGAATGCCTCCAGCGGTGTACCGGGATATGCAATGAATCAAGAGTGACATGTATGAAAAATTTTGCATGGTGGCTTTGCCACAAATACTATGTCAACTCCATGATCATGCATGGCAATACGACAATATGAAGCGTGTCATATGAACGGAACGGTGGAAAGTTGCATGGCAATATATGTCGGAATGGCTATGGAAATGCCATGATAGGTAGGTATGGTGGTTGTTTTGAGGAAGATATATGGTGGCTATTTTGAGGAAGGATATATAGTGGCTGTTTTGAGGAAGGATATATAGTTGGTGTATGGTACCGGCGAATATTGCGCGGTACAAGAGAGGCTAGCAATGGTGGAAGGGTGAGAGTGCGTATAATCCATGGACTCAACATTCGTCATAAGAACTCCTATACTTATTGCAATAATTTATGAGTCATCAAAACAAAGCAATCAACGCATGCTCCTAGGGGGGAGGTTGGTAGGAGTTAACCATCGCGCGCCCCCGACCTCCACACAAAGGAGGACACTCTACAAGTACCTCATGCTCTAACTTCGTCACATAGCGGTTCACCATACATGCATGTTAAAAGAATCACTAACCTTAACAGAAGTATTTCTCAATTTCATAAACCTACTGTATTCCAACTTCTCCATGATTGTGGCGGAGCTCCGGAACAGGCCCCAAGATGGGATCTCACAGGAACAGAAGGTTGTGGCGGTGGAACTAGGGTTTTCTCTGTTGTATTGATGGTTTCGGGGTACGTAGATATATATATAGGAAGAAGGAGAGCACCGGGGGCCAGACATGGGTCCCATGAGGCAGGGGCCGCACCTCCCACCCTCATGGACGCCACGTCAGCCCTACTTCGTGGTTCTCAAGTCTCCCGTGCGTATTTTGCTCCAAAAATATCTCTCCCGAATGTTTCATTCCGTTTGGACTCTGTTTGATATTCCTTTTCTGTGAAACCCTGATATAGGCAAAAAAACAGCAATCTGGATTGGGCCTTTGGGTTAATAGGTTAGTCCCCAAAATAATATATGTATAACTAAGCACATTAAACATCCAAAACATCATAAATAATAGCATGGAACAATTAAAAAATATAGATATGTTGGAGACGTATCAAGTAGCATTACTCAAACGGTGGCATTGATTAATATTACTAGAGAGATTATATTAACAATAAAATTCGTTAAACATGTAATTTGCTTTTAACTGTGGCATTGCATCAATTTTCCAGCGACATTATTAGAGGGTGCTTGTTTACAGGGACATTTTGGTGGAGGGACTAAAAAACTCCGTGTCAGTCCCATCTAAACCAAACATGAGGGACTTTTAGGGACTAAAAGTGGGCATTTGGGACTAAAGAAAGAAGACCCCGAGGGAGAGTCTTTTTGGGACTTTTTCCAACAGTTACCCCTGCCACGCATGGCACCTTGTCTCTATTAGTTCATTACTAGGGGTAGCATGGTCTTTTAGCATGTCATTTAACAACCTCTAGTCCATGTTTAGTCCCTGGAACCAAGCAATTAGGGACTAGGGAGTTTTTAACCAAACATGGCCTTAGATTAACAACAGCTAAAGAGTTGCACGGGACAGTGGATGCACCAGCACCATGTGCATCTACCGATGTACTGGGGTGATGCATAGTCTGTTGCAACAAAGAACAAACAACCAAGGAGCATATTTGTGTTGGTCCCAGTTTTGTTATCTTTAGACACCTTTCCCTACGTGAGCGTAGCAAATCTAGTCCTGCTCAAATTGTACAGCCTTGTCCCCCAAAACAAAAGATCAGCTCATTACAGATGTGCGTACTTCGTTTGTCATTGTTTTCCCTTTTCGACCAACGTAGGTGTTGGATAGCCAGTCTGTACTAGTACTTTCCCCACTTCCTTTCCTCTGTGAACCACGTCCTAGATTTATGCTATACAACATTCCCCACTACTTTCCCCCATTCATGTCCTCTTTGAACCATGTCTTAGATTCATGCGATATAACTTTCCCCACTACTTTCCCCCTTCCTTTCCTTTTTGAACCACATCCAAGATTCATGCTATACAACTTTTCCCACTACTTTCCCCCATTCCTTTCCTCTTTGAACCACGTCCTAGATTCATGGTATACAACTTTCCCCACTACTTTCCTGTTTGATCCAACACCTAGATTTGAGTACAGAAGCGGAAAAATCCCACATGCAGCTAGAGCAATGCATGTGGAATAAGTAAATTATACCTTAAGGTTCTTGGGGTGTGGTTCGATGGGCGACCGAAGGCCGTTCGACCCACACTATGTACAGCGAAGAAGAAGAAGGGGTCGGAGGCCCTCCCGCGCCGCCGCTGGGTGAAAGTGAACAGCTGCGCCGGTAGTGGATTCCCTTCCTCGCCGACGGTGACAACATTAAGCCTCCTTCCCTTCTCGGCAGACGGATCCTGCCGGCTAAGAGATTGTGAAGAGAGCAACTACAAGCAGACCAGCAGTGAGGGGAGAGAGAGAGGCCAAGAAGTCTTGTTTAGATCTGGAGAGGGTGAGAGAGTGTGAAGATAACAACTACAAGCGCTGAGGCTACAGTGTGTATATATATACTGGTGAGAGTGTGAAGAGTGCAAACCCTAGAAAACAAGTGTCGAGGCTGCAGGTTATACGTGATGAGGTGATTATACGGTCTCTACGAGATCGTATAGCTCCGTGTCCATCCATTTTGACCAATCAAAGAATCCTCCTGGCACGAATTATGCTCAAGTGTAGTTATCGAACCCGAGACCTCAAGTTTGATGAGCGAACAGGCTAACCAGCTACACAACCCTCCCGTTATGTTCAACGAGAGTAAAATAACCTTTTATACATTTTTTTGTGTGTGGGGGAGTCATTGGGATTTAAATCATAATCGTGTCATGTGGATTTGCTAGTAAGACTATTCACAGTGGTGCAAAAATAATGCAGCCTTAGTCACCTTACCTCTCTCCACGTAGTACGTTGGGTCCCACCAGTCAGAGGGTGAAACAAACAAAATATTAAGAAAAATTAAAAAGCGCCAGCAGTGTATCTTACCTAACACATCTCGCTACTGCTCAGGAACACTATCCAATTGATCCCTCTGTTCGCTCACGTATTATTTTAAGTGAATCCTTATTATAACATGCACACAATTTTGGGCACTTGTATTCTACCTAAGTTAGTGTGCCACTGTATCTCGTACGACTCCCTCCATCTAGGTGTAATAAGTCACGTTAGAAGGTGCAGCGGGACCAAGGTGCAAGCAGATTAGAGGAGAAAGAGAAACTTGACCGGTCATTCCTCCAATCAAAGCCCTGATTTCTGTCTCTAAACGCAACAATTGATCCAAATAACTAAGGGCCTCTTTGATTCGTAGGATTTCCAAAACGCAAGAATGGGAAAAACGTGGGATTGGGGTGGCATGTCATCTTGAATTCTACATGATTCTATGAGTGTTTGATCGTGCACAGAAAAAAAACGTAGGATTCTTTCAAAGAGGTTAGTGTGGATTGAAAATTTCCTATGAAATCAAGTGCAAATGAATCCTATGGAAAAGTTCCTATGGTTTAGAATCCTGTGAATCAAACAACCCACATAAGAAAAAATCCTAAGGAATTGAATCCTTCAAAATTCCTTTGAGAATCCTTGGAATCAAAGAAGCCCTAAGAGATACCATTTTAGCTACCATGCAGGGCCACGTATTAACTCGCATGCAAGCCGACTTTGATTTCTTGACTGATCAACGCGTAGTTGCGCTCTATGCATTGGGTTTCCGGGGGAGATAACAAGGCAGAGTAAGGAGCGTTTGGTTACATTGCTGGTCATAGTTTTTACGTACTGTATTTGTATCTCACTTCCTGTGGCTTCGCACTCGCACGATTTTCCTATTCTATGAACCCATGTGTGCGTGTGTGTGTGTGTGTGTGTGTGTGTGCGTGTGTGTGTTTAACAGCATGTGTGTGTTAGAGAGAGCGACAAATCAACCTACTCCTACAGAGAGATGGTGTCTAGTGTACGATTTTAGCCGCGAGAGTCGGTGCATCCTCTTGTTTCCGAGCGTCCGATAGGGACAGGTGGACAGCTGCCACGCCCACTCCTGACCAGCCTGGCCCACCCAAAGCCACTCCACCGCCCCCGCACGCTTCCCGCCTGAAACGGTCAGCGCCGCTCTGTCGGTGTACTAAAGTAGGGGTACCTTAGTATCCCGACTGTGCACGGGCAGTAGCAACGCCCCGTGGTCGGGCTCACCACGTGCCCGCCAAATCCCGCTCTAGTTCCCTTGAGGCCATTCAAGAACAAAGTATACAAGTCAGAAAAAAAACAAGGCCCCGGCAAGAGGAGCTTGCCGGGAAGGCTGCTCCAAGCACAAGACCACCCTATTCTCACAGGACCCTGGCAAGAGGAGCTTGCCAGGGAGACCAGAAAACAGCATCTCAGAAGACATGTCGTGGCGCATCACGCGCCCCGGCAGGACCCGGAGAGCGACAAGCTTCCGGGCCCGGCAAGAGAGTGACCCCGGCAAGGTGCTTGCCGGGGCAAGCTTTCACTGTGTGCCCGCGCTCCAGCTCATCTGTCCACGCGTCACCCTGGGGCCCTTCCAGGGGGCACGTGGCAGATGGCTATGCAGCCTGGGGTACACGGTGGCGAGCCGCGGTGACGAGGCCACCATCGTGGCGAACGGAGATGCCCGTGCGGACGCTTTTGGGGTGACGGCGACGGGCATTCAATGCCTTTGTCGCCCACCGTCAGGGTTAGGTATAGACCACTGTACATACACTGTACATGCACTGTTACAACTACCACCATTTTTACACTTTTACCCTCCTCTACATTGACACCTGTCGGTGACCCCTTTGAGCTATAAAAGGAGGCCCATGCACAACGTAGAGGGGGTTCGATACCAGAAACCTGAGCACTCCCACGCTCGGTGTAGCTAGTACTGTAGATCTTCAAGCTCCCGAGCTCGAGAACTCAATAGCAAAACCAAGGCAGGAGTAGGGTTTTACGCATCCGTGCGGCCCGAACCTGGGTAAACTGCCCGCGTGTGCCCCTCGATCTGCTCTTTGTGCTCCCTCCGCTCCCTTGCCGTACCGAAAAGGGGCTCCGGTCCCATAGGTGTTCGTGGGCGGTCAGTTTCCCCGACATCTTTGGCACAACAGGGAGGGGGCGTCAATGTTGTGCGAACCAGATCCGGCGCTCACGCGGGCGCAACCTTTAGCAACTTCACTAGCTTCAACAACCTCATCGAATACATCAACATGCCGCCGAAGAAGAAAGCTTCCGAGGTAGGAGGCCCGTCCGCGTCGATCCCACCACCACAAGAACCAACGGTTGGTGGGGTAGACGCTGGCGGAAGGGTGGACGCCGGCGAGGACACTCACGGCGCCGCCAAGTCCAAGGACAAGACGGACGACCGGGCGAACTCCAAAGCCTCAGCGTCCGTGCACGCACCCCGTCCCTCTCAATAGGTGCCGGACCAGTAGCGGCGTGGCACCGGGGGTACCATACGCTTGCTGGGATGTAGCCAAGCTGGTGAGTCGCGAGACGCTCAAGGCCAGCGCGCCGGCACGAGCAAGGCGCGGTCGCCGGGGCGAGAACCTGCTCCTTCTAACGCTGTTAGAAGTCCGAGCATATCTCGCTCCTCGCACCGCTCGCCACCGCTTCCCTCCTCTCCAGCTGAAGCTCTAGCTAGAGCTCAGCTGCTCCTCAACTTCCCTCCAGCGGCACACAAGGCCGAAGACTGGAGGGCCACATTCCAAAGCCTCATCGCCTTCGCCAACAACGACACGCCGCAGCAGCCGGCGACATCGCGGCCGCGGCAAGTCAGCCAAGCGAAGGCTGATGGAGACAAGACCACCGGGGGTGCAACTACCGTGCACTCCCCGCCGCAGAAGCAAAAATCGCCAGCTCGGCGGATCAACGTCGACGACGACTCTACGGCGTTGTCAGGTCCGCGAGCTCGCCACGATCAGCGCCAAGTCCTCGACGACAGGCGACAAGAGGACGCTCGAACTTGCATCGAGCGTCGAAGAGAAGCACGGCGACAGTCCGACCAGCGCGCTGGGACCGCTGTCGACTTGCACGCGCCCGGTGAACCAGGCGACTTGCCGTATGCGGCAGGTTGCCCTGCGTTCACCCGAGAGCTGCGGCAAGTCCAGTGGCCCACCATGAAGAACTTCAAACCCGACGTACCCGAGAAGTACGACGGCAAGACCCATCCTTCGGAGTTCCTCAGCATCTACACCATTGCGGTGCAGGCTGCCGGGGGACGCGACGAGAGGATTCTAGCAAATTACTTCCCGCTCGTGCTTAAGCCAAACGTCAGATCTTGGCTTATGCACCTGCCGGAGAACTCCATCTCTTCATGGGCAGATCTGTGCCACCAGTTTGTTGGCGCCTTCACGGGCGGCCACAAACCCCACGGCCAGGAGAGCGATCTCCACATTCTTGCCCAGAAGGAGGGAGAGCCCCTGCGAAAGTACATCCAGAGGTTCAGCCGCGTTCAGCACAACATCCCGGATGTCCACCCTGCCGCGGTTATCAGCGCGTTCCACCAGAACGTGCGTAACCGCCGGATGAGGGAGGAAATAGCGATGACCAAGATCCGGGACGTCAGCGAGCTTTACGCTCTGGCTGACAAGTGTGCGCGCGCTGAAGAAGGGAGGAGACTCCTCGGAGAGGATACTGGAGCAGGAGGAAGTGACAGCGAGGATGCCGCCCCGGCAAGGAAAAACCGGCGGCGGAACAACAAGAAGAAGAACAAGGAAGTACTGGCTGTGGAGAAGTCTGGCAAGGAGGCTGGCGACAAGAAAACTCAGGCTGGTGGCTCCGGCAAGGAGCCTGCCACTGTAGCCGCCGCCGACAAGCAGGACGGCTCCGACAAACAGTACTGCAAGATCTACCGCACCAAGGGGCACGATCTCCAGAACTGCAAGAGGGTCGAATACCTCGTAGAGCAGCAGAAGGCTGAATACGAGCGACGCGACAAGGAGAAGGCCCAAGGAGGCGGAGGTGAGTCCGGCAAGAAGCGGCCATTCAATGGCCGGGGAGGACGCCGCGGCAAGGCCAAGCAGCAGCAAGGAGATAGACCTCCCCGGGGCCGCGACAAGGATGAAGACGAAGACGACGACGAGGACATGGACGACGAAGACAACAGCGAGCAGGAGTTTCAAAAGGCCACAGAAGTTCTGTGCGTCGATGGAGGTGCCTCTCTGCACACTTCCCACCGCCAACTCAAGCAGTGGGTGCGGGAAGTGAATGCGGCAGAGCCACCCTCAAGTCGCGCAAGCTACTGAAGTGGTCCAGCACGCCCATCATCTTCGACCTTGAGGACCACCCTGACCGCACCACTGCGGTCGGGTGCTTGCCGATGTTGGTTTCACCAACAATCCGCAACCTCAAGGTCACCAAGATGTTGGTTGACGGCGGGGCCGGCCTAAACTTGATCTCCGCTGCTGTAATCCGGAAGCTGCAGATCCCCGACAGCGAGCTCGAAGAAACCGGAACTTTCCAAGGGATCAACCCGGGAAGGAGTAAGCCAAAGGGGAAGATCACGCTGCCAGTGACCTTTGGCGGAGAACTAAACTTCAGGACTGAGAGGATCACCTTCGACGTTGCCGACATCCCATTGCCATACAATGGGATACTTGGCTGTCCTGCGCTCGCCAAGTTCATGGCAGCCTCTCACCATGCATACAACATATGTCAGGGCCAATAAGCGTCATCTCTGTCCCCGGCGACAAGAAGGACGCGCTTATTTGCGCCGACAAGATCTACCGGGACGCATCAGCCGCGGCAGACAGCAACACACTTGCCGCTGAAGCTCCCGGGGGGAAGACCAAGACCAAGTCCGGCAAGAGCTCTAGGGCCCACTCCGGCAAACGCACCTCTTCGGAGTGCTGCGCTGCCGTCGAGGACGCACCATCGAGCTCCACCGGCAAGTGCAAGAAAGGAATGGCAGCTCCACCCGCAACCAAGAAAGTGTCCGCCAAGGAGGACGGCACTGGTGGTACCTTCACCATCAGTGCTACGCTCGACCCCAAATAGGAAAGCGCGCTCGTTGCCTTCCTGCGGGCGAATGTCGACGTGTTTGCATGGCAACCGTCTGACATCCCCGGCGTTCCCAGGAAGGTAATTGAGCACAAGCTTGCTGTTTGTCCTCGCGCGCGGCCCGTCAAGCAGAAGGTCAGGAAGCAAGCGGTGGAGCGCCAAGAGTTCATTGCCGAAGAGATCAAGAAGTGGGAAGCAGCAGGCCTTGTTAGAGGTGTACTTCATCCTACGTGGTTGGCAAATCCAGTTGTCGTGCGCAAAGCTAATGGGAAGTGGAGACTTTGTATAGACTTCACTGATGTGAATAAAGATTGTCCCAAGGATCCATTTCCCTTGCCGCGCATTTACCAGATCGTTGACTCCATGGCTGGATGTGAGTTGCTTTCATTTCTTGACGCATACTCAGGCTCTCACTAGATATTCATGGCTGAGGAAGATGAAGATAAGACCGCATTCATTACTCCATGTGGCACTTACCGTTTCATACGCATGCCCTTTGGACTGAAGAATGCGGGCTCGACATTTGCAAGGGTAGTCCACACTGCTTTTGAGCCACAGATACACAGGAATGTAGAAGCCTACATGGATGACATAGTGGTCAAGAGCAAGGACATAGATACCCTGATCCAAGATCTAGATGAGACCTTTGCAAACCTGCGCAAGATACAACTCAAGCTGAACCCCGAGAAGTGCGTCTTCGGAGTTCCCTCCGGCAAGCTTCTCGGGTTCTTTGTGTCCCAGAGGGGAATTGAAGCCAATCCCGACAAGATCAAGGCCATCGAGCAGATCGAAGCTCCGAAGCGCGTCAAGGATGTACGAAGACTTGCTGGTTGTGTGGCTGCCCTCAGCAGGTTCATTTCAAAGTCTGCAGAACGCGCCCTGCCTTTCTTCAAAATCTTGAAAAAGGCGGGTCCTATGAATTGGACTCTAGAAGCGGAGGCAGCGCTGCATGACTTGAAAGGATACCTATACTCCACTCCAATACTTGTCGCACCTAGGCCACAAGAAAAGTTGCTGCTGTACTTAGCAACAACCAATCAAGTGGTTAGTGCCGCGTTGGTAGCGGAGAGGAAGGCAGATGAGGAACCCACAGCCCCGGCAAGCGCGTCCAGCGACAAGCAGGGGGCTTCCCCGACAAGCTCTGGCCCCGACAAGGACAAGTCTGCGCAGGAACAAGGAGAAGTGCGAAAGAAGATGGTGCAGCGCCCAGTTTATTTTGTAAGCTCCCTCCTGCAGGGGGCTAGATCAAGATACTCTGGGGTGCAGAAGCTGCTTTTCGGCCTCCTCACGGCCTCAAGATAGCTGCGCCATTACTTCCAAGCACACGAGATAACAGTGGTCACTCGCTTTCCGCTGGAGAGGATATTGCAGAACCCAGAAGCAACAGGCAGGATCGTCGAGTGGGCACTTGAGCTATCAAGCTTTGGTCTTAAGTTTGGAAGCACCTCAACCATACAGAGCAGAGCTTTGGCAGAGTTCATAGCGGAATGGACGCCAACACCAGACGAAGAAGTTCAAGAGACAAGCATCCCCGTCAAGGAAGCAAGCAAGGAATGGATAATGTACTTTGATGGTGCCTTTTCGCTGCAAGGCGCTGGTGCAGGTGTGTTACTCGTAGCGCCCACCGGGGAGCACCTCAAGTACGTTGTTCAAATGCACTTTCCCAAGGAGCAAGCGACAAACAATACTGCAGAGTATGAAGGTTTGCTTGCCGGCCTCAGAATTGCAGCCGAACTTGGGATCAAGAAGCTGATTGTGCGGGGAGATTCATAGTTGGTGGTCCGACAAGTAAACAAGAGCTACCAGAGCTCTCTGATGGAAGCTTATGTCGATGAAGTGAGGAAGCTTGAAGAACACTTTGAAGGCCTGCAGATGGAGCACGTTCCAAGAGCTCAAAATGATATCGCAGATGGCCTCTCAAAGTGTGCTGCAATGAAGTTACCTGTGGAACCAGGGACCTTCCTGCTCAAGTTAACTCAACCATCTGTTACACCATTAGTTGGGCAGAACAAGAAAAGAAAGTTAGTCTCCGGTGACTATTTGCCGGCGGATCTTCCTGAAGCCGCCGCCAAGGTCCCCAAGATCGACGACCGAGTTGCTGAGGAATAGTCTGCTCCTGCGAACCCAAGGGTTCGTACAGTTGAAGCAGATGTTCCCGGCAAGTCTTGCCCCGACAGGCTTGCCGGGGAACGTGAAGCTCCGGCGGAACCTCAAGTATTTGCCGCAGAAGCTGACGTTCCCGCAGCAGCACTGGTGCCTTTAGTCCTTGTTGTTGAGTCTCAGGCTCCAGCATGGGCACAGCAAATCGTCCGTTTTCTTCAAACTGGAGAACTTCCCGAAGAACCAGAAGAGATAGAGAGGATAACCAGGCAGTCAAGTATGCACCAGTTCGTCGGCAATGAACTGTACAGAAGAAGACTCAACGGTGTCAGATTGAAGTGCATTTCCCGGGAAGATGGACAGAAGCTGTTGGCAGAAATCCACGGAGGCATATGTGGACACCACATTGGCGCAAGAGCACTTGCCGGGAAGGCGTTCCGGCAAGGTTTCTTTTGGCTAGAAGCCCTCCAAGATGCGACGGCACAAGTAACCAAGTGTGAAGCGTGCCAGTTCCATGCCAAGCAAATACACCAGCCAGCTCAAGCTCTCCAGACGATCCCTTTGTCCTGGCCCTTTTCGGTCTGGGGGCTCGACATCCTCGGCCCCTTTCCCCGCGCTGTCGGGGGCTTTGAGTACTTGTATGTTGCTATCGACAAGTTCACAAAGTGGCCGGAGGCGGAACCAGTGAGAAAGGTGACCACATAGTCAGCAGTAAGGTTCTTCAGATCGATCGTTTGCCGTTTCGGAATCCCTAACAGGATCATCACCGACAACGGCACACAGTTCACAAGCCGCACCTTCATGCAATACGTCCAAGACCTTGGCGCCAAGGTCTGCTTCGCTTCTGTTGCTCACCCGAGAAGCAATGGTCAAGCGGAGAGGGCAAATGCTGAAGTGCTGCGCGGACTCAAGACAAGGACCTTCAACAGGCTGCACAAGTGCGGAAGAAACTGGATCGAGGAGTTGTCGGCGGCCCTTTGGTCAATCAGGACGACACCAAATCGGGCCACCGGACAGACACCCTTTGCTCTTGTCTATGGAGCAGAGGCAGTTCTCCCCACGGAACTCGTATACGGGTCTCCTCGAGTACTCGCTTACGATGAGCTCGAGCAAGAGCAGCTGCGGCAAGATGATGCACTGCTCCTCGAGGAGGACCGTCTCCAGGCTGCTGTACGAGCTGCTCGATACCAGCAAGCCTTGCGTCGCTATCATAGCCGCAATGTCAAGGCCACGAGTCTTGAGGAAGGCGACCTTGTTCTTCGACGCGTTCAGTCCGCCAAGAACTCCAACAAGTTGACACCGAAGTGGGAAGGCCCTTATCGGGTGAGGCAAGTCACAAGGCCCGGCGATGTCCGCCTTGAGACCGAAGAAGTCTTACCGGTGAGCAACTCCTGGAACATTGAGCATCTTCGCAAGTTTCACCCATGAGGCGCGGTTGCCGTGATCCGCTCCGGCAACCACCTTTTGTACAATTCTTGCCGTTGTTGCATGTAAACCTTTGTACAAAGCCGGGCGCAGACCCCGTGCATCAGTAAAACTTTTGTGTTTCGCACAGCTTGTCATTTCATGCATTCTTATTTTCATTGCATGTATTATATGACACTTCGTGCAGCACACGATCCCGGTAAGCGACAATAGGCCGCAAGGCTCCATATCTGTGTTTCCTCCCCTCTTCCTTTTTTCTCTCAAGCAGAAGGAGTGTTCCTCACGCACAAGTTTGCCGGGGGGAAGGAGACAGTGGTATGGACCAAGTGCCGTTCAAGGAAGGAAGGCCTTGCCGGGAAGCAAACGGAACACAAAAGCTAAGTTGCCAAAGTTTGAGCATTCAAAATTTTAAAATTCTTAGTTATCTTCCTTGAACGACCACACTTTGTATGGAAAACCTGTGCGCGGAGGAACCTACCCGTGGCTAGCCGCGCCCTTACTTTGTTTCGAGCACGCTCAACGGCTTAAGCGAGCTGCGACAAGTGTCGCGCCCTTATTTCATTTCCGAGTTCGCTCAGCAACCTAAGTGTGCTGCGGCTAGCTGCGGCAAGGTTTCTTGCCGGCGAGGGCATTGCCAGCAGGCCGCTAAAAGTCCCGCACTCAGCGCTCGCAGCAAGGGTCCCTTTGCCGGCAAGTTCCCCAAAAAGCGTAAGGTGGAAAGCATACAAAGTGAAGGGATCGAGCAAGAGAGATAACACTGCATCGACTATTCAAAATAAAGTTATATTGCAAGATAACTTGCCGCTGTTCTAACCAACTACTACCCATGACTTAATCGATAGCAGCAAGGAAAGCAGAAAGAAGGGAGCCTAGTCTACGCGGTCTCCGTCAACCTTCTTGATCTTGCCCGCCTTGGCCACGATGTGAGCAACTTGTGCCTTCAACGCCTCCTGGTCAGCTTCAGGCGGAAAGGTGCGGAGGACGTTCTCGAGATTAATCCCAGGGTTGCGGTAGACGATCTTCGTCAACACCCGCTCCATAGTACCCATGCAGAGCCGGCGCGCCTTGTTGGCCAGCTGCGTGGGGACCCTCTCCCGTAGCTGCGCAAGGGCCGGCGCCACTCCCCTGAAGAACAAGCTCAGCTTGACGCTGTGGGGGAGGCTCTCGTCGGGGGAGTACACGAGGTGCTCCGCCCTCAGCGCCACCATCTCCTTGTCGATGTTGGCGGCGGAGGCGACGAGCTCCTCGGTCCATTGCTCCACCGTCTACTGGAAGTTGTTCTGCGACAGGGCGGCACTGTCCAGCAGCGCCCTTTCAGCCCGGAGATCATCTTTCAGCTTCATTTCGCGGTCCCGGGTGGCGTCAAGTGAGTCGGTGAGGGTGGATACCTTCAGCTCCAAATCGGCGATGGAGTCTTTGGTGTCGTTGAGCTCCTTGCCCTTCTCGGAGAGACGGACTTGCAGCTCCGAGTTGGTGTGGGCGTCCTTCTCCCGCGCCAAGTTGAGCGCGGCAACCCTCTCCTCGCTCGTCTTCAAGCTCAACTCCAGCTGCGCCACCCTTGCCTCCAGGTCCCTCTTGGCGGTCTCTGCGGCAGCAGTGGCGTCCCTCGCCTCCTGCAGAGCCCCGCCAATGGACTGTTCGCGCGTGGTAAGGTCGTCCTGGTGGCTATCGAGGTCGACCTTCCGCTGGTTCAGCACTCCCTCCCACTGAGCCAGATCCTCGGCGGCCCGTCGCTGCTGCTCCTCGACCTCGGCCTTCTCGAGGATGAACGCTTGGCGCGCCTCGGCAAGCTCTTCACGCACCTCCGCCAAGTTCCGGAGGGCCGCTTGTTTGGCGGCACGGAGCTCCGTGGCGCGCTTCTCCAGATCAGCACCGGCCTTGGCAGCCAAAGCCTCCCGAGACTCCAGCTTGGCTTGCCTGGCCCGGTACAAGCCCAGGATTCGACGTAGGAGTTGCTCCTCTTCGGGCTCGTTGCTGCTGCCGGGCGCGTCGACAACCCTCAGCCCGGCGGAGGCGAGAACTTCTCCGTCGAAGCTCTCCCCCTCCGCGGGTGCCCTTGATGAGGACGCCCACGGGACTTGGATGAACACCCCATTGGCGGCCTCCAGATAGACACCCGACCCAGCCGCGGGGGCAGAGGGGTCGGCGGCCGGCGCAGCGTCCGGCGCTCCTGCGTCCTCAGGGCCAGTAGTATGGTCGCCAGTCCCTTCCCCAGCTGCCGCGTCAGCGGTCGGGGCGGTCTCCTCGGCGGCTGGCTCGTCGACGCCAGCCATTCCTTCAGCGGCGGTGGTGTCGCCAGCATTGTCGCGCATTTCCTCCTCGGCGATGGTCTCCGTCTCCATCTGCTCCGGGGCGGGCGGATCTGACAAACAGAAAAAAGAAGAATCGTCAAGCAATATCCAAAAAAGAAGAGTTCAAAAGAAGGAAAGTACAAGGGTTTACCTCCGCGGGCCTCTTCAATAATGGGGTCCCTCGCCGGGGAGTTCTCCCTTGGCGGCGTAGTAGTGGCCCCCGCCGGCGGAGGGCTGCCAGCGCCTCCCCTTGGCGGGGTGGCCTCCCTTGTCGGGGTGCTCGCCCTTGGCGGGGTACTCACCCTTGGCGGAGTACCCGCCCTTGGCGGAGCGCCCCCCCCCCCCCCTCGCCGGGGAACTCCTCCTTGGCGGGGATGGGGGGACAAGCGGCTCGTCGGGAGTAGTCTCTTGACGCTCCTGCAGCTGCGGCTCCACTTCTGCACAAGACAACAAGGAAACAAGACATCAGTAAGGATAAGAAGCTCAAGCGCGCCCACTAAACAGAAAAGTGAACAAGGAACTTACGCTGGGGGCTGCGCTGGGGGCTGCTCTCCGGAGCAGCAGGCTGGTCCGGCAAGCCTGTCGCAGGCGCATCCTCTGCCGCGGCGACGGGCTCGTCATCCTAAAGGTTAACCACAGGGATCTTGGCCCTCTTCGCCATCCTCTGGGTCAGGGTCCTGGAGGCCAAACAAGATCAGAACCAAGCAAGAGAATTCAAGACAAGAACAAAAATCAAAGGAAATAAAAGTTGCAAGTGCTTACTCTTCCTCCTCCTCGTCGGAGCTAAGGGCGGAGAAGTCAAATTCCGCCTCGCGCATCCCAGCGCGAGGAGCTGGAGGAGTAGGCTCCTCGGGCGCTTGGCGGGCTCCGGAGCCGTGGGTTGCGAAGACCCCGCGCCGTTCGTCGCCGAGGACCGAGGGGCAGAAGGAACACCAGAGCCGCTTCGGGAAGATCCCCCTCCGCTCGCCGCTGGAACACGGGGTGCCTCCTTGACGACCCTGCTCGTCGTGGTGGCACGCGTCGCACGACGCTTCAGCTGCTGTCGGGGCGCCGGTTGCTTCACCGCCTCAGTGGTCTTGCGGAGGCGCTTTTTCGGCTGTGGCGGAGGACTTGGCGGCGGCGGAGAGTTCTCCGATGATGAGGAAAGGTCGTCGAGGTTCAGTGACCCGCCCGAGTCTTCGTCGGAACCGCCCGATTCGGCGTCCTCCTCGGCGGGCTCACTGGACTCAGTGCCTTGCCCGGCAGCCTCGCTCGTCCCGGCAGGCTGCCCGGAAGGCTTCCCGGCAGGCCTCATCAACTTGAGGATCTCCTCCTCCTCGGCCCGGCTCACTGCGTCCGCTGCTTCTGCTTCCTCCATGGTGTACCCGAACTCACCCGCGGCCGCCGCTGCGGCGGCCTCCTCCATCCTGTTGGCTATGTATGCCACGTCCCGGTCGGTGGTCGCGCGGGTGAGACCTTTCTTCTCGTCGGGGTTGCGCGGCCGTTCAACCAGGTTGTCGAAGAAGGTCTGCACGGTCTCTTCCGAAGGCATCAACCAGGTGGGAGCCACCTCGTGGGAGTCGCACTCAGGCATTGCCGCACGAATAGCACTAAGGGCAGAGTTGTTGCATAATGGAACCACTCCGTCCGACGGTGTGAACCACTCCGGGTGCTTGGGGTCATGTTTGAACAGCTCCCGGATCATTCGCTTGAGTTCCAAGGCGGTGAAGTTATAATTCAGCCCGGGGCGCAGCCTCATGAAGTCTGCCGCATTGCCGAACTCCCAAGCAGGCCTCTTCTTGTCCTGCAAGGGGGCAATGCGGCGACGGACGAAATCCGCCCCGACCTCACCTACAGTAAGGTTGGCGGCCCGGAGGCGAAGGATCCTAGTAAGGGCAATCTGCAGCTTATCGTCCTCCGGGGCCAAGTCACTGCAATCCTTGCCGCGCACTATTGCCGCTCGGCGCGGGGAGGTAAACTGTTGGGGTTCCTCTTCCACAACCCAACACCAATCATCTCTCCACTCCTCCCACTTGCCGCGGAGCTCTCCAATCAAGTACGCCTCTTTCTTGTTAAGCCTGAAGATCCAGGAAATGCCATCGGAGAGTGGAGATCCAGACTCTACTCTAGGTGTGAAGAAGTGGCGGAAGAGAGCTACGTTGGGATGGACCCCGACAAAGTTTTCGCACAGATGTGCGAAAACGGCCATTGTAAGAACGGCATTCGGGGTGAAATCTAGGAGGTGGAAGCTGTACGTGTTCATCACATCACAGAAAAACTCTGAATACGGAGGGCAAAGGCCACAGCGGAAGAACAAAGCGAAGTAGTGGTAACCTCCCGGGTACAAGTCGATGGCTTCGGCGGGGAGGACCCTGGTGCATGGGTGAGCTTTCGTCTCCCTCGCCCAGAACAGGTAATACTTGTCCCGCAGCTCCCTCGCGCCGAGCCTCGGCCGAAAGACAACCATCCTCCTCCGCATGGCTGCCAGCTTCGCCGCCTTGTCGGACTTCTCTTTCTTCGCCTTGTCGCTCTTCGTGGCCATGGCGGGGACGGCAAGGGAGGTCAACGGCGCTGCGGATGCTGGAGCCCGGCTCTCTGTCGACCTTTGGGGAGGCGGAGAGCGGCGGGGGTTTCTGGAGATTGAAGACGCAATGAAGCAATGGGGGGAAACTGCCCCTGCTTCCTCTGCTTTTAAGGGGGAAGTGGGGGACGTTCCGCATTTCCCCATTAAAGAAACAGGCCAGGATCTCTCCCACGATGCCGCAATCGATGCGTGCCGTTAGGGAGAGATGCGGCGGATGCGGAGAGGGATACGACGCGCCATGGGCCGCGTGTGCCCGTGCACTGTTTTGGGCCTGGCCCAACAGTGCTCGGCACCGTGTGTGGCCCAGGCCCGGGGGCTCCTGTCGGTGTACTAAAGTAGGGGTACCTTAGTATCCCGACTTGTGCACGGGCAGTAGCAACGCCCCGTGGTCGGGCTCACCACGTGCCCGCCAAAGCCTGCTCTAGTCCCTTGAGGCCATTCAAGAACAAAGTATACAAGTCAGAAAAAAACAAGGCCCCGGCAAGAGGAGCTTGCCGGGAAGGCTGCTCCAAGCACAAGACCACCCTATTCTCACAGGACCCTGGCAAGAGGAGCTTGCCAGGAAGACCAGAAAACAGCATCTCAGAAGACATGTCGTGGCGCATCACGCGCCCCGGCAGGACCCGGAGAGCGACAAGCTTCCGGGCCCGGCAAGAGAGTGACCCTGGCAAGGTGCTTGCCGGGGCAAGCTTTCACTGTGTGCCCGCGCTCCAGCTCATCTGTCCACGCGTCACCCTGGGGCCCTTCCAGGGGGCACGTGGCAGATGGCTGTGCAGCCTGGGGTACACGGTGGCGAGCCGCGGTGACGAGGCCACCATCGTGGCGAACGGAGACGCCCGGGCGGACGCTTTTGGGGTGACGGCGACGGGCATTCAATGCCTTTGTCCCCCACCGTCAGGGTTAGGTATAGACCACTGTACATACACTGTACATGCACTGTTACAACTACCACCATTTTTACACTTTTACCCTCCTCTACGTTGACACCTGTCGGTGACCCCTTTGAGCTATAAAAGGAGGCCCATGCACAACGTAGAGGGGGTTCGATACCAGAAACCTGAGCACTCCCACGCTCGGTGTAGCTAGTACTGTAGATCTTCAAGCTCCCGATCTCGAGAACTCAATAGCAAAACCAAGGCAGGAGTAGGGTTTTACGCATCCGTGCGGCCCGAACCTGGGTAAACTGCCCGCGTGTGCCCCTCGATCTGCTCTTTATGCTCCCTCCGCTCCCTTGCCGTACCGAAAAGGGGCTCCGGTCCCATAGGTGTTCATGGGCGGTCAGTTTCCCCGACACGCTCCAAAGAATCGGTGCTGCATTCATGCCCGGGCAGAGCGGACGCGACCTCTCACTTGCGCCTGCGTTGAAGGGAGAAGCGGCTTCAAGAATGATGGTTGCTTCGCCCATCCAACTTACTGCCGGGTCTATGTGATTTGACGGCTCATTGGTCATTATTACTGAGGTGGTAGGACTGATGGACGTACCACGCTTTCGGCGGAAGGAGGTACTACTATATTACAATTTTCTCCATTCTTACGGCGGAGGAGTGCAAGAGCAGTGAAAACACGCAGGCTCAGTGATTACATGGCCCACCTCACACTATCACCATATTTTCTGGACACCGTGCGACACCTAACTCTTTACATAGTATAATCGCAAAAAAAACTCTTTACATAGTAATAGTACTTCATCCGTTCCTAAATATAAGTCTTTGTAAAGATTTCACCATGAACCACATACGGATGTATATAGATGCATTTTAAGTGTAGATTCATTCATTTTGTTCCGTATGTAGTCCACCTAGTGGAATCTCTACAAAGACTTATATTTAGGAACGGAGGGAGTACGTACTGTAATTTATCAGTGAGATAGTACAATGCTATGAAGCTTCCAGCTTCTGTTACATGTATCTTGCATCCAAGGTTGCTCGTTGCAACATTTCATCAAATACAAAGGGTACTAACATCATGCTATTACATCTCAATGATTGACAGATCATAGCAAATATTTACTCCCTCCGTTCCAAAATAAGTGTCTCAACTTTATGCTACATACGGAGCAAAATGAGTGAATCTACACTCTAAAATACGTCTATATACATAAGTGTTTGGAGTATGTACTAGTAGTTCATATTGAAATCTACTAAAGGACATATATATTCAAACAATATGAAAATCTCTCTAACCAAGGTAGTAGGGACGAGGAGTAAACGGAGGGAGTAGTAAAATTTTCTCCTCGTCCTGTGAGCCACCGCGCGCGTGGGCGAGGGAGCGGGCGTAAGGCGTAGTAAGCAAGCTTCACCTCGTCGTGCGAGCCACCGCACCCGTGGGCGGGGGAGACGGTGTACTAAGCAAGCTTCTCCTCATTATGCGAGTTGACGGGACACATCAAAAGTACTCCAGTGTATAGAGCCTAGCCTCTAAGGTAAGCCTCACATGGTTTGCCACTTTTTTAACATAACGCGTCAAGTCGCAATTTGTTTGTTCACCCGTGGTAGAGCAAGTATAATAGGGTGGTGTAAGCAGGCTATAAGGGTTGCCACCTTAGATTTATGATGATGTGGAGGAGAGAGGAGAGGAGAGAGAAGAGGAGTGGGATGTAAACTTCTAGCCAGCTGCAGCACAAGCTCCAATGCATTTTGTGAGAGAAGAAAGTGGGGTCAAGTATTAACTACATGATGTATAGCGCCATCAACTATTATATGAATGGGCTTTTAGGTTGGCTATAAGTGAGGTGGCACAAAGATAGAGCTAGCAGCCGGCTATGTTATTAATCTTGCTCCTAGACGATCCTCCCTCCAGCTAGTGGACAACTAGTACACGTGTCAAGTTACCACCTGGGCTGCCTTTTCGTACAGAAATGAGCTCTACTGTGTACCCGCGCGGGTGTGGTTGGGAAACACATAGGAGTACGTGCGCCATGCGTGCACCTCTTCTCTTCGTGCACGTCCCCCACCTGCGTGGGTGTGTGTGAGAGATACAAACCTTGACAAATGGCTTGTGAGTTTTTTTTGTTTTGGGGGCGGGAGGTTGATTTCGTGAATGTATTTGTGGAAATATGTGTCGATGACTTCTCAAACAAAATTTTGCATGCAATGTGTGTGAACTGGAGGCCTATCCATATCCTATATAGAGGGTCGAGCGATCCACGAGAAGAGAGGGAGGGGTCATAGATATCGATAGAGTCGAAGAGAGGATCAAGTGGGTGGGTGCGAGATCGATGAAGAGAGCCACCGAAATTGTGTGTGTGTGTGTGTGTGTGTGTGTGTGTGCAAGTCAAAGATATAGGGCGACTGACCTAGCTACCGGAATGTCAGAGGGCAGAAGTCAAGTTTGTGTGTGGCAGGGAGACATGACTAGAGCGCTCGATGTATCGGTGTGTGTGTGTGTGGGAGGGGGTTTGGGGAGGGGTAGGCAGAGGCCTAACTATAGAGGTAGAACGACTCGTATATGTGTTGACAAGGAGAGACCCAACTATGTCTTGAGGGAGATCGATCGACATCCATACATAACTGAAGGACGGGAAATAGGATGGGACAGAGAGAGAGAGAGGAGAGAGAGAGGGAGGGAGAGGGTAGAGTGTTGGATAGGTGATGGAGTTGCTTCTCGAAGACGGTGGGAGAGGCCTACTAGACAAACTAAGGGTGGAACCGCAATATTATCAATAAGAGTGGGGATGTGTTTCTGTGTGTGCCTGTGCGTGATAGATCTGTCTGGACACATCCTTGGATGATGAAGGGGAACCATGTGTTTGGTAAGCAAACCTAACTAGATCGGTAGATCAACTATTGTTTGTCGGAGGAAGGGAGAGACATAACTAATGAGGTAGATCGATCGACACGTGGGAAAATGAGTTATAAGGACCTAGCTAGCTATATGTATAGCGAGAGATCGGTTGGTGTACGTCCATTTGTTAGAGGCAAATAAGGCCCGGCGAGACGGATAGACAGAGAGAATGGAGCTAGGAGGTGGTGCGAGAGGCCCAGGTACTAGCTAGATAAGGGGAGGAGTGTGCAGTTGTGAGATCGATGAAAAGAGGGGCGAGAGTTGACACGTGTGTGGGACCGTATGAGAGACACGAGGCAAGGACACATAAAGGAGGAGATTGAAGGTGCATGTGTATGTTGTAGGCAGACATCGCTGGAGAGGTTTATCGATCGGTGTGTGTCGGAAAGGAGTTGTGGAGACTGTGTGAGAACAACCTAAAGAAAACAAAATGAATGTGTGCGATGGATAGAATGCTGAGGGAGGGGGAGGGCGAGAAGGGCGTGTGCATGCACGAGAGAAATTTAGTGGTAGCTACAAAGGTTAGAGGATTGTGTGGGTGTAAGAGACTAACAAAGATCATAATTTGATATGAAAGTGGATTCATATATTTGAATAGGAGATCATAGTGTTTTAAGTATATGCAAATCAACATAAAGTGGATTCAAAAAATCGAGTTCGAGTTCATATAGTACACATAGTTCATATGTAACTCGAGACTAATCATGTGGTGTGCTGTAAAGATAATACACAAACGATGGTTTAACTTGACAATAATGACAATTGTAGATCTTATTAAAACAGAGAAACGAATTCAAATGCTTTGACTTCACCACAATCATTATTGTAGATCTTATTCAAATGGAGAAACGAATTCAAATTTAGTTCATATTGAAGCGGTAGTATATACGTTTGGAATGCACTAAAACGTTCATTTGAGTACTAGGTTGCATGCATTATACACGTAGCGAAATATTTTAATTGAACATAACATGAATTCAAAGTTTTGAATGACATTTGTAGTGCAAATTGATTTGGTATAGTACACGTTAGGCTTGTCCGGAAATTTCAACCCGCGCCTTGTTAGCCCGAAATATTTAAGATATATATTTGTCTCGTTGTGCTCCGACAACTCCCTCTATCTCAACCCGCGCGATGCTACTCCTAAATTTCAACGCGCGCGAAAACTCCCATCTCCTGTGAAATCCTGACACGCGAAATTCCCGTGATACCCCTAAACCGAAAGAACCGCCTCAAATCGGTGGTGGTACTTTCGTAACTTACCCCACATTTCGGACAAGCGCGTCCCTAAGCCATGGTTTCCCACTCCCATCCCATCCGCCCACCCATTCGTACACCGAGGCCGGCAAAACTCACGAAGCCCCACACCCTCCTCCGTCCGCCACCCAGCCGGAGCCTCTTCCCTGATGACGTCGTCCACAGCAACACCTCGACGTCCCTCATCCACCGTACCTGATGAGGATCCGTTGTCGATCTGGTCGTCCCGCCAGTTCAGGAACCCCGTCCTCCACCTCCAAGGAGTTGCCCCAACGTTCCCCTCGTCTTTCGCGCCACCTCAATTCCCACACCGCCCTCTTCACCTGCACGACCGGAAGAGCATCATCATCACCGTTTCCTTGGATGAAGTTGCAGCCTAATCGGTGCCACCAAAGAGGTTGTACATTAATCGCTGCATTTTCTTCTTAATTCGATCTCACGGTGCTCCTGGCGCTCGGTCCCGAGCCGACACGGCACGGCTCCATCCACGGTGGCGTCACTGGCCACTTTCTCCACGGTGTCGCTCCCTCGGTGGCGACGTCCACATCCGTAGGAGCTGCTGCTGCTTTAGCTCTCGCTCACGTTGCTGCTCTGCTCTTGCTCTCGGTCACCTGCATGGTCTGCTCTTGCTATTGCTCTTGCTTGCGCTGCTGCTCTCGCTCTTGCTCTTGCTTGTGATGCTGCTCCGATTTAGCTACACTTCAGTCGACTGAATCGACTTTTGGGTCAGTCGATTTTCAGGGGGTGGGGGGCTCGCCAGAGTTAAGGAAGAGCCAGCCGTAGTGGGGAGGGGGGCTCGCCGGAGAGGTACCCCACTATCTATCTTAGGGTTCAGGGTGTGGGCGGTGGTGGGGCGGTGGCGTGGGGATCACCGGAGAAAAAGCTCGACACGGGGGGCCTACAGGGATGGCTGGGGCGGCGGCGGACCTGCGGTGGGGAGTGTTTTCGGGGCGGGCCTGGCGGTGCATCGCCAGCCGCGGGTGGCGGGGGGGCGGCTGTTTGGCTGGTGATGGCTGGCGGCTCAGGGGGGTGGAGGTTGAAGATGAACTGCAGGCCCTTGATTTCGTATCCAACGGCTGCAAAATCGACTGACCAGAGATAAAAAAGTCAGTCGACTGACATGTAGCCTCACCTCTAGTGCGTCCAGATTCGACAGCAAAATTCAGTTTCGACAGTTAAATTCAGTTTCGACAACAAAATTCAGTTTTGACAGTTAAGTTCAGTTTCGACAGTTAAGTTCAGTTTCGACAGTTAAGTTCAGAGATGAGCGACTGAAGTATACATCTAGCACTTTGTGGTTATGTATTTTTACGTCATATATTGGAGATGCTATTAGAATTCCACTCAGGTTAACGTTGTCTCTCTTGTCCTGCTTCAGCCTCGTCGTCGTACAACTCACCGGAGCTGCTCCAATGACGAAACCCTCCATCACAGCAGAGCAGTGATGACCCACAAGTGTAGTGGATCTATCGTAGTCCTTTCGATAATTAAGAGTGTCCAACCCAACGAGGAGCGGAAGGGAATGATAGTCAGTTTTCAGTAAGGTATTTTCTGCAAGCACTGAAATTATAGGTAACATAATTTTTTGATATGATAACTGGTAGCAAGTGACAAAAGGTAAAAGTAAATAAGGTGCAGCAAGATGACCCAATCTTTTTTGTATCAAAGGACAAGCCTGGACAAACTCTTATATGAAGGAAACACTACTGGAATTAGGGATTTTGCCGTCTGCCAGCTCTTTGCCTTCTGCTACCAAACAGCAGATGGCAAAGAACCGGCAAATGGTAAAGAAGGTCTTTGCCATCTGTCATTTCTTTGTCGTCTGCTGACAGACGGCAAAGAAGCTTTGCCATCTGCCACCGGGCGGCAAAAACGTGGAAGTACACTGCAATGGTCCACCCCCTCTTTGCCATCTGCTGGGAGACAGCAAAGATTCTTTGTCATCTCCTAACAGACGGCAAAGAGGTGGGGCTATTTTTTTTGCGGGTAAAAAAACCGTTGCCCCATCTCCTCTATCTCTATTCCCTCTTTCTCTGCCCCTCTCTCTCCGCCCCACCCCTCTCTCTCCCGCTTGTCTCTCCCTTTCCCTCACGCGAGCAGCTATGGCGGCCTCCCTCGACCCCGCGCCACTGCGCCACCTCGCCTCCTCCCGCCAGTGCGTGCCGCCACCTCACCGGACCCTAGGATCCCCGCCTCCTCGCACCGCCACCTCCCCACAAGCTCTCCGCACCACCGCGGAAGCCTCGTCGCCGGTCGCCCCGACCCGTAAATCCGCCGCCGCCATGGGAGCCGAGCACCGAGCTCCTCTGCGCCCCGCCCGCCTCCCCGCGTCGCCGCCGCCGCACCATGCTGCCTTGCGCCCGGAGCCGGCCATGGGAGGTCCGGCCACTCCGGATCCGGCCTCCTCCTCACGGAAGGTGGCGACCCCCTCCTCATCCTCATCCCGGAGCAAGTGTGCTGCTCGACGGGGGTGGCGGCTATTGCTGCCTTCTCGCCGGCGCAGACCCTGCATCGCAGGGTAAGTCTCTCTCTCTCTCTCGTATTGCCCTACTGTTAGCTAAAAGACTTTTACTGTTGTCTGCGTGTCCATTACTAGTTCTTCTAAGAGCATCTCCAACAGCCGCGCTATACTAGCGCCGCGCCGCAAAAAAGGCAATTATAGCGCGCGCGCAACGCGGCGGACAGCTCCAGCGGGCGCGCAAAAACCGCGCGCGCGCTAAAACGAGTTGGGCGCGCTGGCGAAAGCCCCATCCCGTGCGGTTAATTTGGGGCGTCCACTTCCGCGAGTGGCAGACTCGAGCGCGCGCACGAACTCGCCCTTTCTTCCTCCTTCGCACCAGCGCGCGCCGGCGCCCGCGCCCCTGCCACCATGGACGCGCACACCCGCACCCCGCTGACCCCGCTGTACAGCCGCGACCCCCCCCCCCCCCCCCCCCCCCCCC
>LR738712.1:603325781-603342275 GCA_902687465.1 Secale cereale
CCCCCCCCTCCCTGCCGCCGCCGAAAACCCTAGCACGGCGAGCATTGACCCTAACGCTATGGGAGGCATGGGTGGCATGAGTTTTGCTTCTCTCATGGGAGGCATGGGTGCACCTCCGGCCGCCATGGGAGGCATGGGTGCACCTCCGACCATGAGGAGTGGAATGTCTTTCGATGTGCCTCACACACATACCCATGAAAATGCCGTTGAAGAACTTGCCAAGACCGTCGGAGCTACACGTGATGCGGTGCGTGATGAAGTTAGGGAGGAAGATTCATCGGCGAAAGAAGAGGAAGAATCGTCGGCGGAAGAAGAGGAAGAAGAGGAAGAAGACGAGGAAGATGGTTGAGGTGTTTATATGTCTTGAACTTTGTTGGATGAACTTGTATTTTGAACTTGGTTTGCATTTTGAACTTGGTTGGATGAACTTGTGGGCCTGACTTTTATTATTCATCAACTTGTTTGTGCTAAATTTCACATGTTCATTGCATTTTGATTGAATGTTTCAAACTATTTTGTGTCCAAATGCCATATTTGGCGCTGCTGGAGCGGCGCGCGCGCTGCATTTTTGCGTGCTGCTGGAGCGGAGCGCGCGCGCTGCATTTTAAAGCTGCTGCTGGAGCCAGCGCTGCGCGGCGCGGCAAACCAGGCGACCAGCGCGCGGCAAATGCATTTTTTGGGCGCGGCGCGTAGCGCGGCTGTTGGAGATGCTCTAATTACAGGAGCTAGTCGAACATTCACAATTTTCCTGTGTGAGTTACGAATTTCATATCTTCTTTAGTTACTGCAAGTTCAATGTTTATTCCGTGCACCGAAGTAGTCTGAAGAACAACCATTAAATTTCTCGGCCGAAAGAGCCACTCAAATATTAGTGATTTTTCTTGGAGAGATACATGTCTTCTCTAGTTGTGGATTTGGGCATTTGGCATATGTTGGTCTTCTATATATCTGGCTCTGTACCCACAAGTAAAGATGAACCAGCTTAATTTAGCTACTTGGATGCCCAAAATTCCTTCAGGCAAGGAGCGTTGGCAAAGTAATTGCTGAAGTCCTATATATTCAGGCACAAAGTTCTTTTGTAGGCCGAGCTCTGCGGTACCTCATATCTGCACCATCGGTTTCCATCGCGATTTGTGCTGCTGAGAAGGGTCATGAGCAATACCTCTGACCGCATCAGTGTGATTAGGAAGAGTTGTCATGTCTATGTGAATAGTAGCCTCGTGAGCCTGCCTCAGCTCTGTTCAGCGTGCTGCTGCTGCATGACAATGACAGCGACATGACATGAGGTAAAGAGTGGGCCATACATGCTGCAGCTTGACAGAAGTATGGAGAGAGAGATTGTGAGAGACGAGAGAGAGGATTCTTTTCTGAGAAGCTGGAGAGAGAAAGGGTGTGTGAGAGAAATCTGCTTTTCTTGTTAGAGAAAATAAAGAGAGAGAGACGTGAGAGAGAGAGGGGAAGATGTTTTTTAGAGTGAGATGAAATTTTTTTGAGTAGGTTGTGCAAGAGAGAAGACCACATGCTGCATATGATAGATAAGTAAGTAAGAGACACGAAGAGGGAGGAGGAACAGCCAAGAGTGTTTCCTGTGCACAAGTCGATGGTGGACACAAGAATACAGCGAGCCTAGTCTGATGCACACATGTCAAATCATGTTGTGTACAGTTACCTACTAGGCCTATCAACATTTGAAATTTTGTAGGCCTCGCAGCAGCAGAGGATTAAGCTCTGAGCGCCTGGTGCCGGTCGCTTTCTTTAGCATCGATGCACACATCCACATGAACCAAATGCTAGAGTGGATGGTTGGGATATGGGGTACCACGTAGGCCGAGCTAGGAAAAACTGCTCTCATATTCAGGCAACAAAGGTGATGGGTATGTCTTGTTTTTGGGGTTTTTTTAATCTTCATGTGTGTGTTGTAACCGTGTATGTGCTGACTACTCACCAATAGGGGTTAAAAGTAACCAGTTGCCATGTAAATTTGACTAGTTGTGTTGCGTTGTGTGCGTGTGCATAACGTACACATTGTTGAGCAAATATAGTTGGTTGACCACTGAGATTCCGGAGAGTTTCTGGAATCCAAATTAAGGGAGTTCAGAACTGAAACCTGGCTTGCAAGCTACAACTTGGGCTAGAGGCCTCACAATGCAGAACTGCTCCGCTCAAAAAACAAAGCAGCTAGCCAACCAAACTGAGATACAATGTAGACAGGCATGCAGCAAGTACTCCAACTAGTTAGCAGACATATTTTTTTCCTTCCAATCCCCTTCCTACTATTGTGATTACCACCAGCAAACAACTGTTGATCAATAGTACTATTCACTTCTACTATTGTGCTCCACAGAGAATTTTATCCGGCCTCCTCCTCCGCGGGAAAGAATACAGTGGATCTTTTTTGGTTGGGCGAATTTTATGTCTGTACATGCTTGATATGAAATGAGGGGTTTATCTAATGAACCCTACACTATTTTTTTGGTTAGACCTACACTATTTTTATCTTGTCGGTACGCCGTGCAGACAAATGCTGAGTTAAAAGGTGATAACTTTACACTAATTTAAAATTGTCTTGATCTCAAGTGTTGGCTCCTACAGCATTGCATTTCACCAAGTGAAATGCTATATTTCTACTCCTAACCCATTCTCTCTTTCTTAGTGTTTTTGTTATGCATGTTGGAAGAAAAGAAGATCCAGAGAAGATCTTAGTAATAAGATAGTTTTAGGAAAATAAATATTTAGTTTTAGGTCATTTCTTGTAATTTCAGATATGGAGTGCTTGTCTTTAGTTTTTTTTGACTTTGTGAAACTTGCTACTATTAGTAACATGTGTTGGATATGTGTTCATGGATATGTGTTGGATATATATGTGTTCATGACTATTGGTAATATGTGTTGGATATGCTATATTGGTCATATATATATATATACATATATATATATATATATATATCATGTGTTTGATTTTATGTGAAAATGAATTGATATAAGAAAAAACATAATTAAATGGGGCAATATAGGCTCTTTGCCATCCGCCAACAGATGGTAAAGAGCCTGCAGCCTTTGCTGTCTGCCAGCAGATGGCAAAGAGCCATGCCCTTTGTCGTCCGCTGGCTGACGACAAAGACCTTTGGATCTTTGCCGTCCGCCAGCAGATGGCAAAGTGTCCTTTGCCATAGCTCGTTCAGCCGGACGTTTTGCCGTCTACTGGCTAACGACAAAGGCCTTTGCCATCTGCAAGGCATGCCTTTGCCATCAGCCATGGCAGAGGGCAAAGTTCCTGATTCCTGTAGTGAAAGCGCTCCCGAGGACACATGGGAATTATCGTCAAGCTAGTTTTCATCACGATTATCTGATTCGTGTTCAGTTCTTTGATAATTTGGTATATGGGTGGACTTGTCCTTGGGTGATGTCCTTACTTGGACAAGCCTCCCACTTATGATTAACCTCTAATGGAAGCATCCGCCACTACAAAAGAGGTATTAAGGTAAACCTAACCATAGCATGAAACAAGTGGATCCAAATCAGCCCCTTAAGAAGCAACACATAAATTAGGGTTTAAGATTCTGCCACTCTAGCAACCCATCATCTACTTATTACTTTCCAATGCCTTCCTCTAGGCCCAAATAATGGTGAAGTGTCATGTAGTCGACGTTCACATGACACCACTAGAGGAGAGATAACATACATCTCATCGAAATATTGAATGAATACCAAATTCACATGACTACTTATAGCAAGACTTCTCCCATGTCCTCGGGAAACAAAAGTAACTACTCACAAGACATAATATTGTTCATGATTAGATGGGTATTAATATGCATAATGGATCTGAACATATGATCTTCCACCAAATAAACTAACTAGCATCAACTACAAGGAGTAATCAACACTACTAGCAACCCATAGGTACCAATCTGAGGTTTGGGTACAAAGATTGGATACAAGAGATGAACCAGGGTTTGAGAGGAGATGGTGCTCGTGAAGATGTTGATGAAGATAGCCCTTCCCAAGATGGGAGAGTTGTTGGTGATGACGGCGGTGACAATTTCCCCCTCCTAGAGGGAAGTATCCCCGGAAGAACAGCTCTATCGGAGCCCTAAATTCGTTTCCGCCAAGGTTCCGCCTCGAGACGGTGCCGTCTGGTCCCGAAAGCCTCTTATGATTTTTTTTCCAGGTCAAAACACCTCATATAGGAGAAGATGGGCATCGGGGGGTCATCGGGGGGCCCACGAGGCAGGGGGCGCGCCCCCACCTTCGTGGACAGGTGGTGGCCCCCCTGGTGATCTTCTTTCGCCAGACATTTTTTATATTTTCTGAAACGTTGTCCTGTACGTTTCGGGCCTTTTTGAGTTATGCAGAATAGGTTTCTAGAGTTTGCTTCTTTTCCAGCCCAAAATTCTAGTTGCCAGCATTCTCCCTCTTCATGTAAACCTTGTAAAATAAAAGAGAAAATGCATAAGTATTGTGACATAACGTGTAATAACAGCCCATAATGCAATAAATATCAACATAAAAGCATGATGCAAAATGGACGTATCAACTCCCCCAAGCTTAGACCTCGCTTGTCCTCAAGCGAAACCCGATATCAAAAAATATGTCCACATGTTTAGAGATAGAGGTGTCGATGAAAATAAAAATACGGACATGAGGGCATCATGATCAGTCTTATAACAGTAACACATATATATTGACGTATGATTCTTATGCTAAAGTAACAATTCATTCACAATGTCAAGTATGAATCAGAAACTTCATTGAAAACCAACAAACTATGATCTTGGTCATTGAAGCAATTGCAATTTATCGTAACATCGGAAAGAGTCAACATAAGAGCTTTTCAGCAAGCCTACATACTCAACTATCATATAGTCTTTCACAGTTGCTCACACTCACACAATACTTATGGTTATGGAGTTTTAATCGGACACAGAGAAAGATAGGGGCTTATGGTGTTGCCTCCCATCCTCTTACCTCAAGGGTAATGTCAACAGTAATAGACCATGACAACTTACATCCAATTGGGTATATATGTCAGGATCTTTCCAACACAGTGTACTTTTCAAAGGATAAAATATAAAAAGAAAAGGTGATTTTCACCTTGACTCTTGTAAGGCAAGAATAATAGATAGGCCTTTCGCAGAGGGAAGCAGAGGTTGTCATGTGCTTTTATGGTTGGATGCACAAAGTCTTAGCACAAAAGAACGTCACTTTATATTGTCACTTGTGATAAGGACCTTTATTATGCAGTCCGTCGCTTTTATTACTTCCATATCACAAGATCGTATAAAGCTTATTTCCTCCACACTAATAAATCATACATATTTTAGCGGATT
The DNA here is from genome assembly GCA_902687465.1 of Secale cereale. Lineage (NCBI taxonomy): Eukaryota > Viridiplantae > Streptophyta > Magnoliopsida > Poales > Poaceae > Secale > Secale cereale. The sequence goes on from LR738712.1 coordinate 603,331,112, forward strand.
TGCAACATGACAACTTACTTGAAGGATCTTACTCAATCCATAGGTAGGTATGGTGGACTCTCATGGCAAAACTGGGTTTAAGGATATATGGAAGCACAAGTAGTATCTCTACTTGGTGCGAGGAGTTTTGGCTAGCATTAGGGGGAAAGGCAAGCTCAACATGTTGGATGATCCATGACAATATACTTTATTTTAGATATAAGAAAACATAACCCATTATGTTGTCTTCCTTGTCCAATATCAACTCTTTAGCATGTCATATTTTAATGAGTGCTCACAATCATAAAAAATGTCCAAGATAGTATATTTGTATGTGAAACCTCTCTTTCTTTATTACTTCCTATTAATTGCAACGATGACCAAAACTATGTTTGTCAACTCTCAACAACTTTTATTCATCATACTTTTTATATGTGAAGTCATTACTTCCCATAAAATCAATATGATCTCTTTGATAATTTTTATGTTTTCTTTTATTCTATCATGCCCAAAGTGAGGAAATCAAGCCCTTGACTCAACACTAATCTTTACCTAATAATAAAGGACGGAGTCTTTCATAGTTCTCCATCCGTCATCTCTTTATATCCGTTGATTTTATGTAAACTATAAATATTGATGGTTGAGATTTAAAAGGATATATTTTCTCTTCTCTACTATCCTTTCTATTAAAAAGGAAGCTTTCCTTAATCAGTTCTCTTCCCCGATCAAGTTTTTTTCCTATTAAACAAATTGTTGCCCCCGATCTCCTTTTTTTCATGAACGATCGATTTCTCCAAGCCAACGATCAATCTCTTAATTTTTTACCGGCCCACATAAGCCTAGCCAGCGTACCACGGATTAAAAAAGCCCAGCGGAAGCCCGACGCCCAACCCCTGATCTGATGGAGCAAACCCACCCTGCCATTCTCTTCTAACCCTAGCCGCTCCTGCCGGCTGCGGTGGCGCCACCATGAACTGAGCTTCAAGCAACACGGTGCCAGGTGCTAGAGGACTATAACATGCTACAGCTCGACGGTGGCGCTGAGCGTAGACACCTTGACCGCGCTCAACATCTTCCAGGGCGACGTGACGACGCTCTAACGAAAGCGCAAGATGGACTGCTAGGACGAATCATGTCCGGATGGCCTGGCGCAGCTGCGGCCTGAGCCACAGGCTGACGGCGAGGACGAGGTCCTATTTGCTGTCGCCTCATCTCTATCGTTGTCGAGGCCCTGCTCTTGTACGCCGTTGGAGAATCCTGTGCTAATCAGCCTGCCCCGGTCGTTGCCTCTTCTCCACCATGGTTGATGCCGATGGGTTCTTGCACATCTTGGAGAATGCTGCTCTCAGGTCGATCTGCTCCAACACACCCTATTATTGTGACATGGTGACAGCCACGAGCACCTTATCCATGCCCCACTTTTCTGGACTTCCTTAGATTTTGTGGTGGATGCACCCATGTTTTGCGGATTCCTCTTCCATTTTTTCATCTAAATGAAAACCATTGTGATGTCTTTTACTTGTACAAATGAATTGTTTTTCACTATGTTTCATACGTCTAGCTACTGGTGTCTCAAAGATTAATCGTAAATTGGTCCTTATGGGGCCTGGTTCAAGGTAGATGAAGAGGAGGCCTGAAAGGGAGAAGCCCCAAGGAAGAAGGCTTTTGATCTGAAGGCACAGTTCAGCACGTTGGACGAGCTGCTGACAAAGACATAATTCTACTATGAATTTCTAGTTGAAAAAAGAATCGGATCACAAATGTATGTTGGCTATGTCTCTCACTGTGTGCGGAACCAACTTTTGGTTATTTTCATCTTGTTTTTTGATATTGGCGGTGTTGTCAGTTGGTTCAACAGAAATAATATACCAACACGATACATGAAGAAATAGGTTCTAGGAATATATAAGAATTACTTGTTAGCATTGGGATCTTAATTATCCTTGATGCAACGAATTCGAACGAGCATGCAAAGGTATCAAGCATGTTCCTACAATCCGTCTTTATTTTCTTAGAAATTTTGTTCACATATCATACTGTATATTAGAAAGATCCGAATTAGGCCACTATTTTCCCTTAGTTGTGTCCAGAATAACATAGTTTAGTAATTCCCCATGTTACCATGGTTTTGTTTATCCAGAGCTGATTCGAGTTTTTTTTAAAAAGAGCTGAGTTGAGATTAGCGATTGAAGAACAGAAGACATCTTGAGGCATCAGCTGAGGTTTCGAAATTCGAATGGGCTTGGCATAGTCAGTGTGTCCACGATGTTGATAGTTGGGATAAAGAGGTAACTCTGCTTGGCACCATTTGAAATCCTAATACTGGCGATAATTAATTACTTTAATTATCCCTTGGCCCCACTTTTGTTCAGGGCAACCATGCTTTTCTCACCGGTGAGGTTGTTTTGCATGGACCACTATGTTTGGATTTAAGTCTTCTGTCTACTGTGTAGCACATGCTTAGTTAATTATCAACTTCCTCGGCTCCTACAAGTCTACCTCGCGTACTAATTGGAGATGTAGGCTACGGAAGCCAGTCCAGTCTGTAGTCCAAAACAATTGTCCAGTAATGCTTAGGTGATCACAATATGAATTCAGGATTGAGAAAATGATGCGCTATCGGTATATCCATTACAGCCAGTATGCATTTAAATAAACAAATTTTTATTAAGATTAGCTAATTGTTCTTAATCTCTCACTCTCTCTTTCATAGAAAACCCTTCTGAATCATATTTTAACATCGCAACATGGGAAGAACATTCTTGTTCAATCATCCTTTGATGAAGACATTGTGACGGTGAATACATGTTGTTGTGTTGTACTGTCTGAGGGGGCTTTTGTACAGATCCTTCTTAAGTTAGTAAAGCAAAAGTGAGACAAGTTTGATAATATATTCATTGGTACAATAGGCAAATTTCATTAATTAATCTTAACACAACCAATGACACAGTCCAGGCCTTGCAAAGCCTGGTCCTATTGTTAAGTTTTTTTATTTTGATGAATTGGTCTTTTATATGTATGTGAAACTTTATGTTGAGGTTACGCTGGCTGATTAATAAGAATGCCAAGAAACATTTGAATTGATGTTAAAGGAAGGTGGGTTGTGAATGAGGCAGTAGAGCAACTTGCTTATGCAGATCAGATTATATTGAACAAGCTATTTTTTTTTTTTTGCGGGGAATATTGAACAAGCTATTTAGTCAGTCTATAGAACTATATACAAGTCTGTGATGCAAAAAAGGTGTTATTTAAGAACATATGTTTTCTAGATTTTAGTCTGTACGAAAACAACATAAAAGGTGCCTCTACATGTTGTTGGCCGGTTGCTGGCATTATGGCACTACGATCACCGTCTCTTGCCTTTTGACATCATATATTTTAGTCTTTTAGGATCACTGACGTATGTGCCAGGATTGGTTGTATTTGGCTTTAATGTGGTGCTGGCCTGCAAGGAGTCTGGAGGTTCAGCAGGACATCCTTGCAGGAGCAGTCGAGCAGAGGCTGCTGCTGATCATTATAAGCATCATTGCAGGACGACGTGTTCATGCAGTTGAGTTACATCCATAGAGGTGCTACTGCCAATGAGTCGGGAGGTTCAGCAGGACATCCTTGCGGGAGCAGTCGAGTAGAGGCTGCTGCTGATCATTATAAGCATCATTGCAGGACGACGTGTCCATGCAGTTGAGTTACATCCATAGAGGTGCTACTGCCAATGCTGGATTCCATTAGAGAATCCTACTCTAGGAGCAGCATCTGACCACAACAATTGTGAACAAATAATGCAAGCTGGATCGCCTTGACGTGGGATGCTGTTGTAAGGTCACGGTGTTGCACCTCAACAATTACACGAGGAGTAATTCATTCCCATCCAAGTATTTATTATTGATCATTGCTGCTTCATATGTTTATTCTCATATAACCAATATATTTACTAACTTTTTGAATGTTTGCCTACTTTTTTTATCTTTTGGTGCTTTGCGGTGAACGAAAGATGAATTTAGAAGAGTTCAATTTAGAATTAGTGTATTGTATTGCCTATAAGGAAAAAGAGAGAAAATTGGTGGAGTGTCTCACGCCTAGTAGACTTACGTCTATTGCACTTTACTAAATAATTACATGTATGTTGGCGAGACATGGTAACATGGATGATCGACATCTTTTTGTGAAGGTATGTTAATTAATGGAAAAGATACTATGCACTAATGATTATGAGTGTAGATGTGCACTCTTGAATTTTGAGGACCACTTTAAGATGTGATCGTTAGTGTTGCTTCACACATGCTTGACATAACATAATCTTGATGGTTACTATTTTGAAAGTCGAGCTCAAGCAATGTTAAGTGGACTTCATAAAATTATTAATAAGGAAACGACACAATGTGATGTAGTATATGTTGATTGAGTATTATTTTCTCGTTGCAACGCACGGGCATGTTTCCTAGTCTTTATTATATAGCTCACGGACTCGATTACAAAGGGTAAATATCATAAAGCAAAAGCTCACAACTAGATCATGGTAACGTTGTTCTACTAGATCAAGATACTACCAAAAGGATCGAACTAATAAAAACGGTAAAGATAGGAGTGTGATGGTGATACAATACCGGGGCAACTCCCCCAAGCTTGGTAGTTGCCAAGGGGAGTGCCCATACCCATATGATTATGTCTCCTTCTTCGGGGTTGGTGATGATGGAGTTGTTGATGTAGGCTTTCCGTCCATCTTCCAATGCATGGGCTCACCATCGTAGAAGGATGATCGAGTCTCCAAGATGCTCAAATCTGCAGCCAAACTCATCTTCTTGAATCTATATTCATACTCACAGTTTTGGTTTTGCAGGTCAAAGATCTGGGCTTGGAGGTGTTCGATTTTCTCTTGAAGATTGGAGATAGCTTCCCGAAAGATCCTTGAGTCCAGCTTGAGGTTGTTGGCGAGCTCCGTGATCATCATGTGGTTGGCGTTGAGTCTTCGCTCCACCATACCTTGGCACTTGAAAACTTGCTGCTCCATTGCTTCTAGCCTTATCTCCATGCTTCCGGTCCTCCTTGGCCCCTCAACATCACGGATGTGCAGCACCCCCTCATGCAACTCCATGGTTTGAGGATGATGCAGCACCTCCGCAAGGTAGGGGTTGATGACCTTCTTGAAGAACTTGTCCTTGGGGGTGTTGGAAGACGCCATGATGATCTAGATCTGTCAAAAACAACAGCTCGAAGCGAAAACTGAGGGTTTTTGCGTGATACAGAGGTCAAAACCTTCGGGGGTTTACATAATGAATTTTCACCGACCAAAAGGAGTAACATACAAGAAATTGGAGTCCGGGAGGCACACGAGGTGCCCACGAGGCAGGGGGCGCGCCCTCCACCCTCGTGGACGCCTCGTGTCTCTTCCGGGCTGCCACTTGTTTTTCTATTTTTCTAAATATTCCAAAATGGTGAAAAATTGCCTTTAGAACTATTTTGGAGTCGGTTTACTTACCGTATCACATACCTCTTCCTTTTCGGGTTGTGAATCATTCTGGAAAGTGTCCCTTATGTATTCCTCCAGGGTTACGGTTTCAATAGCATTGGTTTCAACCTCTATAGGATTAGCTGAGATATAATGTTTGATTCTTTGACCGTTCACCACCTTCGGATTTGTGCCTTCGAAGTTGTTGATTTTTATGGCACCAGAACGATAGACCTCCTCGATAACAAAAGGACCTTCCCATTTACAGAGAAGTTTTCCTGCAAAAAAATCTTAAACGAGAGTTGTATAGCAAGACATAATCACCTATGTTAAACTCACACTTTTGTATCCTTTGTCATGGCATCTTTTAACTTTTTCTTTAAACATCTTGGCATTCTCATAGGCCTGGGTTCTCCATTCATCAAGAGAGCTAATGTCAAATAACCTCTTCTCGCCGGCAAGTTTGAAGTCATAATTGAGCTCTTTAATAGCCCAATATGCCTTATGTTCTAGCTCAAGAGGTAAGTGACAAGCCTTTCCATAAACCATTTTATATAGAGACATACCCATAGGATTTTTGTATGCAGTTCTATAGGCCCATAATGCATCATCAAGTTTCTTGGACCAATTCTTTCTAGACCTATTAACTGCCTTTTGCAAAATTAATTTCAGCTCTCTATTACTTAATTCTACTTGACCACTAGTCTGAGGGTGATAAGGGGATGCAATCCTATGGTTAACATCATATTTTGCAAGCATTTTATGGAAAGCACCATGAATAAAGTGTGAACCACCATTAGTCATTAAGTATCTAGGGACTCCAAACCTCGGGAAAATGACTTCTTTAAGAATCTTAATAGAGGTGTTGTCCAGGAAGTAATACCATCTACTCAGGTACACAACGTCTAATAATACCATCTACTCCTTTATAAAGATGTGGGTCATCCCAGAAGTAATGTCTCAAATCATAGAAGAACTTTTTCTTTTGCTGGTATATGAAGCTAAGAGGTATAAACTTAGCAACAATGTAATTAACATAATCAGCATACCATGGAGCAGTACGAGAAGTATTTATGGCAGCTAATTGTTCATCTGGAAAGCTATCATCAATAGGTTGTGGGTCATCAAGTATATTCTCTAGCCTAGACAAGTTATTCGCAATGGGATTCTCAGCTCCCTTTCTATCAATAATATGCAAGTCAAATTCTTGCAGCAAGAGAACCCATCTAATAAGTCTAGGTTTGGCATCTTTCTTTTCCATAAGGTATTTGATAGCAGCATGATCAGTGTGAATAGTTTAGAATCAACAATATAAGGCCTAAATTTATCACAAGCAAATGCAACTGCTAAAAATTCCTTCTCAGTAGTAGCATAATTTCTATGGGCATTGTCTAGGGTTTTACTAGCATATTGGATACCGTTTAACTTCTTATCAACTCTTTGCCCTAGAACAGCACCTACAACATAATCACTAGCATCGCACATAATCTCAAAGGGTAAATTCCAGTCAGGAGGCTGGACAATAGGTGCAGAGATCAATTCTTTCTTAAGTAATTCAAATGCTTCTAGACAATCATCATCAAAGACAAAAGGGATATCTTTTTGTAAGAGATTAGTTAGAGGCCTGGAGATTTTGGATAAGTCCTTAATGAACCTCCTATAAAACCCGGCATGACCAAGGAAACTTCGTATACCTTTGATGTCCTTTGGGCACGGCATCTTTTCAATAGCATCAACTTTAGCCTTGTCAACTTCAATACCTCTTTCAGAAATTTTATGTCCCAAGACAATGCCTTCATTAACCATAAAGTGGCACTTCTCCCAATTCAAAACAAGATTAGTGTCTTCACATCTCTGCAAAACTTGATCAAGGTTGCTTAAGCAATCATCAAAAGAAGTTCCGTAAACGGAGAAATCATTCATGAAAACCTCAACAATCTTTTCACAAAAATCAGAGAATATAGCCATCATGCATCTTTGAAAGGTAGCAGGTGCATTACATAAACCAAAAGGCATACGTCTATAAGCAAAGGTACCGAAAGGACAAGTAAAAGTAGTCTTTTCTTGATCCCCTTTTGACACAGGTAGTTGAGAGAAACCAGAATAACCATCTAGAAAGCAAAAATGCGTATGTTTGGATAACCTTTCTAGCATTTGATCAATAAAAGTCAAAGGGTAATGATCTTTTTAGTGGCTTTATTAAATTTGCGGAAATCAATTACCATCCTATAACCTGTAACACTTCTTTGTGGGATCAATTCATCTTTATCATTAGGAACAATAGTCATACCTCCCTTCTTAGGGACACAATGGACAGGACTTACCCATTGGCTATCAGCAACTGGATAGATAATACCTACCTCTAGAAGTTTTAGTATTTCCTTACTTACCACTTCTTTCATCTTAGGATTTAATCGTCGTTTATGATCAATAACCGGTTTAGCATTTTCTTCCAATTTTATCTTGTGTTGGCATAAAGTGGGACTAATGCCCTTAAGATTATTCAGAGTATATCCAATAGCAGCACGGTGCTTCTTCAGAGTTTTCAATAATTTTTCTTCTTCCTGCTCTGAAAGGTTAGCATTAATAATAACAAGATATATCTTATTTTCATCAAGATAAACATACTTAAGATTATTAGGCAAAGGTTTAAATTCAAATACGGGATCACCCTTGGGTGGAGGAGTATCCCCTAGGATTTCAACATGCAAGTTGTTTTTCAATACGGGCCCCTGATTAAATAATATTTCATCTATTTCCCTTCTTTCGTTCATATACATATCATTTTCATGGTCTAGCAAATATTGTTCTAAAGGATCACTAGGAGGCACAACAATAGAAGCAAGACCAATAATTTCATCCTTACTAGGTAATTCTTTATCAAGGGGTTGTCTACGAAATTTAGCAAAGTTAAAATCATGAGACATATCCCCTAAACCAACAGTAACAATATCTTTCACACAATCTATCTTAGCATTAACAGTGTTCAAGAAGGGTCTACCAAATATAATGGGACAAACGTCATCTTGAGGGGAACTAAGAATAAGAAAATCAGCAGGGTATTTAACTTTCCCACACAAAACATCAACATCTCTAACAATCCCGACTAGTGAAATAGTGTCTCTATTAGCAAGCTTAATAGTAATAGCAATCATTTCTAACTCAACAGGTGCAATGTCATGCATAATTTCTTGATATAAGAAATGAGGGATTATACTTGCACTAGCACCTACGTCACATAAACCATGATATCAATGATCTCCTATTTTAACAGAGATAACATGCAAGCCTATAACAGGTCTATGTTTATTCCTAGCATTGGGTTTGGATATTCTAGCAGCTTCCTCTTGGAGGTAAATAACATATCCATCTAAATTTTCTACCAAGAGATCTTTAACCATAGCAACACTAGGTTCAACTTTAATTTGCTTAGAGGGTGCATGTGTTCTAGTACTACTCTTACGAACCACAGTCGAAGCTTTAGCATGATCCTTTATTCTGACAGGGAAAGGTGGTTTCTCAATATAAGCAGTAGGAACAATAGGATCAACATTATAAGCGATAGTCTTTTCTTCAACTTTGGCAGGTTCAACTACTTTTACTTCAGTGGGAGGATTGTATTAAACCACTTCTCCTTGGGAAGATCAACATGAGTAGCAAATGATTCGCAGAATGAAGCTACTGTCTCAGAGTCAAGTCCATATTTAGTGATAAACTCACGGAAAATATTGGTATCCATAAACGATTTAACACAATCAAACTTAGGGGTCATACCTGACTCCTTACCTTTGTCGAGATCCCAATCTTCAGAGTTGCGTTTAACTCTTTCCAATAAATCCCATTTGAATTCAACAGTCTTCATCATAAAAGAACCAGAACAAGAAGTATCGAGCATGGAGAGATTATTGAGAGAAAGTCGAGCATAAAATTTTTGAATGATCATTTCTCTTGAGAGCTCATGACTGGGGCATGAATATAACATGGACTTAAGCCTCCCCCAAGCTTGAGTGATGCTTTCTCCTTCGCGAGGCCAAAAATTATAAATATAATTATGATCACGATGAACCTGGTGCATAGGGTAGAACTTCTGATGAAATTCCAACTTCAGACGATTATAGTTGCATGATCCAATATCATCACATAGACTAAACCATGTCAATGCATCTCCCTTCAAAGATAATTAAAGGGAAGACCTTCTTCTTGATAACATCCTCGGGAATACCTCCAAGCTTAAATAATCCACAAACTTCATCCTCATAGAATAGATGTAAATGGGGATGCAGTGTTCCGTCTCCTGTAAAAGGATCATCTAGCAGTTTCTCTATCATACCCGAAGGAATTTCAAAGCAAACATTTTCAGTAGGTGCAGTAGGTTGAGGAGCAACTCTTTGCTCTTCTGGTCGGGGTGAAGATACCCCAAACAAGCCCCTCAAAGGATGATGAGCCATAGTAACAAGTGACAGTAAATTTCAGCACACTATATAAATTCTTCCTTACCAAAGGCGCTTCACTCCCCGTCAACGGCGCCAGAAAAGAGTCTTGATGACCCACAAGTGTAGGGGATCTATCGTAGTCCTTTCGATAAGTTAGAGTGTCGAACCCAATGAGAAGCAGAAGGAAATGATAGGTAGTTTTCAGTAAGGTATTTTCTGCAAACACTGAAATCATAGGTAACAGACACTTTTGTGATAAGGTAAATGGTAGCAAGTGACAAAAGGTAAAAGTAAATAAGGTGCAGCAAGATGGCCCAATCCTTTTTGTACCAAAGTACAAGCGTGGACAAACTCTTATATGAAGGAAAGCACTCCAGAGGACACATGGGAAATATCGTCAAGCTAGTTTTCATCATGATCATGTGATTCACGCTCGGTACTTTGATAATTTGGTATGTGGGTGGACCGGTGCTTCTATGTTGTCCTTACTTGGACAAGCCTCCCACTTATGATTAACCTCTAATGCAAGCATCCGCAACTACAAAAGAAGTATTAAGGTAAACCTAACCATAGCATGAAACAAGTGGATCCAAATCAGCCCCTTACGAAGCAACGCATAAACTAGGGTTTAAGCTTCTGTCACTCTAGCAATCCATCATCTACTTATTACTTCCCAATGCCTTCCTTTAGGCCCAAATAATGGTGAAGTGTCATGTAGTCGACGTTCACATGACACCACTAGAGGAGAGACAACATACATCTCATCAAAATATCAAACGAATACCAAATTCACATGACTACTTATAGCAAGACTTCTCCCATGTCCTTAGGAACAAAAGTAACTACTCACAAGACATAATATTGTTCATGATCAGAGGGGTATTAATATGCATAATGGATCTGAACATATGATCTTCCACCAAATAAACCAACTAGCATCAACTACAAGGAGTAATCAACACTACTAGCAACCCACAGGTACCAATCTGAGGTTTGGGTGCAAATATTGGATACAAGAGATGAACTAGGGTTTGAGAGGAGATGGTGCTGGTGAAGATGTTGATGAATATAGCCCTCCCCAAGATGGGAGAGTTGTTGGTGATGACGGCGGTGATGATTTCCCCCTCCCGGGGGGAAGTATCCCCAGCAGAACAGCTCTTTCGGAGCTCTAGATTGGTTTCCGCCAAGGTTCCGCCTCGAGACGGCGGCGTCTGGTCCCGAAAGCCTCCTTATGATTTTTTTCTAGGTCAAACCACCTCATATAGGAGAAGATGGGAACCGAGGGGCCATCGGGGGGGGGGGGGTC
>LR738712.1:603347927-603577310 GCA_902687465.1 Secale cereale
ATCCCCCCCCCCCCCCGAGGTGCATGCTCTAACTTGGCAGGGTTATGTTGCTCATATCGTGTGAATGGTATCTTGCATTGCTATGTCATTTGCTTAGTTTAGACATGATTTGTGTGAATGCCACATGTTTAGTGTCTAATTACCATATATGTGAATTATGCAATGCCATCTTTTTGCAAGACATTATATATGTGAATTATGCAATGCTATCTTGTTGCAAGGCATTATATATGTGAATTATGCAATCCCATGCTCTTTAGCCAAGGGTCATATATGTGAATTATATCATGCTGTCCTTTTTTTGTATTTCTCATTGCTTTTGTCGACAATGTTTGTATATTCAACTGCTCTTCCTGTGCATCAGCCATTTGAATTGGTGATGAAGAAATCTGGAGTGAAAACAAGGTCTTCAGAGTAGACAATGCTACCTGGTGAAGCAGATATCTTGCATGTTACAGATAGCTCTTCAGAGGAGGATTCAGAGGCACATGACCAGTCCTATTATCCCCCTGAGGTGTATGCTCAAACTTGGCAAGGTTATATTACTCATATCATGCATATGTTGTATTGCAATGCTTAGTTGTTACATCATATACACGATATTGAATTCCATCTCTTTAGTTGACACATCATATATGCGATTGCCCTCCGCTCACTTCCTTAGTATATAAATCATATATTTGAATTATATCATGCCATGATGTTTACATAGACAGCATGTATCTGAATTATGGCATGCCAACCCATTTTCGAAAGACATAATATAGTTATGTCATCTCATCCTGTTCACATAGTCATCATATTTGGAATTATGTCATTCTATCCGTGAATTATATCATGCCATCATGTTTCCATCGACGGCACGATTGGGATTTATGGCATGCCAACCACTTTAATAGACACATTGTATAGTTATATCATGTCATCATGTTTACATAGTCATCATATTTTGAAGTATGTCATTCTATCCTATTTAGTTAGACATCATACATGTGAAATTGTGTCATGTTATCCTGTTTAATTAGCCATCATATATGTGAAATTATGTCATGTTATTCTGTTTGGTTAGACAACATAAATGTGAATTATTTCATGCCCTATTTTCTTCCCTACTATCCATTGCACATGTCTATCTTATAATGTCTGTACATTCAATTACTTTTCTTGTTTATCAGCCAATTCAATTGGAGGGGGTGATGGCAGTATCTGTGGGAGTAAAAACACGGTCTTCAGAAAAAGATCGTGCTACCTGCCGATGGAGATAGAACCACGGTTGTACTTGCCCAAGAACCAGCCCCACCACATATATCCCAGACTCACGCAGATTGTACCCCTACCCAGTTGGACAAAGAACCAGCTACACCCCTTCTAACCCCAACCACAACAGATAGTAACCCAGTTCTTGTTGACACAACACCGTCTCCACCACATAGCACCCAAACATGAGCAGTTAGTAAGGCAACTGCAGTGCCCAAAGCACGAGGACCTGGCCAAAGCACGAGGACCACCACTCCGAACCCCAATCAACGCTTAAAGCAGAAGAAGAATTTTTCTCAGGTCAGGTTCCGTAGCTATGGTTCATACTACTTTGCTCTTGCATCACTGTATTTACTCATACCAACTAATTTCAAATTTGAAGGATGCAATTGAAACTCCAATTGTGCAACAGGTATGTTTTAAACCTATTTCTTTAACGTGTTTGCTGTTGTAACTTGATCTATGTTGATTTCAGTTTCAATTGAATAAACAGTTATATTCTCATGCCATGCACCTTACAAGTGTTGTTACTGTTGTGTATTTTCCCATACTTATATTCTGTCTAAGCTGCTTTGTCTTAAATAGATATGATTCGAACTGTATCTATCTTGATTTGGCAACATAAACTAGAATGTTATAGACCATACAGTGACCATACTACATAGATATATGTTTGTTTCATGTTGTTATCCTGTCCACCTTACTACTGAACTGGTTTACCAAAATGAGTTTCATATACTACATTTTAAACCTGTGATGTGTTTGTTTGTTTCTCTTTTAGAATGCGGATAAAATATTGGAGAAGAGTACCCCGTTATGCAATGGTACAGGAAGTAATGCAGATAAGGTTCAAGATAGTGAGACATCCCTGTTGGTCTCGAAGAAAGATGATAAAAACTATATTGAAGACACTGAGACAACCCCAAAGTCCTATCTTGATGTAGTGTTCGGGTTACTGGCTACTACTGCTGGCACCAGCTCTTCGAACTCGTTGCCTGAATCAGTTCGGCTTCTTGAGTCTCAACTTCAAGTTGAAAGACATCGATCAGTTGTTATGCGACAGGAAGCAAAAGGACTGAGGAAGTTCCTGCAGAATTCAGATGCATACTTTCTGGTGCAACATCAAGTGCTGGAGGATTTAAGCGCCAAACAAGAGAAAGTTAATAAGCTTGCTAAGCATCTTGCCAGCATTATGGGTATCCAGCATATTGTTTCTTGAGCTCTTCTTAAGTGGTTTCAGTTCTGGACTTGTTTTGCTCCAGTGTTTATATGCTGCTTTGTTCCCTATATTTGCACTGGCGGTGGACTTTGATGCCCAGTGGATGTAATATGTGTAATAGCCGTGATGGCCTAGCGTAAGTTGCTTGCCTATTTATTTCCTTATTGTCTTGTTTATTTGTTTTCTTGTAGTCAGTGCAGTTCTTTTTCCACGGTTTTCTAGTGGCCGCAATAGCCTTTTTTTCAAAATAGGCCACATTAACCATGGGCTATATGTTTACTGTAGTTAACATGGCCTCTTATGGGCCGTAGAAATGATACGTCTCCAATGTATCTATAATTTTGTATTGTTCCATGCTATTATTTATGATGTTTTGGATGTTTAATGGGCTTTGTAATACACTTTTATATTATTTTTGGGACTAACCTACTAACCCAAAGGCCCAGTACAGATTGCTATTTTTTGCCTGTTTCAGGGTTTTATAGAAAAGGAATATCAAACGGAGTCCAAACGGAATGAAACCTTCGGGAGAGATATTTTTGGAGAAAATCACGCACGGGAGACTTGAGAACCACGAAGTTGGGGCCACGTGGTGCCCACGAGGGTGGGGGGCGCCCCCTAGGGCATGCTCCCCTTCCTCGTGGGTTCCACGTAAGGCCCCCGATGCCCTCCTTCTTCCTAGATATATCTATGTACCCCGAAACCATCAGAACATCAGAGAAAACCCTAGTTCCACCGCCGTAACCTTCTGTTCCCGTGAGATCCCATCTTGGGGCCTGTTCCGGAGCTCCGCCGGAGGGGGGATCTACCACGGAGTGCTTTTACCTCATTATCATCGCCTCACCATGAGTTGTGAGTAGTTTACCACAGACCTTCAGGTCCATAGCTAGTATCTAGATGGCTTCTTCTCTGTCGGTGTACTAAAGTAGGGGTACCATTAGTATCCCGAACTTGTGCACGGGCAGTCGCAGCGTCCCACGGAAAGGCTTGCCGGGTGATCGCCAAGATCTCTCGTGGTTCCTTTGGAGCCATTCAAGAACAAAGTATCCAAGTCAAGGAGACAAGGCCCGGCAAGAGGACCTTGCCGGGAAGACCACTCAAGGCACAAGACCCTGGCAAGAGGAGCTTGCCGGGGAGGCCAACCCCCAAGGCATCTCAAGGAACTTGCCGCGACGCGCCACGCGTCCCGGCAAGGCCCGGTGAGCGACAAGCTCCCGGAAGCGACGGAATAGCGACCGCGGCAAGGCGCTTGCCGCGGCAAGTTTCCACTCAGTGCCCGCGCTCCAGCACATCCACCCATGTGTCGCTCTTGGACCACTCCAGGCGCACGTGGCGGGAGGCTGTGTAGATAGGGGTACACGGTGGCAAGCGGCGATGACAAGGCTACTGTCGTGGCGGACGGTGGCGCCCCTGACGGCCACTTTTTGCACTGTTTGGGCGACGGCGACAGGCATTTAATGCCCTTGTCCCGTGCCGTCAGGGTTAGGTATGGAACACTGTTCCATCTACCACTCTTTTTACATTTTTACCCTCAACTACATTGCCACCTGTCGGTGACCCCTTGAGCCTATAAAAGGAGGCCCATGCGCAACATGGAGGGGAGTTAGACATTCGAACACTCTCACGCTCGGTCTTGTTAGCCGCTGAGGAGTACTGTAGCTTCCAGCGCTCCCGAGCCAAGAACTCAATACAAACCAAAGCAGGAGTAGGGTTTTACGCATCCGTGCAGCCCGAACCTGGGTAAACTGCTCGTGTGCTCGCCTCGATCTGCTCTTTGTGCTATCTCCACCCCCTGTCGTACCGAAAAGGGGCTCCGGTCCCATAGGTGTTCGCGGGCGATCAGTTTCCCCGACATCTTTGGCGCGCCAGGTAGGGGGTGCGTCGAGATTGTGTGAACCTGATCCGGCGTTCGCACGAGAGAAATCTTCAACATATTCATCAACATGCCGCCGAAGAAGAAGGCTTCCGAGGCAGCTGGTCCATCCGCGTCTATCCCACCACCGCCGGAGCCAACGGCTGGTGGGGTAGACGCCGGTGGAAGAATGGACGTCGACGAGGGAACTCACGGTGCTGCCAAGTCCAAGGACAAGGCTGCGCTGCCCATCGGCGGCGTAGCCGGCTCCCACGACGACCGGGCGCACTCCAAGACCTCGGCGTCCGTGCATGCATCGCGTCCATCTCAGGAGGCGCGGGACCGGCAGCGTCATGGTACTCATGGTACCATACATTTGCTAGGCCAAGGCCAAGCCGGTGGGTCCCGGAACGCTCAAGACCAGCATGCGCGCCAACATGCTGGCACGAGCAAGGCCCGGTCGCGTGGACGGGATACTGCTCCTTCTAACGTAGTTAGAAGTCCGAGCATATCCCGCTCCTCGCACCGTTGGCCACCGCTACCCACCACTCCAGCAGAAGCTCTGGCACAAGCTCAAATGTTCCTAGACTTCCCTCCAGCGGCAGAAAAGGCCGACGACTGGAGGGCCACCATCCAGAGTCTCGTCGTCTTCGCCAACGGCGACACCCCGCGGCAGCCAAGCACATCGCAGCCGCGGCAAGCCAGCCACGCGCGGGCCGATGGCGACAAGACTGGTGGGGGTGCAATCACCGTGCACTCTCCGCCCCGAAGGCCAAGATCGCCGACGCGCCGGATCAATATCGATGACGACTCCACTGCGTCATCGGATCCGCGAGCTCGTCGCGATCAGCGCCAAGTTCTTCAAGACCGACAGCAAGAAGACGCTCGTACTCGCATCGAGCGCCGAAGAGAAGCGCGACGTCAATCAGACCAGCGCGCTAGGCCCACTGTTGACATGCATGCGCCAGGGGGACCAGGCGACTTGCAGTACGCGGTAGGTTGTCCTGCGTTCACTCGTGAGCTGCGGCAAGTCCAGTGGCCCAGCATGAAAAACTTCAAGCCAGACGTACCGGAGAAGTACGACGGCAAGACGCATCCGTCGGAGTTCCTCAGCATCTACACCATCGCGGTGCAAGCTGCTGGGGGGCGAGACGACAAGATCCTTGCCAACTACTTCCCTCTGGTACTCAAACCCAACGTCAGGTCCTGGCTCATGCACTTGTCGGACAACTCCATTTCTTCTTGGGCCGACCTGTGCCATCAGTTTGTCGGCGCCTTTACAGGCGGCCACAAACCTCATGGCTAGGAGAGTGACCTTCACCTGCTCGCCCAGAAGGAAGGAGAACCCCTGCGCAAGTATATCCAAAGGTTCAGCCGTGTACAACACAACATCCTAGACGTCCACCCTGCCGCGGTTATCAGTGCGTTCCATCAGAACGTGCGTAACCGCGGGATGAGGGAGGAGATGGCGATGTGCAAGATTAGGGACGTCAGTGAGCTGTATGCCTTGGCCGACAAGTGCGCACGCACTGAGGAGGGGAGGAAACTCCCTGGAGAGGATACAGGAGCAGGGGGATCTGACAGTGAGGATGCCGCCCCGGCGAAGAAAAGCCGGCGGCGGAACAACAGGAAAAAGAAGAACAAGGAAGTGCTAGTCGTTGAGCAGTCCGGCAAGGAAGGTGGCGCCAAGAAAGCCCAAGTTGGTAACCCCGGCAAGGAGGCTGCCGCATGCACCAACTGCCAGGCTGTGGCGGCCGCCGACAAGCAGGACGGCACCGACAAGCAGTATTGCAAGATTCACCGCACCAAGGGCCACGACCTCCAGAACTGCAAGAGAGTCGAGCAGCTTGTTGAACAGCTGAAAGCTGAATACGAGCGGCGCGACAAGGAGAAGGCCCAAGGAGGTGATGGAGGATCCGGCAAGAAGAGGCCATTCAACGGCCGGGGAGGACGCCGCGGCAAGGCCAAGCAGCGGCAAGGAGACAGACCTCCCTGCGGCCGCGACAAGAATGAAGAAGATGAAGACGACGAAGACATGGATGATGGACAGACCAGCGAGCAGGAGTTCCAGAAAGCCACAGAAGTCTTGTGCGTTGACGGCGGTGCTTCTCTGCATACTTCACACCGCCAACTCAAGCAGTGGGTGCGGGAAGTTAATGCAGCAGAACCACCTGTCGAATCGCGCAAGCTTCTGAAGTGGTCCAGCACGCCTATCATCTTTGATATTGAGGACCACCCTGACCGCACCACTGCGGTCGGGTGCTTGCCGATGTTGGTTTCACCAACTATCCGCAACCTCAAGGTCACCAAGATGCTAGTTGACGGCAGGGCCGGCTTGAACCTGATCTCCTCCACTATAATCTAGAAACTCCAGATCCCTGACAGCAAGCTCGAAGAGACCGGCACATTCCAAGGAATCAACCCGGGAAGGAGCAAGCCGAAGGGGAAGATCACACTGCCAGTGACATTTGGCGGCGAGCTAAACTTCAGAACTGAGAGGGTCACTTTTGACGTTGCCGATTTTCCATTGCCTTACAATGGGATACTTGGCCGTCCAGCACTCGCCAAATTCATGGCAGCCTCTCACTATGCATATAATATGCTGAAGATGCCCGGCCCAATAAGCGTCATCTCTGTCCCTGGCGACAAGAAAGATGCCCTTATCTGCGCCGACAAAATCTACTGGGAAGCAGCAGCCGCAGCAGATAGCAAGACACTTGCCGCTGAAGCTCCCGGAGGGAAGAAGACCAAGTCTAGCAAGAGCTCTGATGCCCACTCCGGCAAACGCACCTCTTCGGAGTGCTGCGCTGCCGTCGAGGACGCACCATCGAGCTCCACCGGCAAGTGTAAGAAGACGATGGCGGATCCGCCAGAAACCAAGAAGGTGCCCGCCAAGGAGGACGGCACTGGTGGTACTTTCACCATCAGTGCCACGCTTTACCCTAAATAGGAAAGTGCGCTCGTTGCTTTCCTGCGGGCGAACATCGACGTGTTTGCATGGCAACCGTCTGACATCCCCGGTGTTCCCAGGAAAGTAATTGAGCACAAGCTTGCCGTTTGTCCTCACGCGTGGCCCGTCAAGCAGAAGGTCAAAAAACAAGCAGTGGAGCGCCAAGAATTCATTGCAGAAGAAATCAAGAAGTTGGAAGCAGCAGGCCTTGTCAGAGGAGTGCTCCATCCTACGTTGTTGGCCAATCCTGTAGTCATGCGTAAGGCAAACGGGAAATGGAGGCTTTGTATCGATTTCACTGATGTGAATAAAGCTTGTCCTAAAGACCCATTTCCCTTGCCGCGCATTGACCAGATTGTTGACTCCACAACCGGATGTGACCTGCTTTCATTTCTTGACGCATACTCAGGATACCATCAGATCTTCATGGCAGAAGAAGATGAGGAGAAGACCGCATTCATTACTCCATGTGGCACTTACTGCTTCATACGCATGCCCTTCGGATTGAAGAATGTTGGTTCAACATTTGCAAGGGTGGTCCATACAGCTTTTGAGCCACAAATTCATAGAAATGTAGAAGCATACATGGATGACATAGTGGTCAAGAGCAAGGATAGAGCGACCCTGGTTCAATATTTTGAAGAGACCTTTGCAAATCTGCGCAAGATCAGCCTCAAGCTCAACCCCGAGAAGTGCGTGTTTGGAGTCCCTTCCGGCAAGCTTCTCGGGTTCTTCGTGTCTCAAAGGGGGATTGAAGCCAATCCCGACAAGATCAAGGCCATTGAGCAGATCGAAGCACCCAAGCGCGTCAAGGATGTACGGAGACTTGCCGGTTGCGTGGCTGCTCTCAGCAGGTTTATCTCTAAGTCTGCTGAACGCGCCCTGCCGTTTTTCAAAATTTTGAAAAAGGCAGGTCCAATGAAATGGACTCCGGAAGCGGAGGCTGCGCTGCAAGACTTGAATAGATACCTGGCCTCCACTCCAATACTTGTCGCACCTAAGCCACAAGAGAAGTTGCTGCTGTACCTAGCGGCAACCAATCAAGTGGTTAGTGATGCGTTAGTAGCGGAGAGGGAGGCAGACGACGAGCCAGTGACCATGGCAAGCTCATCCAGCGACAAGCAGGGGGCTTCCCCGACAAGCTCTGGTCCCGACAAGGATGGATCTGCGCAGATGCAAGAAGAGGTACGGAAGAAAATGGTGCAGCGCCCAAATTACTTTGTCAGCTCCCTTCTGCAGGGGGCTAGGTCAAGGTACTCTGGTGTGCAAAAGTTGCTTTTCGGCCTTCTCATGGCCTCGAGAAGGCTGCGCCATTACTTCCAAGCACATGAGATCACAGTTGTCACTCGCTTTCCGCTGAAGAGGATACTGCAGAATCCGAAAGCGACAGGCAGGATCGTCGAGTGGGCACTAGAACTGTCAAGCTTTGGCCTCAAGTTTGAAAGCACTTCAACCATCCAGAGCAGAGCATTGGCAGAGTTCATAGCAGAGTGGACGCCGACACCAGATGAAGAAATTCCAGAGACGAGCATCCCCGTCAAAGAAGCAAGCAAAGAGTGGCTGATGTACTTCGATGGTGCTTTTTCGCTGCAAGGCGCCGGTGCTGGCGTGCTGCTTGTCGCACCTACCGGAGAGCACCTCAAGTATGTGGTCCAGATGCACTTTCCCAAGGAGCAAGCAACAAACAATACTGCAGAGTATGAGGGTTTGCTTGCCGGTCTCAGGATCGCGGCAGACCTTGGGATCAAGAAGCTCATTGTGAGGGGTGACTCACAGCTTGTCGTCCGCCAAGTGAACAAGAATCACCAGAGTCCGTTGATGGAAGCTTACGTCGATGAAGTGAGAAAGCTTGAAGAACACTTTGACAGGCTTCTGGCCAAAAGAAACCTTGCGTGGCCTCAAGCGTTCTTCAAGCTTTCTCACTTCATCGACTGCCGGGAAGACTGTCGAGGAGGTTTCTTTTGGCCGGAAGCCCTCCAGGATGCAACTGCACAAGTAACCAAGTGTGAAGCGTGCCAGTTCCATTCCAAGCAGATACACCAGCCAGCTCAAGCTCTCCAGACGATCCCATTATCCTGGCCATTTTTGGTCTGGGGGCTCGACATCCTCGGCCCCTTTCCCAGCGCAGCCGGGGGCTTTGAGTACTTGTACGTTGCAATCGACAAGTTCACAAAGTGGCCGGAAGTGGAACCAGTGAGAAAAGTGACCGCACAGTCAGCATTCAAGTTCTTCAGGTCGATTGTTTGCCGTTTTGGAATCCCTAACAGGATCATCACCGACAACGGCACACAATTCACGAGCCGCACCTTCATGCAGTACGTCCAAGATCTTGGCGCCAAGGCCTCCTTCGCTTCTGTTGCTCACCCGAGAAGCAACGGTCAAGCGGAGAGGGCAAATGCCGAAGTGTTGCGTGGCCTCAAGACCAGAACTTTCGACATGCTGCACAAATGTGGAAGAAACTGGATCGAGGAGCTGCCAGTGGTTCTTTGGTCGATCAGGACGACGCCGAATCGAGCCACGAACAGACACCTTTCGCTCTAGTCTATGGAGTAGAGGCAGTTCTCCCCACGGAACTCATATACGGGTCACCTCGAGTGCTCGCTTATGACGAGCTCGAGCAAGAGCAGCTACGACAAGATGACGCGCTGCTCCTTGAGGAAGACCGTCTTCAGGCTGTTGTATGAGCTGCTCGATACCAGCAAGCTTTGCGCCGCTACCATAGCCGCAAAGTTAACGCCAGAAGTCTCGAGGAAGGCGACCTTGTTCTTCGGCGCGTTCAGTCTGCCAAGAATTCCAACAAGTTGACGCCGAAGTGGGAAGGCCCTTATCGGGTGAAACGAGTCACAAGGCCCGGCGCTGTCCGCCTTGAGACCGAAGATGGCTTTCCGGTGAGCAACTCCTGGAACATTGAACATCTTCGCAAGTTTTACCCGTAAGGCGCGGTTGCCGTGATCTGCTCCGGCAACCACCTTTTGTACAAGTCTTTCCGCTGTTGCATGTAATCCTTTGTACAGAGTCGGGCGCAGACCCCGTGCATCAGTAAAGCTCATGTGCTCCGCACATCTTTGTCATTTCATGCTTTTTATTTCTTGCATGTGTTATTTGACACTTTGTGCAGCACCTACCCCCGGTAAGCCATAACGAGCCAAAGGTTCCATATCTGTATTTTTTTCTCTTCTTTCTTTTTTCTCAGGGAAAAGAAGATTCCCTCGTGCACAAGTTTGCTGGGGGGAGGAGAAGATAGTGGTATGGACCAGGCGTCGTCCAAGAGAGTTTTGCCTTGCCGGGAAGCAAACAACACAAAAAGCTAAGTTGCCAAAGCTTGAGCAATCAAATTTTTTAAAAAATTTAGTTATCTTCCTTGAACGACCGTGCTTTGTATGGAAAACCTGTGCGCGGAGGAACCTACTCGTAGCTAGTTGCGCCCTTACCTTGTTTCGAGTCCGCTCAACGACTTAAGTGTGCTGCGACTAGTGTCGCGCCCTTACTTTGTTTTCGAGCACGCTCAACAACTTAAGTGTGCTGCAGCTAGTTGCAACAAGGTTTCCTGTCGGTAGCGGCACCGCCAGCAGGCTGCTGAAGTTCCGCACTCAGCGCTCGCGGCAAAGGTGCCCGCGCCGGCAAGTTGCCTAAAAGTGTAGGGCAGAAACATACAAAGCAAAGGAGTCAAGTAAAGGAAATAACATTGCGATTACTACCCAAAATAGAGTTATATTACAAAGTGACTTGTCGCAAACTCTAATAGACTGTTTTTTCATTACATGGCTAACAGTGACAAAGAAAGAAGAAAATGGGCAAGACTAGTCCGCGCGGTCGCCCTCGACCCTCTTGATGCCGCTCACCTTGTCCACAATGGGTGCGACAAGGGCCTTGAGCGCCTCCATATCGGCGTCCTGCGGCAGGGATCTGAGGACGTTGGTGAGGTTGAGGCCTGGATTGCGGAAGGCCACCTTCATCAGCACCTTTTGAAGGGCTCCCGCGCAAAGCTTGCGCGACTCGTCCACCAGTTGCTTTGGGATCCTTTCCCGGAGCTGCTGGAGGGCCGTCGCCACGCCTCTGAAGAATAGGATGAGCTTGGAGCTGGGGTGGAGGTTCTCGTCGGTGGAGTACCCGAGATACTCCGCCCCCAGCTGCGCCAGCTCCCTGTCTATGTCCGTGGCGGCGTTCACAAGACCTTCTGTCCAGTGCTCGACGGTTGCACTGAAGTTATTCTGGGTGATGGCAGCGCTCTCCAGCAGTGCCTTCTCGGCCCTGACCTCCTCCTTCAGGGCCGCCTCCCGCTTCTTGGCGCCGTCCAGCGTCTCGGTCAAAGTGGCCAGCTTCAGCTCAAGGTCGGCATTGGAATCCTTGGCGGCAGTGAGCTCCTTGCCCTTCTCGACGAGGCGAACCTGCAGCTCCGAGTGGCTATGGGCATCCTTCTCTCGCTCAAGCTTGAGCGCGGCAACCTCCTCGCCGCTCGTCTTGAGGTTGGCCTCCAGCTGCGCCACCCTCGTCTCCAACTCCTCCTTGGCGGTCTCGGCAGCTACGGCAGCGTCCTTCGCCTCCTGAAGGGCCGCACCAAGTGACTGCTCGCGCGCGGCAAGCTCCTCCTCGTGGCTGTCGAGGTTGACCTTGCGCTGCGCCAGCTCGCCTTCTCTCTTGGATAGCTCCTCGGCGGCAAGCCGCTGTTGCTCTTCAGCTTCGGCCTTCTCGAGGAAGAAGGCCGTTTGTTCCTCAGCAAGCTACTGTCGCTCCTCTGCCAGCGCCCGGAGAGCTGCCTGGTTGACGGCCCGGAGCTCCTCCGCGCGCTTCTCCATATCAGCTCCCGCCTTGGCGGCCAGCGCCTCGCGAGGCTCCAGCTTGGCCTGCCGGGCGCGGTAGAGCGACAACAACTTACGTAGCAGCCGCTCTTCCTCGGGCTCACCGCTCCTGCTGCTCTGTGTGTCGACAAGTTTCAGTCCGGCGGAGGCCAGTACCTCTCCGTCGAAGACTTATCGCTCGACCGGTGCCCTGGACATAGACACCCAGGGGAGGTTGATGAAGATGCCGTCGCCGGCCTTCAGGTAGGCGCCTGGCTGGGGCTCTTCGGAGCCGGGGGCTGCGGCAGCGGCGGAGGGATCGGCGGTCGGTGTAGCGCCTGGCGCTCCTGCGGCCTCAGGGCCGTCCGTGCGATCGTCGGACCCCTCGCCGGCTGCTGCGGCAGCAGCCTTGGCGGCCTCGTCGCCGGCGGGCTCGTCAGCACCGGCCGCCCCTTCAGTGTCAGCGGCGTCGCCGGTGTTGCCGCGCGTGTCCTCCTCAACAGCAGCCTCCGTCTCCTTAGGCTCCGCAGCGGATGGATCTGACGGAAGGAAAGGAGAGGGAAACGGTCAAGCAAATATCCAAAAAAGAAGAATCAAAGGAAGGAAAACTCAAGGGAAGTTTGAAGCAATGGAATTACCTGCGCGAGCCAGCTCCTCGACGGTGTCCCTCGCCGGGGAGCTCTCCCTCGGTGGCGTAGCTGTAGTCCCCGCCGGCGGAGGGCTGCTGGCGCTGTCCCTCGCCGGAGAGCTTGCCCTTGGCGGAGAATTCGCCCTTGGCGGAGAACTCTCCCTTACCGGGGAGACCCTTGCCGAGGAACTTTCCCTTGGCGGCGTAGTTGTAGCAGGTGGCACTTCGGGGGCTGTCTTCGGGCGCTCTTGGAGTATCTGCTCTGCTCCTACACAAATCAACAAACAAGACGTCAGCAAAGGTAGAACCCCCACGCATGCCTAACAGCAGAAAGAGAACCAAGAACTTACGCTGGGGGTTGCGCTGGGGGCTGCTCTGAAGAACAGTTGCCGGGTCCGGCAAGTTTGTCGCAGGCACACCTCCTGCTGTCGCGGCAGGCTCGTCCTCGATGATGATCACCAAGACCCTGGCCCTCTTTGCCGCCCTCTGGGCCAGCGTTCTGAAAAAAGGAACAGGTTCATAGTGAGGCAAAAGATATACAAGACAAACAGCAGCAAATCGAAGGAATACAAGAACAACAAATACTTACTCTTCTTCTTCCTCGTCGGAGCTGAGCGCGGAGAATTCGAAGTCTGGCTCACGCGTTCCAGCACGAGGAAGCGGAGGAGTAGGCTCCCTTGGCCGCTTGGCGGGGGGCAGTGGCGGCGGTCTGAGACGACCCCGCCCCAGCCGCCGCCGTGGCGTGGGGAGCGGCGGGAGTAGAAATGACAGTCCGAGAAGATCCCGCTCAAGTTGCCGCAGAAGCGCGAGGCGCCCCCGCAGCAACCTTGCTTGCCGCGGTGGAGCGTGTCGCGCGACGCGGCGGCTGTTGGCCCGTCCGCTGCTCCGTAACGTCCCCGGCCTTGCGGAGACGCCTTCTTGGTGGAGCTGGAGGCTCTGGTGGTGGTGGCGAGTTGCCTGAGGACGAGGAGGAGGAAGAGTCGATCCCCAGCGAGCCGCCCGTATCCTCGGCGGGCTCGTTCGACCCCTCACCCTGCTTGGCGGGCTCGCTCGGCTCAGTGTCCTGTCCGGCAGGCTCGGCGTCCTGCCCGGCAGGCTCTCCCTCGCCGACAGGCTTTCCCGCGCCAAGGAACGCCTCCCGCTCGGCAAGGCTTGCCGCCTCCGCTGCCTCCATGGTGTACCCGAACTCACCCGCGGCCCTGGCTGCCGCTGCCTCTTCCAGCCTGGTGGCGATGTACGCCATCTCCTTGTCGGTGGTGTCGCGGGTGAGGCCCTTCTTCTCGTCTGCGTGGATTGGCGTTTCTTCCAAGTTGTCGAAGAATGCCTGCACGGCTTCCTCGGTAGGCTCTTGCCAAGTGGGGTCAATCCCGTGAGAATCGCACGGCGGCATCATTGCGCGGATGCGGCTGAGCGCCGAGTTGTTGCACAACAGGACGACACCCCACGGCAACACAAAGACCTCAGGATGATCAGGATCATACTTGAATAGCTCCTGGAGCATCGCGTTGAGCTCCAGGACAGTAAAGTTGTAACTGAGGCCCGGGCGCAGCCTCATGATATCTGCCTCGTTCTCAAACTCACAAGCGGGCCTCTTCCTCTCCTGCAGAGGGGCGATACGGCGGCGGAGAAAATCTGCGCCAACTGCGCCTACAGTCAGCCTGGCAAGCCTGAGGCGAAGGATCCGGGCAGTGGCGATCTTCAATCTGCTGTCTTCCGGGGCCAAGTCACTCCAGTCGTTGCCGCGTACTACTGGGGCTTGGCGCCGGGCGGTGAATGGCTGCGGGTTCTCCTCTACAATCCAACACCAATTGGCTCTCCACTCATCCCATTTGCCGCGGAGCTCTCCCTCTAAATAAGCTTCCTTCTTGTGCGTCCTCGAGACCCAGGAGACGCCGCCGGATAGGGGCTCTCCTCTCTCAACTCAGGGCGTAAAGTAGTGGCGGAAAATAGCTACATTTGGGAAGACTCCGACAATTTTTTTGCATAGATGTGCGAAAACTGCCATGGTCAGGACGGCGTTGGGGGTGAAGTCAAGGACGTGGAACCCGTAGGTGTTCATGATATCGCAGAAGAATTCGGAGAAGGGCGGGCAGAGCCCGCAGTAGAAGAACAAGGCGAAGAATGCGTATCCATTCGGAAACATTTCGCAAGCTATGGCCGGGAATACCTTGGTGCGCGGATGCGCCCACGTTTCCCCCGACCAGAAAAGGTAGAAGGCCTCCCTCAGCTCCTTCGCGGCAAGCTTGGGGGTGAAGACAGCCCTCTTCTTTCGCATCGCCGCGAGCCGCAGCGCCTCGGCCGACTTCACTGTCTTCCCCTTCTCGCCCTTCGGAGCCATGGCAGAAGCGGTGGGGGAGGTCGACGGTTCTGGTGGTGCTGGTGGCGACGGGGAGCGGAGCGCTGCTCTCTTTCAAGCTTTGGAAAGAAGGGGAGCGGCGGAGGTTCTCAAGATTGAAGAAGTAACGGCCGAATGGACGAGCTGCCCCTGTTTCCCCTGCTTATAAGGGGGGAGGGGGCGGACATTCCGCATTTCCGATTAAAGAAACAGCCCACGATCTCTCCCACGACGCCGCGATTGACGCGTGCCATTAAGGGAGGGCGCGGCGGATACGGAGAAAGATACGGCGAGAACGAGGCCGCGCATGCCCGTGCACTATTTTGGGCCTGGCCCAACAGCGCTCGGCACCGTGTATGGCCCAGGCCCGGGGGCTCCTGTCGGTGTACTAAAGTAGGGGTACCATTAGTATCCCGAACTTGTGCACGGGCAGTCGCAGTGTCCCACGGCAAGGCTTGCCGGGTGATCGCCAAGATCTCTCGTGGTTCATTAGGAGCCATTCAAGAACAAAGTATCCAAGTCAAGGAGACAAGGCCCCGGCAAGAGGAGCTTGCCGGGAAGACCACTCAAGGCACAAGACCCTGGCAAGAGGAGCTTGCCGGGGAGGCCAACCAAGGCATCTCAAGGAACTTGCCGCGACGCGCCACGCATCCCGACAAGGTCTAGTGAGCGACAAGCTCCCGAAAGCGACAGAATAGCGACTGCGGCAGGGCGCTTGCCGCGGCAAGTTTCCACTCAGTGCCCGCGCTCCAGCGCATCCACCCACGTGTCGCTCTGGGACCACTCCAGGCGCACGTGGCGGGAGGCTGTGCAGCTAGGGGTACATGGTGGCAGGCGGCGATGACAAGGCTACCGTCGTGGCGGACGGTGGCGCCCGTGACGGCCACTTTTTGCACTGTTTGGGCGACGGCGACAGGCATTTAATGCCCTTGTCCCCTACCGTCAGGGTTAGGTATGGAACACTGTTCCATCTACCACTCTTTTTACATTTTTACCCTCAACTACGTTGCCACCTGTCGGTGACCCCTTGAGCCTATAAAAGGAGGCCCATGCGCAACATGGAGGGGAGTTAGACATTCGAACACTCTCACGCTCGGTCTTGTTAGCCGCTGAGGAGTACTGTAGCTTCCAGCGCTCCCGAGCCAAGAACTCAATACAAACCAAAGTAGGAGTAGGGTTTTACGCATCCGTGCGACCCGAACCTGGGTAAACTGCTCGTGTGCTCGCCTCGATCTGCTCTTTGTGCTATCTCCGCCCCCTGTCGTACCGAAAAGGGGCTCCGGTCCCATAGGTGTTCGTGGGCGATCAGTTTCCCCGACATTCTCTCTCTCTGGATCTCAATACAAAGTTCTCCTCGGTCTTCGAGGAGATCTATTCGATGTAATCTCCTTTTGCGGTGTGTTTGTCGAGATCCGATGAATTGTGGGTTTATGATCAACATTATCTATGAGAAATAGTTGGTTCTTTTCTGAAGTCTTTATGTGTGCTCATAATATCTTTGCAAGTCTCTTCGAATTATTGGTTTGGTTTGGCCTACTAGATCTATAGTTCTTGCAATGGGAGAAGTGCTTGGCTTTGGGTTCAATCTTGCGGTGTCCTTTCCCAATGACAGTAGGGGCAGCAAGGCACGTATTGTATTGTTGCCATCGAGGATAAAAAGATGGGGTTTATATCATATTGCTTGAGATTATCCCTCTACAACATGTCATCTCGCTTAAGGCGTTACTCTGTTCTTATGAACTCAATACACTAGATGCATGCTGGATAGCGGTCGATGTGTGGAGTAGTAGTAGTAGATGCAGGCAGGAGTCGGTCTACTTGTCTCAGACGTGATGCCTATATATAATGATCATGCCTAGATAGTCTCATAATTATTCGCTTTTTTATCGATTGCTCGACAGTAATTTGTCTACCCGCCGTAGAATATCGCTATCATGAGAGAAGGCACTAGAAAACACTATGGCCCCCGGGTCTATTCTCAACATATCAATCTACACTTACTTTACTTTTTCTGCTTTTACTTTCAGTTCTTATAATAAAAAAATACCAAAAATATAAACTATAATCTCTATCAGATCTCACTTTCATAAGTGAACATCAAGGGATTGACAACCCCTTATCGCATTGGCTGCGAAGTTCTTATTTGTTTGTGCAGGTGCGAGGGACTCGCGCGTGGTCTCCTACTGGATTGATACCTTGGTTCTCAAAAACTGAGGGCAATACTTACGCTACTGTGCTGCGTCTCCCTTTCCTCTTCGAGGGAATACAACGCAAGCTCGAGAAGTAGCAACAAGAATTTCTAGCATCGTTGCCGGGGAGGCTTACGCAAAAGTCATATACCAAGTACCTATCACAAACCCTTATCATTTGCATTACATTTTTTGCCTCTCGTTTTCCTCTCCCCCACTTCACCCTTGCCGTTTTATTTGCCCTTCTTCTTCCGTGTGCTTACCGTACGCTTGCCTCTTGTTTGCTTGTGTGTTGCTTGCTTGCTTGTCATCATGTCTAGCACACCTATCATTATCAACACACCCGAGAGTGAGGTCCTCAACTTTAAACAAAGGGAGGAAGAAAACCTAAAGGATGCCTGGTATAGAATTTGCAGTGCTCAAAATAGATCTAATAGGAAGCTTTCCACTTACGTGCTTCTTCGCAATTTTTATGTTGGCATAACTCCGTGGAATAGATTTATCTTAGATACCATTACCGGAGGGAATTTCTTGGGTAGCCGTACCTTTGATTCTTATAATGCTATGACTGAATTATTTGGCTCACCACCTCGTATGGTTAATGGGACCATTTTAACTTTGGAGCATGTTATGCAAATGTTAGAAATCATTGAAAACAAAGTTTCTATGGTATAACTGGTAGAGAACTTGGATATAAAAATCAATAATGAAATTACCCAATATGGATCCAAGGTAGGAGTTGTTCTGAAAAATCTTAAGGAAAAGGAGCCCATAGTTAAAGAAAAGCTAGATCAGGATTCTACTAGAATCAATAAGCTTGAGGATATTATTACTAATGTGGGTTCTGCTCTTTCTGCTATAAAAACCACTCCACATACTTCTACCACTAAATTATCTAAGTTCATGTATGTCCCTAAAGACAAGGGTGAAACATCTAGCAAAGGAATTGCGGATCTCAAATCCATAAGTGTTCACCCTAATTTTCTTACTTTTGCATGAGACCCTTTTGACACTTTTGAACTTCTTGATTTCTTGCCCAAGAGTTTGATTATTAATAAGGATAAAGAAGTGCCTAAGAATCACAAGTGCTCAATTAAAGAATTTCCTTCCAAGGATGGCAATTCCTAGATCTATCCATGTATCGTGCCTAGCTAGGGGCGTAAAACAATATCGCTTGTTGGGAGGCAACCCAATTTTATATTTTTTGTTTTTTCTGCTGTTAGGGAATAAATATTGCATATAGCTTCTGTTTAGATGTGGTTTTGTGTTTTCTTTAGTGTTTGTGCCAAGTAGAACCTTTGGGAAGACTTGTGTGAAGTTTATGTGGTCTTGCTGTGAAAAACAGAATCGTTAGCGCTCGCTAGAATGACCATCAGATTTTACTGGAGCATGCTATTTAGTTGATTCTTTTTGCAGATGATTAATAGACAAATTCCTCACGTTTACCAATTTAGTTTGATATTTTTAGAGTTACAGCAGTATGAGAAACCTACAGATTACTACACTGTTCTGTTTTTGACAGATTCTATTTTTCGTGTGTTGTTTGCTTATTTCAATGCATCTATGAGTAATATTGAGAGGTATGAACCATAGAGAAGTTGGAATACAGTAGGTTTAACAACAATATAAACAAAGAATGCATTCATTGCAGTACCTTTGAGTAGTGGTTTGCTTTCTTATACTAACGGAGCTCACGAGATTTTTGTCTAAGTTTTGTGTTGTGAAGTTTTCAAATTTTGAGTATTTCTTTGATGGACTATGGAACAAAGAGTAGCAAGGACCTAAGCTTGGGGATGCCCAAGGCACCCCAAGTAAAATGCAAGTACAACCAAGAGCCTAAGCTTGGGGATGCCCCGGGAAGGCATCCCCTCTTTCGTCTTCATGCATCGGTAACTATACTTGGAGCTATATTTTTATTCACCACATGATATGTGTTTTGCTTGGAGCGTCTTGTATAATTTTAGTCTTTGCTTGTTAGTTTGCCACAATTATCCTTGCTGGACACACCAATTTTAGAGAGTTAAATATGGCCTAGGAATTGATAGAACACTCTATGTGCTTCACTTATATCTTTTGAGTTGAATAGTTTTTGCTCTAGTGCTTCTCTTATATCTTTTACAGCACGGTGGTGATAATATTTTGAAGAAATTGTTGAACTCTCATGCTTCACTTATATCCATTTGAGAGTCTATTAAAATAGCATGGTAATGTGTTTAGGCCATAAAACTAGTCTTCACATGATAGACATCCAATATCAATGTAGTAAAAACTTTCACACTAAGTGCATTGAATATGATGAGAAGTTGGATGCTTGATAAATGTTTTGAGATATGAGGATAGTGATATTAGAGTCATGCTAGTGGAGTTATTATGAAATTGAGAAATACTTGTGTTAAGGTTTGTGATTCCCGTAGCATGCACGTATGGTGAACCGCTATGTGACGAAGTTAGAGCATGAGGTATTTGTAAAGTGTCAACCTTTGTGTGGAGGTCGGGGGTGCGCGATGGTTAACTCCTACCAACCTCCCCCCTAGGAGCATGCGTTGATTGCTTTGTTTTGATGACTCGTAGATTTTTGCAATAAGTATATGAGTTCTTATGACTAATGATGAGTCCATGGATTATACGCACTCTCACCGTTCCACCATTGCTAGCCTCTCTTGTACCGCGCAACTTTCGCCGGTACCATACACCCACTATATATCCTTCCTCAAAATAGCCACCATATTATTCCTCAAGACAGCCACCATACCTACCTATCAAGGCATTTCCATAGCCATTCTGAGATATATTTCCATGCAACTTTCCACCATTCCGTTCATATGACACGCATCATATTGTCACATTGCCATGCATGATCATGTAGTTGACATCGTATTTGTGGCAAAGCTAGCATGCATAATTTTTCATACATGTCACTCTTGATTCATTGCACATCCCGGTACACCGCCGGAGGCATTCATATAGAGTCATACTTTGTTGTAGTATCGAGTTGTAATATCGAGTTGTAATGAAAGTGTGATGATCATCATTATTAGAGCATTGTCCCATGGGAGGAAAGGCTAAATCAGTAAATCCCTTCCACAAAAAAAAGAAAAAAAGAAAAGGAAAAAAAAGGCCAAAGAAAAAAAAGGCCCAAAAAAAGAAAAAGAAAAGAAAAAGGGACAATTGCTACTATCTTTTTTCCACACTTGTGCTTCAAAATAGCACCATGCTCTTCATGATAGAGAGTCTCATGTTTAGTCACTTTTATATACTAGTGGGAATTTTCATTATAGAACGTGGCTTGTATATTTGAACGATGGGCTTCCTCAAATGCCCTAGGTCTTCGTGAGCAAGCAAGTTGGATGCACACCCACTAGTTTCTTTGGTTGAGCTTTCATACATATTTAGCTCTAGTGCATCCGTTGCATGGCAATCCCTGCTCACTCACATTGATATCTATTGATGGGCATCTCCATAGCCCGTTGATACGCCTAGTTGGTGTGAGACTATCTCCCTCCTTTTTGTCTTCTCCACAACCACCTCTCTATTCCACCCATTGTGCTATGTCCATGGCTCACGCTCATGTATTGCCTGAAAGTTGAAAGGTTTGAAAGAGTAGAGTATGAAAACAAGTGCTTGGCTGAAATCGGGGTTGTGCATGATATGAATATTTTGTGTGATGAAGAGGGAGCATAGCCAGACTACATGATTTTATAGGGATAACTTTCTTTAGCCACAGCGTTTTGAGAAGACATGATTGCTTTGTTAGTATGCTTGAAGTATTATTATTTCTTATGTCAATATAGACTTTTGTCTTGAATCTTTCAGATATGAACATTCATGCCACAATTAAGAGAATTACATTGAAAAACTATGTTGGTTAGCATTCCACATCAAAAAAATTGTTTTTATCATTTACCTACTCGAGGACGAGCATGAATTAAGCTTGGGGATGCTTGATACGTCCCAACTTATTTATAATTTTTTATTGTTCCATGCTATTATTTATGATGTTTTGGATGTTTAATGGGCTTTGTCATACACTTTTATATTATTTTTGGGACTAACCTACTAACCCAAGGGCCGAGTCCAGATTGCTGTTTTTTGCCTGTTTCGGGGTTTTACTGAAAAGGAATATCAAACGGGGTCCAAACGGAATGAAACCTTTGGGAGAGATATTTTTGGAGAAAATCACGCACGAGAGACTTGAGAACCACAGCGTACGGGCCACGTGGTGCCCACGAGGGTGGGGGCCATGCCTAGGGCGCGCCCCCTGCCTCGTGGGTCCCACATAAGGCCCGCGGTGCCCTCCGTCTTCCTATATATATCTACGTACCCCCGAAACCATCAGAACAACAGAGAAAACCCTAGTTCCACCGACGTAACCTTTTGTTCCCATGATATCCCATCTTGGGGCCTGTTTCGGAGCTCGGCCGGAGGGGGGCTCTACCACCGAGTGCTTCTACCTCATCATCATCACCTCACCATGAGTTGTGAGTAGTTTACCACAGACCTTCGGGTCCATAGCTAGTATCTAGATGGCTTCTTCTCTCTCTCTGGATCTCAATACAAAGTTCTCGGTCTTCGAGGAGATCTATTCGATGTAATCTCCTTTTGCGATGTGTTTGTCGAGATCTGATGAATTATGGGTTTATGATCAAGATTATCTATGAGAAATATTTGGTTCTTTTCTGAACTCTTTATGTGTGCTCATAATATCTTTGCAAGTCTCTTCGAATTATTGGTTTGGTTTGGCCTACTAGATCTATAGTTCTTGCAATGGGAGAAGTGCTTGGCTTTGGGTTCAATCTTGCGGTGTCCTTTCCCAGTGAAAGTAGGGGCAACAAGGCACGTATTGTATTGTTGCCATCGAGGATAAAAAGATGGGGTTTATATCATATTGCTTGAGTTTATCCCTCTACATCATGTCATCTTGCTTAAGGCGTTACTCTGTTCTTATGAAGTCAATACACTAGATGCATGTTGGATAGCGGTCGATGTGTGGAGTAATAGTAGTAGATGCAGGCAGGAGTCCGTCTACTTGTCTCGGACGTGATGCCTATATATAATGATCATGCCTAGATAGTCTCATAATTATTCGCTTTTCTATTGATTGCTCGACATTAATTTGTCTACCCGCCGTAGAATATCGCTATCATGAGAGAAGCCACTAGAGAACACTATGGCTCCCGGGTCTATTCTCAACATATCAATCTACACTTACTTTACTTTTTCCGCTTTTACTTCCTGTTCTTATAATAAAAAAATACCAAAAATATAAACTATCATTTCTATTAGATCTGACTTTCGTAAGTGACCGTAAAGGGATTGACAACACCTTATCACGTTGGCTGCGAAGTTCTTATTTGTTTGTGCAGGTGCGAGGGACTCGCGCGTTGTCTCCTACTGGATTGATACCTTGGTTCTCAAAAACTGAGGGAAATACTTACGCTAATGTGCTGCATCTCCCTTTCCTCTTCGAGGGAATACAACGTAAGCTCGAGAAGTAGCAAGAAACAATGGGCCTTCTACGGGGCATAGAAACAATGGGCCTTCTACGGGCCATAGACACAATGGGCCTTCTACGGTCCGTATGATCGGTTGGCCAAACATGGGCCAATAACAGACCACATTATGGCCATAAATGGGCTAGAGTTGAAATCGTCCGTTAACGGGCTGACCATATCGGGACGTCATTAATCGGCCGTATTTGATGACGCTATGAAAACGGCCCAACGTATTAACGGGCCACAAACGGGCCGACTGTAACCACGGGCTGAATTTGGCTCACAAGCAGAAAATGAGAGTAATGGGCCGAAAGTAAAGGAATGATGGAAATGAGCCCAACAATAAATGGGCCCTCAGAAGGCCGAAAGATAACATGGGCTGGAAACGGCCCGACGGAATAATGGGCCGTTAATGGGTATAAAGTAAAACACTGTTCAATACGGGCCAGTTTTACCACGGGCCGTTAATGGGCCTAGGGTTACTAAGGACCTGATATGGGCCGAAAGACGTCATGGGCCATACATGGGCCGGAAGTTAAAACGGGCTGGAATTATATTGGACGCCCCAGATGAAGCTACTGGGCCTAATTCGGATAGGTCGTAAACGGGTCATGGGTTAGCGGGCTGTAAATGGGCTATATGCGAGCATGTCGTTAACAGGCTTGCCGTGGGCCGGCCTGTCACCTTTTGACCAAGTCAAACGGGCCGGCCTTTTCATAGGAATGGGCCTCTATTGGGCACTGTTCATTACGGGCCAGTTTTACCACAGGCCGTTAATGGGCCGAGGGTTACTAAGGGCCTCATATGGGCCGAAAGACGTCATGGGCCATACATGGGACGGAAGTTAAAACGAGCTGAAATTATATTGGATGGCCCAGATGCCGCGACTGGGCCTAATTCGGATACGCCGTAAACGGGCCCTGGGTTAGCGGGCTGTAAATGGGCTATATGCGAACATGTCGTTAACAGGCTTGCCATGGGCCGGGACGCCACCTTTTGACCAAGTCAAACGGGTCGGCCTTTTCACAGAAATGGGCCTTTGTTGGGCCATGCCACATGTCGACGTATCATAGGCGCTATGGGTCCAATGAATGGATGACATCTGTTCCAACGGCGAGCCGACACGTGTTCCCTCCAGCCAATGATGATTTTACACGTGGAAAGTCCCCATTGGTCGGGGCTGTTAACGAGTTAGTGGATCCAAGACCAGACCCGATAGCTTAACGGCGTTCCGTTACAGTGGATGCCACGTGTCGGTCACCCTTGACGAAAGCATTTCTGTGACACGCGATTTATCGTCATGGAAGTGGACACTTCCATGATGATAATTTTGGTAATGTCATGGAACACTTCTACGACAACACATGTATGACTATCTTGATTCTGTCATAAAATCGTCATGGATGTACATGCATGACAGAAAACGTGACCTACTGTAACAAACATGTATCATCACGGAAGTGTATTTTTTTGTAGTGATTGTCATCTGCAACAAGGCTCGTTTGGTGGCTCAAGACTACTCCCAAGTCGAGGGTATCGACTACGGTGAAACCTTTGCCCCCGTTGCTCACCTTGAATCTATTCGTTTGTTGCTTGCCTATGCTTCTCGTCATAACTTTAAATTGCAACAAATGGATGTGAAAAGTGATTTTCTAAATGGTCCTCTTAATGAGTTAGTGTATGTCAAACAACCCCCGGGGTTTGAGGATCCTAAGTTCCCCAATCATGTGTATCAACTTGATAAGGCGCTCTATGGCCTTAAACAAATCCCACGTGCGTGGTATGAGCATCTTACCGAGTTGTTGCAAGATCGTGGGTTTGAAATTGGGAGAATGACCCCACTCTTTTTACTAAGAAGGTCAAAGGGGAGTTGTTTGTATGCCAACTATATGTTAATGATATTATCTTTGGTTCACCTAGCAAAGCTTTCAATGATGAGTTTGCCGCACTCATGACCGCGGAGTTTGAGATGTCCATGATGGGAGAGTTTAAGTTCTTCCTTGGGTTCAAGATCAAACAAAGAAGAGAAGGAATCTTCATCAAACAAGCCAAATACACTCAAGACATGCTCAAGAGGTTCAATCTAAGTGATGTCAAGCCGGCTACTACTCCAATGCCTACCAAGTGCCAACTTGACATTGATCCCAATGGTAAAGTGGTGGATCAAAAGGTATATCGTTCTATGATTGGATCCTTACTTTACCTTTGTGCATCTAGATCGGATATCATGTTGAGTGTAGGAATTTGTGCATGGTTTCAAGCCTCACCTAAGGAAAGTCACTTTCTGGCAGTCAAGTGAATCTTTCGATATTTGGATCATACCCCAAACATTGGCTTATGGTACCCAAGAGGAGCAAACTTCAACCTTGTAGGGTTCTCGGATTCGGATTGGGCGGGAGACAAAGTAGATAGGAAGTCAACTTCTGGAGGTTGCCAATTTATTGGTTGCTCTTTGGTGAGTTGGTCTTCCAAGAAGCAAAGTTGTGTATCTCTCTCTTCCACCAAAGCCGAGTATGTGGCGGTAGGCAGTTGTTGTTCTCACCTTCTATGGATGAGGCAAACTTTAAAGGATTACGGTGTCACTTGTGACAAAGTGCATCTTTGGTGTGACAATGAAAGTGCCATCAGGATTTCTCTCAACTCGGTGCAACACTTCAAGACGAAGCATATTGAGATTCAGTTTCACTTCATCCGGGAGCATATTCGGTGAGGGGAAATTGACCTTCACTATAACAACACCCATGATAACCTTGCAAATATCTTCACGAAGCCTTTGGATGAAGCAAGATTTCGCGAGTTAAGGTATGAGCTAAATATCATAGATTTCAGCAATGTGGATTGAAGTTGTGCACACCTCCCATACACACCGTGTTATCTTGTTTAGATGTAGGCATGGATATAGGGGGAGTGATGTTCTCTCAATGAACTTTCCCTCCCCCCGTTATGCATAAATCGATCAAATCTTTCACATTCACCATTATTAATGGTTTATATGTGCTTCAAAGATGAGTAGTGGTCATGGTCCCAAGGTTAAAATCTTCGCGGTGCCATACCGTTTCACTCAAACATAGGTGGCCTCGGCCACCGCCATCTCTTTTGAGAGGTGTGTGTTTGTTGTCGTGTTTTTCTCTTTGTTTGTGTGGTTGTGGTTGTGGTGTTCCCTCGGATTTCCTGTGCTTTCTTCACTAAGTTGAGTGTTTTCTCGCTAAAAGGTTCTTATGAGCAAAAAGTCAGTTTAGAGACTCATTTATCTGAGTTGGGCGGTACTACCGCTGGAGTGCACGGTACTATCGCTTAGTAACTTAAGCGGTACTACCGCCCGCTCGAATCGGTACTACTGCTGGAGGGCAAGACTGCGGGGTTAAGTGGGGGTCAGGAAGTTTTCTTTCCCATACCCACACCCATTCACCCCCATCTCTCGTTCTCCTCTCCAACGAAGAACCTGGCGACGAGGTCGCCGGTGGGCTGCCTCCTCCATGCCGTGTTTCACATTTTCCTTCGGTGGGATCGATCCCCACCCCTTCCTCAAGCCATGGATGCCGGTAATGCCCCCCGTTTCCTTCTTGCCGCTTGTAGTTTTCAGATCTAGGTTTTTAGGGGCAATGGGCATACATTCCGTTATTTTTGGCCAAATCAAGGCTTGAGTAGGATGGTGAACACCTCTATACTGCTAGGATTGATCTTTGGTAGGACTACATTTGATTTTAGCCTCCTCGGTAGTACCGGATTAGGCATGGTGGTTTGGGAACTATTGTTCCTCCGCCTGGAGTGGTACTACCGCTTTGTCGGAGAGATACTACCGCCGTCGACGGTACTACCGCATATCTTATGCGGTACTACCGCTATGAGCGGTACTACCGCCTATCCTATGCGGTACTACCGCAGTTGGCCATCATCCATTATGATCCTATCAAATTTTGATTCTGTTTTGCTCTTTGTCTCATGTCTTATTCTTGTTCGTTCTTGTTGTCTTCTTTGTGTGTGTGTGTTTGGCTCCAGGAGATGGCATAACGGAACACCGTGCTCATCGCATCAACCCCGGGCGCACTAGTTCAAAGCGCTATCGCACGTCTGAGGCAGTAGGTGGGTCTGCAAGTGGCTCTGTAGGTGTTCCGTCGTCAAGTGCACCATCGTCCCAGTCTCAGCGACCGACCAAGAGTACTGCAAAGAAGCCAGCTAAGAAGGCCAAGACTGTCACTGAGATGTCAAACAAGGAGTTTTGGGAGAGGCGTCGGCGCAATCCCTATGAGCATGAGCAAGAGCCCACTCTTGTCAACCGTCCATTCTGGAACCGCTTTCAGTATGCAACCTACTTTGACATGATCAAGGCCAAGAAGAACCTCTTTGTTGATGTGCACTCAATTGACATTGCTCATTTGGAGAAGGACATGGCTTACTTTGGAGAAGCCATGGAGATGTGCACTCAGCTGAACATTCTCACCATCATGTCATTCAATAAGGACTTTGATGCTGATCTGGTGGCTCAGTTCTATGCCACTTTCCATCTTGGCACCGATGCAGAAAGGACTTTGACGTGGATGACTAATGCCAGGTGTCTGGCAGTCAAGTGGAAAGCGTTCGTGGAGCTTCTTGGTGTTGAAGATATTGGACTTGAGAGTTCGGTTGGCTTTCGACCTCAACACAATGCGACCTCCACTCACAAGCAGAACCTTTGGCCCTATTGTACTAAGAAGGTCAACCCTGAGACTCTGAAGGAGACTTATGAGTTGCCTGTGTTTCTGGATATTATTCATTGCATGTTCAGGGAGACGCTATTTCCTCGTATTGGGAACCAGGATATGGTCCACTCATATCTTGTGGACATGCTTCTTTTCTGCCAGCATCAGAAGGAACGGAACACTAGAGAAACATTGGACATCTCTCATTTCATGTGGTCTGAACTGTTGTCCGCCGTCTCCGAGTGTAAGTGTCTAATCTATGCTCCTTATATCATGCTCCTCATTGAGAAGGCTTGGGAGCACACCTACACTGGGTACCTGCTAGAGACTGGCAAGTTGGTCTCTCACGAGTTCAAGAGACTTAAGAGGAAGGATCTATGGAACACTCTGGTCACTCAGCCTGATATCCCGGCTGGTGCAGATGATTTTGAGGCAGAGGCTGGTCAGGATGATGATGATGATGAGTATATGCCATCTGGAGATGAGCCCTCTTGGGCAAAGAAGCTTAAAAAGAAGATGAAGAAGCTATTCTGCATGGAGTCTCACGGTCAATGCATGGCCCATGTTTCTGAGAAGAAGTCCAGGACCCATCATAAGGAGCTTATGCGTCAGCTTCGTGCCATAGTTGTCAGCGTTTCTGAGGGCCGGATCACCGATGAGGACGACTGGGTTCGACAGCACTGCCACCGGACTGACTCTGACCCCGAGCAGCCCCCAGCCGATGATGGAGGTGCGGATGTCCATGCAGCCATGTGATGATGTTGGGCCTTTCTGTGCCCCTTTTTGGTGTCTCGATGCCAAAGGGGGAGAGGTGGATTTGCGTCTTGAGAGTGTGTCTGTGTCTCTTGTGTTTTAGGTGCTTTGTCTTTTCTTCTCGGAAGCTTCCTTTGTCTTTCTGGTTTGGTTTGTGTTCGTGAGACCTAGTTACCATTTCTACCATGTCTATGTGCGAGACCTATGATATCTTAATTATGTCGAGTACTTTAGTAGGTTGAGCTTAATTCCTTTTCTATCTTTACGCACCTACTATGTTACCCACTTATGTCTCCTCATTGTTAGATGTTATCGGACTATAAAATATAGGGGGAGCATTGATCCTAGAGTGTGTGCTTTGCATTCATTAAGCAACTCATTTATAGGCACACATCTAGGGGGAGCTCGTCTATATTTTTTAGTCCTTGGGGTTTGCTTACTCCTAGTATGTTTTTATATTATGTGCAAATCCCGTGTTGTCATCAATCCACCAAAAAGGGGGAGATTGAAAGGGCATGCCCCTTCCTATGTGGTTTTGGTGATTGATGATAATGCATTTTGCGGACTAATCGTGTGTGCTAAGAATTTTAGACATGAATCCAGTGGCACGAGACGATCATCTACCCTCCGAGTTATTAGCTCAAGACGTGTCGTCTTCTTCGGCTTTTGTTTTGGTGGACTTGAGGCGTAGGAGTCACCATACTATCAAGGGGGCTCCGCATTGGAAAGGCCGGGATGGAATCATCACGTACACTCATTTTCGGCACCCTCTTCGTCTCTCGATTCCTTGGGGATCTCCACATCTTTCTGTGGAGCTCCTTTCTCTTGGGCGTGGTAGTACCACCGTCGGGGCGGTAGTACCGCTTATACCCTCCAAGCGGTAGTACCACTGCACAAGCGCGGTAGTGCCGCTTGGGTGTATATGCGGTAGTACCGTCGCAACTAGGCTTCTCCGCCGTGTAGATTCGAGGCGAGTACTTCCCCTGTCGGGTTCTACGGTGGTAGCAGCGATAATACCGCGGCTACTACTGCTCCTCCCCTCTGTGCCTCATCCCTAACACAGGGCGGTAGTATCGCTGGGGGTCGTGGTAGTACCGCTGGCACCAGCGGTAGTACCGCTCTGTGCGGGCAGATAATGGGGTAATGGTTCACTCTTCTCCACTAGTATATAAAGGGTTTTTCTTCCTCTAGAAGACCTATCTCTTCTCCCCTAAGCTCCATTGTTGCTCCAAAAGCTTATTTTCACCCGATCTCTCTCCCTAGCCAATCAAACTTGTTGATTTTCTAGGGATTGGTTAAGAAGGCCCAGATTTACACTTCCACCAAGAGAAATTTGATTCCCCCCACTAATCCCTTGTGGATCTTTTTACTCTTGGGTGTTTGAGCACCCTATACGGTTGAGGTCACCTCGGAGCCATATCCATTGTGGTGAAGCTCCGTGGTTTCGTTGGGAGCCTCCAATTCAGTTGAGGAGAGAGCTGATACGTCTCCAACGTATCTATAATTTTTTATTGTTCCATGCTATTATATATGATGTTTTGGATGTTTAATGGGCTTTATCATACATTTTTATATTATTTTTGGGACTAACCTATTAACCCAAAGGCCCAGTGCAGATTGCAGTTTTTTTGCCTATTTAAGGGTTTCGCAGAAAAGGAATATCAAACGGAGTCCAAACGGAATAAAACCTTCGCGAGAGTTATTTTTGGAACAATATCAACACAGAAGACTTGGAGTAGACGCGAGGGAACGAAGGAGGCGGCCACGAGGGTCCAGGGCGCGCCCCCACCCTCGTGGGCCCCCTCTGGCTCCCCCGATGCCCTCCTTCCTCCTATATATACCCATATACCCTGAAAACATCAAGGCAACAGAGAAAACCCTAATTCCACCACCGCAACCTTCTGTTCCCATGAGATTCCATCTTGGGGCCTGTTCCGGAGCTCCGCCGGAGGGGGATCTTCCACGGAGGGCTTCTACATCAACACCATTGCCTCACCATGAGTTGTGAGTAGTTTACCACAGACCTTCGGGTCCATAGTTATTAGCTAGATGGCTTCTTCTCTCTTTTCGGATCTCAATACCAAGTTCTCCTCGGTCTTCGAGGAGATCTATTTGATGTAATATTTTTGCAGTGTGTTTGTCGAGATCCGATGAATTTTGGGTTTATGATCAAGATTATCTAGGAGAAATATTTGGTTCTTTTCTGAATTCTTTCATGTATGATTATAATATCCTTGCAAGTCTCTTCGAATTATCGGTTTGGTTTGGCCTACTAGATCTATAGTTCTTGCAATGGGAGAAGTGCTTGGCTTTGGGTTCAATCTTGCGGTGTCCTTTCCCAGTGACAGCAAGGGCAGCAAGACACATATTGTATTGTTTCCATCGAGGATAAAAAGATGGAATTTATATCATATTGCTTGAGTTTATCCCTCTACATCATGTCATCTTG
This sequence comes from Secale cereale, assembly GCA_902687465.1. NCBI lineage: Eukaryota > Viridiplantae > Streptophyta > Magnoliopsida > Poales > Poaceae > Secale > Secale cereale. Next base: position 603,378,509 of record LR738712.1, read on the forward strand.
TTTAAAGCATTACTCTGTTCTTATGAACTTAATACTCTAGATGCATGCTGGATAGCGGTCGATGTGTGGAGTAATAGGAGTAGATGCAGAATCATTTCGGTCTACTTGTCACAGACGTGATGCCTATATAGAATGATCATGCCTAGATATTCTCATAATTATTCGCTTTTCTATCAATTGCTCGACAGTAATTTGTTCACCCACCGTAGAATTCTGCTATCATGAGAGAAGCCACTAGTGAAACCTATGGCCCCCGGGGTCTATTCTGAACATATTAATCTACAATCTACTTTACTTTGCTGTTTTTTACTTTCTGTTCTTATATCCAAAAATACCAAAAATATCAAACTATCCTATCTATCAGATCTCACTTTCGTAAGTGACTGCAAAGGGATTGACAACCTCTTATCGTGTTGGCTGCGAAGTTCTTATTTGTTTGTGAAGGTGCGAGGGACTCGCGCGTGGCCTCCTACTGGATTGATACCTTGGTTCTCAAAAACTGAGGGAAATACTTACGCTACTGTGCTGCATCACCCTTTCCTCTTAGAAGGAATACAATGCAAGCTCAAGAAGTACCAAGAAGAATTACTGGCGCCGTTGCTGGGGAGGCTTACGCAAAATTCATATACCAAGTACCCATCACAAACCCTTATCCTCCGCATTACATTTATTTGCCTCTTGTTTTCCTATCCCCCACTTCACCTTTCCCGTTTTATTCGCCATTTTTCCGTTCGCCTTTTTGTTTGCTTGTATTGCCATGTGCCTTCTATTAGCTTGCATCTTCTCTTGCTAAATTATGGATCCTCATCCACTTGCTAATCTTTTTAAGAGATCCAATTATGTTGAACCAATTGCTAGTGAGCTGCATGCACTAGATTATCTTTATGAGGTTTTGCTTGAAATTCATGAATTTGAAATTTTGAGGAATCATTAAAAGAAAAGGTGATTCATGATAGCTCCTTAAATAAAAAGCATGATTGCAATGATGTTACTATAAATCCTATTGATGTCAATTGTGCTAATAACATGCAAAACCCTAAGCTTGGGGATGCTAATTTTTCTATGTCTACTACTTGTTGCAATGATCATGATTGAGGTGATTCTTCTTATGATCTTGAAAATTTATTTAAGCCCCATGATGAATATGAGATTGAAAATAGTGTTTGCAATAATATTAAAAGTGGGTTTGGAGAGGTCATGCCTTTAGTTAATGTTGATCCCACTATTTTTGAAGAGTGTCAACTTTGCATGCATGTGGATCGTGTTGAGAATATGTTATGCGATAGCTATATTGTTGAATTTTCTAATGATCCTACATGCAATTATTATGAGAGAGGAAAATATGGTTGTAGAAATTTTCATGTTACTAAATTACCTCTCGTTATGTTGAGATTGCTATTGTTTCTTTCTTCTTCCTTGCATATGCTAGATCTTGCTTGTCTTGCTAATTTGTTTTCCTATAAAATGCCTATGCATAGGAAGTATGTTAGACTTAGATGTGATTTTCACATGTTATATTATGCTCTCTTTGTGCTTCAATTCTTATCTTTCATGTGAGCGTCATTGAAATCTGAAGCCTATCTTAATGGCTATAAAGAAAGAGCTTGTTGGGAGGCAACCCAATTTTATTTTCTTTGTTTTTGCTTCTTTTTAGGAATAAATATTGCATCTAGCTTCAGTTTAGATGTGGTTTTGTGTTTTAATTAGTGTTTGTGCCAAGTAGAACCTTTGGGAAGACTTCTGTGAACTTTATATGATCTTGCTATAAAAAACAAAAAATGTTAGCGCTCACGAGAATAGTTACCAGATTTTACTGGAGAGTGATATTTATTTGATTCTTTTTGCAGATGATTAATAGACAAATTCCTCATGCTTACCAATTTACTTCAATTTTTTGGAGTTACATAAGTATTCGAAAGTTACAGATTACTACAGACTGTTCTGTTTTTGACAGATTCTGTTTTTCGTGTGTTGTTTTCTTATTTTGATGAATCTATGAGTAGTATTGGGGAGTATGAATCAGAGAGAAGTCGGAATACAGTAGGTTTAACACCAATATAAATAAAGAATGAGTTCATTACAGTACCTTTGAGTGGCAGTTTGTTTTCTTAAACTAACGGAGCTCACGAGATTTTTGGCTAAGTTTTGTGTTGTGAAGTTTTCAAGTTTTGAGTACGGCTTTGATAGACTATGGAACAAAGAGTGGCAAGAGCCTAAGATTGGGGATGCCCAAGGCACCCCAAGGTAAAATTCAAGGACAAACAAAAGCCTAAGCTTGGGGATGCCCCAGGAAGGCATCCCCTCTTTTGTCTTCATCTATCGGTAACTATACCCGGGACTATATTTTTATTCACCACATGATATGTGTTTTGCTTGGAGCGTCATGTATAATTTGAGTCTTTGCTTGTTACCACAATGATCCTTGCTGGACACACCTTTTTGAGAGAGATAAAAATGGTCTAGAATTTGTTAGAATACTCTATGTGCTTTACTTATATCTTTTGAGCTAAATAGTTTTGCTCTAGTGCTTCACTTATATCTTTTAGAGCACGGTGGTGATTTTATTTTGAAGAAATTGTTGATCTCTCATGCTTTACTTATATCCTTTTGAGAGTCTTTTAGAACAGCATGGTAATGTGCTTTGGTTATAAAACTAGTCCTAATATGATAGGCATCCAAGATGAATGTAGTAAAAACTTTCATACAAAGTGCATTGAATATGATGAGAAGTTTGATACTTGATGATTGTTTTGAGATATGAGGATGGTGATATTAGAGTCATGTTAGTGGAGTAATTATGAATTTGAGAAATACTTGTGTTAAAGTTTGTGATCCCCGTAGCATGCACGTATGGCGAACCGCTATGTGATGAAGTTAGAGCATGCGGTATTTGTTGAGTGTCATCCTTTGTGTGGAGGTCGGGGGCGCGCGATGGTTAACTCCTACCAACCTCCCCCCCTAGGAGCATGCGTTGATTGCTTTGTTTTGATGACTCATAAATTTTTGCAATAATTATATGAGTTCTTAATGACTAATGTTGAGTCCATGGAATATACGCACTCTCACCCTTCCACCATTGCTAGCTTCTCTCGTACCATGCAACTTTCGCCGGTACCATACACCCACCATATACCTTCCTCAAAATAGCCACCATACCTACCTATCATGGCATTTCCATAACCATTCCGAGATATATTGCCATGCAACTTTCCACCGTTCCGTTCATATTATTAGAGAAGAAAAAAAGAAGGAAACGCCAAGAAAAAGAAAGGCCCGAAAAAAGGGGAAAAAGGAAAAAAGAAAAGAAAAGAAAATGGACAATGCTACTATCTTTTTCCACACTTGTGCTTCAAAGTAGCACCATGTTCTTCATGATAGAGAGTATCTTGTTTAGTCACTTTCATATACTAGTGGGAATTTTCTTTATAGAACTTGGCTTGGATGCACACCCACTTAGTTTCTTTTGTTGAGTTTCATACATTATAGCTCTAGTACATCCGTTGCATGGCAATCCCTACTCACTCACATTGATATCTATTGATGGGCATCTCCATAGCCCCTTTATACGCCTAGTCGATGTTAGACTATCTTCCTCCTTTTTGTCATCTCCACAACCACCACTCTGTCCCACCTATAGTGCTATATCCATGGCTCACGCTCATGTATTGCGTGAAAGTTGAAAGGTTTGAAAAAATTGAGTATGAAAGCAAGTGCTTGGCTGAAACCGGGGTTGTGCATGATATGAATATTTTGTGTGATGAAGAGGGAGCATAGCCAGACTATATGAGTTTGTAGGGATAACTTTCTTTGGCCATGTTATTTTGAGAAGACATGATTGCTTTATTAGTATGCTTGAAGTATTATTATTTCTTATGTCAATATAGAATTTTGTCTTGAATCTTTCGGATCTGAACATTCATGCCACAATATAGAAACTACATTGAAAATTATGTTGATTAGCCTTCTACATCAAAAAATCTGTTTTTATCATTTACCTACTCGAGGACGAGGAGGAATTAAGCTTGGGGATGCTTGATACGTCTCCAACGTATCTATAATTTTTTATTGTTCCATGCTATTATATATGATGTTTTGGATGTTTAATGGGCTTTATCATACACTTTTATATTATTTTTGGGACTAACCTATTAACCCAAAGGCCCAGTGCAGATTGCTGTTTTTTTTTTGCCTATTTAAGGGTCTCGCAGAAAAGGAATATCGAATGGAGTCCAAACTAAATAAAACCTTCGTGAGAGTTATTTTGGGAACAATATGAACACAGAAGACTTGGAGTACATGCGAGGGAAGGAAGGAGGCGGCCACGAGGGTCCAGGGCACGCCCCCTCCTACAGGGCGAGCCCCCCACCCTCGTGGGCCCCCTCTGGCTCCCCCGATGCCCTCCTTCCTCCTATATATACAAATATACCCTGAAAATATAACATCCCAAAATTCCAAATTTTGGAATGTTATAATAAATAGATAGTTTGATTGCTTGTTTGATGTGCTTGTGTGAAATTGAGTGAAATTCGAAACTTCTGAAAGTTAAATGAGAGGGAATAAAATGACTTTCTCGAAACTTTCACTTTGCATTTTGATCTCCGGGAATTCAAATTTTTTTCATCACAAAACCCTGGAGCGAAGATAATATGACTTCTTCCATTTATTAAATGAAAAAGGGTTTGAAAGGATTTTGAATTTCATTCTCGAAATATTTCAAATTCAGAAACTTTATGCAACTTAATGATTTTCCCGAGAGAAGATAAAATGACCTCTTCAAATTATAGGAAATATGAGTTGGAAGTTTTTCTGAAATTTTCTGCAACTCATTTTCAAAATTTGAGTTATTGGGTTTTATTCAAATTATTTTTCTCCAAAAATAAAATATATGGAAAATAGGGTAACATGATTCCCTACAGCAGAAAATTGGAGAGAAATAAATTTGAAATCATTTTGGTATTTTTAAAAAGATTTTTATTGGATTTTATTGCAATAGTAGCCCTTTTTTATTTATTAAAATTTGTGAGTATTTTATTTGGCTGTAGTAAAATGTTCATCTTGTAGGGTTTGCTTTTCTAAAATTTTTGATATATAATATGCCTATATTATATATTGATTCTATTTGTTTTTATCTTTTTCTTTTGTCTGTGTTAAAAAAAATCTTTCTTCCACCGACTGGGCCGGCCCAGCTAGCCAGCCAGGCCGCGGACCAGCCAGCCACCGCTCGTCCCTGAGCTCCCGTCGGGACTCCTCTGCCCACATGGCTTCGCCGCCGCCGCCGTGTACGGCACGGACACTCCTCGCCACCGCCCCGCCTCGCCCCTTCTCGCCTATAAAGCTGCAGCCGCCGTCCCTCTCTCTCCCCCTCGCATCACCGCACCACCGCCGCTGCCGCAGCACACCGTCGCCGCCTCGCCGCTGCTGCTTCTTGCGCCGAGCGCCGCCGCCTAGTGCCGCGCCTCGCCCCTCACCCCGCCTGCCCTCGCCTCGCCTCTCGCCCGCGCAGCCGCCCAGCCCCGCTCAGGCCGCTGGTTTCGCCGCTGCTGCGCCAGAGTCTACTCCGACCTGGACCCGATCCGCACCGAAGAAAAACCGCCCGCCGTCGTTGGTTTTATTTCTAAAACCGCCCGAACCGGTAAAACCTCAAAAACCGCCCGGTTTTTCTCTTTAGATCGGTTTTCTTTTTAGTTAGATCTATCCAGTGAACGTTATTTAGTTAGAGTTAGAAGACGAACGTTCGCTCGATAGTCTTTTTCTTTTTCTTTTAGTTTTCTGCCAGGGACTTAGTTGTAAATAAAAGTTTTACAGTTTAGTCCCTAAACTTCAAACGACCATAACTTTTTACTCGTTGGTCCAAATCCAACAAAACCAATGCCTGTGTCTTCGTTACAATCCCCTCCTTCGAGTAAAACAACTTAAACATGTTTTTCAAAGTTTTAAAATTTGAATTCAACTAGTTTTGTTTCAAACTTCTTTTTGTCATAACTTGAGTTTATATCTCCGTTTTAGTTGATTCTTTTTGCAAATCGAAGCTCTTGACCTAAACTTTCTGATAAGGCCAAATTCACATAATTTTGGTACTGTTAGAAATTGTTTATATTTTCAAGAATCATTCATTTGTTTTTGAAGTTTTCCGAAGTGTTTTCTTCGTTCTTTTTGATCTTCTGAGTGATTGCTTATGTGTGGTTACTATTGATTGCTTACGATAGATTGATCGGAGTGTGACGAGTAGATCTATCACAAGTTCTAAGTGCGAATGATCTACATCGTTAGTACAAGGCAAGTTCAGACTTTGATCATACTTTCCAATACCCAGTTTTCATTGCATTAGTTATATGCTCAAACACTTGCATGAGTAGGATCTCTTAACTTGTGGGTATGGGAAGTAGATTGAGGTAGAACCTATTACCTGCATTATTTTCAAACCCTTGGGAGTTACTTCTATGCTATGCTTAGGTTGCCATGCTATGATCGTAGACGTGGTTTGGGTTTGACAGCATCCATGAAAGATGTGAGATTGTTAATTAATGGTTCAACTTAAGGTGGCTACTTTAATACACATCTGGGTGGATTGGTTGTGGCACCCTAGAGCACCCAGTGGTTTGTCGGGCACCTAGAGAAACTAGTGTTGTCCTAGGGGATCCCGGAGGAACCGTGTGATCACCCTATTGGAATGCCACCCAGGCTCAAAGGGATCATATAATATTTTCATGCCTAGAAACTTCCATGTGCAGCCACAAGCCATTATGGGCTCTAGCATAGTATGAGTAAGTTGTGTGAGCTCTTTCAGTGCTGGACTGGCAGATGTAGGGGGAAAGTAGGTGTACAGGTCCACCCGGAGTAAAGAGTAAATGCTTCTGAAAGACTGTGTCTTGGTCATCCGTTTCTCAAACACCATGCAGTGCGAGAAATCCAACGGAGGAGATCGAGTCTTGTGGGGAAAAGTGCACAAACCTCTGCAGAGTGTACAAACTATTCATGAGTAGCCATGTCCCCGGTTATGGACATCTCTGATTATTTAGAAGTGGATTATTTGTTGATCTCAACACTCTATTAATTAATTTGTTTGGTTAATAATGACTTTGGTTTGGGATTGAGATGGAGGAACCATACTCAATTGTTCATGATTTAAATTTAACAAAGTAGTTAAATAAATGCATTCCTTTGTGGTAGGGAAAAATCAGCTTTATGCAAAAACAACCTTACAGCCTCCACCAGCCAAATATGCATGTAGTTGTAGGCATTGTTCATCATTATCATTATAGTGTGAATTTGCGAGTACATTCAATGTGCTGACCTACATGGCTGCAACGTCTCATGTTGTAGGAAATATTCGACGAGTAAGTGTTACGTTAGGGTTGCGCTGTCTACACTCAACTTTGTCGTTGGTGTTGATGGAACTCCACAACCTTTGTTGCTTTGATACGTCTCCAACGTATCTATAATTTTTGATTGTTCCATGGTATTATAATATCCTTCTAGGATGTCTTATGGGCTTTATTATACACTTTTATATGATTTTTGGGACTAACCTATTAACCCAGAGCCCAGTGCCAGTTTCTATTTTTCTCCTGTTTTAGGGTTTTACAAAAAAGGAATATCAAACGGAGTCCAATTGACGAGCCAATTTTTTTGATTTTTTCTGGACCAAACGAAGCCCCCGAAGCAAAAGAGTTGGGCCAGGAGAGCCACGGGCTGCCCTCGAGGGTGGAGGGCCTGCCCTGGTCAGGGGGCGCGCCCTCCTATCTCGAGGATGGCCCGTAGCTCCCCTTTACTTGGCTCCGAGTCCAAAAATTCCTATAAATACTGAAACCTTCGGAAATTAACCTAGATTGGGAGTTTCGCCACCGAAAGCCTCTATAGCAACAGAAAACCAATCTACACCCGTTCCGGCACCGTGCCGGCGGGGGGAATCCCTCTCCGGTGGCTATCTTCATCATCCCGGCGCTCTCCATGATGACGAGGGAGTAGTCCACCCTCGGGGCTGAGGTTATGTACCATTAGCTATATGTTTGATCTCTCTCTCTCGTGTTCTTGAGATGGCACGATATTGATGTATCACGAGCTTTGCTATTCTAGTTGGATCTTATGATGCTTCTCCCCCTCTACTCTCTTGTAATGGATTGAGTTTTCCCTTTGAAGTTATCTTATCGGATTGAGTCTTTAAGGATTTGAGAACACTTGATGTACGTCTTGCACGTGCTTATCTGTGGTGACAATGGGATATCATGTGATCTACTTGATGTATGTTTTGGTGATCAACTTGCGGGTTTCGTGACCTTGGGAACCTATGCATAGGGGTTGGCACATGTTTTCGTCTTGACTCTCCGGTAGAAACTTTGGGGCACTCTTTGAAGCTCTATGTGTTGGTTGAATAGATGTTTCTGAGATTGTGTGATGCATATCGTATAATCATGCCCACGGATACTTGAGGTGACAATGGAGTATCTAGGTGACATTAGGGTTTTGATTGATTTGTGTCTTAAGGTGTTATTCTAGTACAAACTCTATGATAGATTGAACGTTACTACGGACTCTTGAATAGATCGATCAGAAAGAATAACTTTGAGGTGGTTTCGCACCCTCTACCATAATCTCTTTGTTTGTTCTCTGCTATTAGTGACTTTGGAGTGACTCTTTGCTGCATGTTGAGGGCTAGTAATATGATCCTGTTATGTTATCCTTGTTGAGAGAACTTGCACTAGTGAAAGTATGAACCCTAGTGTCACAACCCTAGTTCTGGTATGCACTAGGTTAGTCTTGTAGTTTGCATCATGTTTAATTTTCAAATGAAACTGAATTGAGGACTTGTGAAACCCTCAGAAACCCTTTTTGAAAATGACCCAAATAAAAATTGCTCCAAAAGGTCCAAGAAAATGTTCATGTGGCCCTCTGAAAATATTGGTTAGAGATAAAAATCAAACCAGTATTATTAGGAGCCCATAAGCATTTGTTTTGGGCATCTGGAATTAATGCAATAGTTATTTGCATTGGATATATATATATTATATATATTATATATGTCCAAAATTCTGATCTTTTATTTTGAGGGGCTTGGATTAATTCCTAGGTCCCTGCAAAATAAAATGTGAGAAGGAAATAATTGATTTTATCTAGAAATTAAATCAAAACAAATGTCAGAAAAAATAGAAAAGAAAATATAAAAAAAGGAAGCAACTTACCTGTGCCACCCTAGTGGCCCAGCTGCCTGGCCTAGCAGCCGGCCCAGGTGACTGGCAGCGCCAGTCACTCTCAACCTCGCGCCAGGAGGCAGAGGCGCGTGCCCGACGCGTGCTTCGCCGCGCCGCGCCACCTCCTGCATGTCTGCTTCGTCCCCTCGCCGCCTGGTGGCTTCTGGAGGAGCCACGCGACCTCCCCGACCCCTCTGGCTCTCTCTCGTCGCCTCTCCCCTCCTCTCCCTCGCTCTCTCTCGCACCCCCGAACGCCGCCGTCGCTGTCGTTCGCCGCTGCCGTGGCCACAGGCCAACCCACGCCCGGCCAAGGTGCCCAAGAGCTCCGCCACATCATCCCCGACCTCCCCGACGAGTCATACATCACCGGACGCCCTGAGGCCTCGACCTCGACCTCTTCTTCATCGCCGGCCGCCGGAGATCCCCTCCGCCGCCCTGCTTGCTCCGGCCCTCCTCCGAGCCCTCCGCATGCACCACTGCGATCGCCGTACGCTTCTGTCCCTACTCCCCCTCTCCGTTCTCCCTCTCGCAGGCCGTAGCTGCCGCTCCACATTCACCCGCACGCGCCGCCGCCCGCGCTCGTCGCCGGTGGTGCTCCGGTGACCCTCTGGTCCCGAGCGTGCGACTAACACGCTCCCCGTGTCGCGTAGAGGCCGTAGCTGCTAGCGCTGCCCCGCCTAGGCCACCACAGCCTCGAGCCCGAGCTCGACCGAACTCCGGCGCCGCCGCGAGCTCGTTTCCGGCAAACTCCGGCCGCCCTAGCTGCTGCCGTTGGGTGGAATGGACGCGGACGAGCTCCAGCTCCTCGCCCGTGGTCTCAGCTGCACAGAAGACCCCCGATATGGAAATCCCGATGCCTCCGCCGCGTTTGCTGCCGCCGGCGGCTCAACGCCGGCGTGTTAGCTGCGGTTTGAACCGGGTTTGACTTCCCCTGAGTCAATGACATGTGGGGCCAGCTTTGACTAATTTTAGTTTAGGGTTTTTAAGTAAGGTTTAATTGCTGACTTTAATCTAATTAGACACTGACATGTGGGCCCCGTGTCTGTTTAGTTTAGTTTTAAACTTTAGTTAAGTGCTGGGAGACTGACCAGTGGGACCCACTGTCAGGTTTGACTCTGGACCAGTTCTTTGACCTGCTGACGTCATGCTTGGGTCATGCTGACGCAGTATTCCAATTCTGGAATTTTAATAATCTTAAATGATTTATTTATTTCAAAAATTGGTCTAAACTTCAAAAAATCACAGAAATTCAACCGTAGCTCAGAATGAAATAATTTATATATGAAAAATTATTAGAAAAATTCAATCTATCCATCTGTACCATTTTCATGCATGAAAAATGAAGTTATACCTACTATTTGTATGAAAACACATAAATGGCATTTAAAATGCTTATTCTTAGAGTTGCATTTGAACCCTTGGTTCAAATGGAATTCAACCAAACAAAATGCTAGCTGCACTAGCTCAACCAACATCATAACTTCATGCCATATTCATGCATCATATTGTTGCATATGCTTGTGTTTGATTGTCGGCACCGTTCTTCTCGATAGGTCCAGCTCCGGAGACCGATCCAGAGTACCTGTCAGAGGAGCAGTGCTCTGCACGTTGTTTTACCAGGCAAGCAAACCCCTTTGTTCATTCCGATACAATCCTACTCTCTCGCTCCTGCTCCCTGTTATTGCATTAGGACAACAGCGACTTCAACTGCTACTTTATGCTGCGGTAGTTGAACCCTATTCCTCTGCATGACCTGTCTTTCCACAGTAAATAGTTGAAACCCACTAGCATGTGTAGGAGTTGATTGAAGCCATGTTGTGATCTTACCATGCCTTGCTTGCTATTGCTTAGAGTGTGTCAGGTCTGATTCATCGGGAATGAATTGGAGTACATTGATATGTTCTGGTGCTGAGGGATAAGTGTGTGAACACGATTTGGTAAAGGTAGTGGTGAGAGGCCATGCAGGAGTACATGGTGGGTTGTCTCACTGGAACCGTCCCTAAGAACAGAGTTCTGTGTATGTTGTCCAATGATCATCTACTACCACGCATTGGAATGCTTAAGTGCCCCTCTCGACTTATTAATCAACATGATCTCTGTCCAGGAGTTGCAACTAGTTTCTGGTGTTTGTAGGTAGTGTTATTTCTCTACCAGGTGGCACCCGGCAGGGTGGGCTTGGGACAGACTAGGCACACGTGGCCCGGTGTACCGAGTGGCATCCGAATGGTGGGCTCGGGAACCCTGTACACATCGTTTGGGGCCGTGATGGAAACCTCGGTCGGACTCCCTCGCGGATGGAACCCGAATAGGGGATAAACCTGGACGAGAGACTTGTGTGGTTAGTCAGGTCGTGGCCGACACCCTCGCCAGGCTTCCCCTTGAAGGTTGCCGAGATACACGATGTGTACATGGCGGTAAGTGGCGAGAGCGTGTGTGAAGAAGTACACCCCTACAGGGTTAACATAATCTATTCGAATAGCCGGGTTCGCGGATATGGACTTCTTGGATGCTTACGTAGTACATAGACAACTTGAAGTGGATACTCTAAAATACTCAAGACAAGTGTGAGTGCTATGGATGGCCTTCTCGTAGGGAGACGGGAATGAATCCATAGTGGTGTATTGTGTGGTGCTTAGTGGACTCGTGTGCGCCACCTCAAAGTTACCAGCAATCGTAGTACAGGATAGCCACTGAGTCAAAGCTGGCTTGCTGCAACTAAACCCCACCTTGCCATCTTGATACATGTGCATGTATGATAGGATCTGATGTAAGTCTTGCTGAGTACCTTTGTACTCATGTTTGCTTAATTTATGTTTTGCAGATGAGATTGATGTCTCACTAGTAGTTCCGCTTGGACTTCGACAAGTAGCTTGTTACCTCAGCTACGATCTTGGACGAGTGTTGTAGATAGTCAGGCTCTTCAGCCTTTTTCATTTGTAGATGTCTGTACTCAGACATGTTGTGCTTCCGCTTGTTGCTTGTATGCTCTGAATGTTGGGTCATGAGACCCATGTTTGTAATATTTGGCTCCTCGGAGCCTAATGAATAAATACTTTGTTTATTAGAGTCTTGTTGTGATGCCATGTTGTATTTGCACATATTGAGCATATTGTGTGTATGTTATTGAAATGCTTGGTATGTCTGGGATCCGACACCTAGTTGTTTACCCTTGGTAGCCTATCTTACAGGGAAATGTCTCCTAGTGTCTCCACTGAGCCTTGGTAGCTTGCTACTGCTCCGGAACACTTAGGCTGACCGGCATGTGTCCTTCTTCGTTCCTGTGTCTGTCCCTTAGGGGAAATGTCACGCGTTATTCCTTTAAGTCATTGTAGCTTGCTACGACTTGGGTTCATACGTTGATGACCGACACGTTCGTTGCTGGGTCATGAATGCCTGTCTCTGTAATTTAGTGCCACTTTTGGTTCATAACTGGTCATGTCGGCCCGGGTTCTCTGTCATATGGATGCTAGCGACACTATCATATACGTGAGCCAAAATGCGCAAACGGTCCCGAGCCAGGTAAGGTGGCACCCGTGGGGATACCGTGCGTGAGGCCGCAAAGTGATATGGTGTGTTACATGCTAGATCGGTGTGACTTAGGATCGGGGTCCCGACAGCGTTGGTATCAGAGCCTGACTGCCTGTAGGATTACCAAGCCCAACTGGTCGAAGTTGAGTCTAGAAATTCCTTAGTTATATAAGGGAATTGATTGTGGAAGGGAACGTAAGGCTCTTTTTACTCCTTTGTCTTCTGATCTGAGTCATCTTACCTTTCCTACGGGGTTAAGGAACTAGGCTTTCTCTTCCGTCTATCAGGATCACGAGTTACTACTCCGTAGTCCCTTAGGATTGGTTGATCAGAGTCCTACTCCCGTTTTCTAGCTCTTTCAGTATAGTTTGTTTAGTACTATCACAATACCTTGAGTGATGATGTTGAGATGTTGTACTACCCTTTGCTAGCAGGATGTCTCATTCTGAGCATTTTTCTGCCGTTATGCTGCCGGAATTATCCTAGTAGTTCGAGAGATACTAATTTCTTGTTCTACCTTATGCATCCTATAGTTGTTGATGTTTCCGTCCTCGGTTTCACTTCTCAGGATGTCTTCAGTTAAGCGAAGCTCAGCTGCTCGTAGACAGAACCCCGGAAGTGGTAGGGATGAGGGGGATCCTCCCGACCAGCCTTCGTTGGCGGAGTTAATGTTGGAGATGGAGAGGAACAAGCGTGAGTCTAACCGCTTGTTGGCACGTATTGAGGAGAACACCGCACATCAGTGCAAGGAATCAGCAACCATCCATGACTTCATTCGTCTGAAACCACCCACCTTCCATCATCCCATTGAGCCACTCGACGCAGATGACTGGCTCCGTAGTATCACTCACAAGCTGCGTTCTGCGAACATAGCTGATGAGGACAAGGTCATCTATGCCACTTATCACCTGGAAGGTCCTGCTAGTCTTTGGTGGCAGAACTATGAGGCCATGATTCCAGCTGGCCAGATTCCTACCTGGAGAGATTTCACCGAGGCTTTTCGTGAGCATCATATCCCTCAAGCCCTTATCGATCGTAAGAGAGAAGAGTTCTGTAGTCTTCCATAGGCTAAGATGGCTGTTGATGCTTATAGTCGAGAGTTTGAGAACCTCGCCCGCTATGCTACAGAAGAAGTGTCCACGGACGCCAAGAAGCAGGCTAGGTTCCGGAAGGGTCTCAACCCCAAACTGCGTCGTGATCTCCACTTGCATCATTGCAACACATTCCAGGCTCTTGTGAACAAGGCCATCAATGCAGAGACAACTCAACTCACTTACAAGGAGTCTCGTAAGCACACCCTTGATTTGGGATCTTCCTCCGGTACTAGTTCCCAGAAGCGCCGGATTTGGGTTCCGAACTCTGTTCTTCCACCCACTTATCCTCCGAGGCCATCTTGTGTGGTACCTTATCCAGCTCAGTCTTATGCTCCACCCAAGCCTATTGGCAAACCGCTTGTCAATGCGGGTCCACGACCTACCTCAGGGACTTGCTTTACATGCGAAAAGCCAGGACACTATGCACGTGACTGTTCTCAGGCCAGTCTTGCTCCACCCCAGCCCGAGAAGTCCGTTCTTCGTAGTAAGCCACCACGCAAGACGATCAGTGCCAATCCAGCTCCCACTAAACATGGACGTGTGCATCACGTCTCAGCTAAAGACGCTCATGATGATCCAAATGTCGTTCTTGGTACACTCCTTGTCAATTGCCATCCGGCTTCAGTTCTGTTCGATACCGGAGCATCTCACTCCTTCATCTCTGAAGGCTATGCTCGTTTGCACGATATGTCATTTTGCGACATGCCAACTCCGCTTGAAATCCAAACCCCGGGGTCTAGATGGCAAACTACCAGAATAAGCCATGGTAATGGAATCCTTGTTGACAGAATTGTATTCCTTGCCTCACTCATAGCCCTCAAGTCTTCAGATATTAACATCATCTTGGGTATGGACTGGATGACAGCTCATCATGCCAAGATCGATTGTTACACTAGGTCTGTTCAGCTTACACACCCATCTGGCAAGATAGTCACTGTCTCCACTAGAGTTGCAAAGCGTCAACTCTATTCTCTTAATGCCAGCCCCCTTCCAGACCTTGAAGATATCCCGGTAGTCCGAGACTTTCCGGATGTCTTTCCAGAAGAACTACCAGGTGTTCCACCTGATAGGGATGTAGAGTTCGTCATAGATCATATCCCAGGAACTGTTCCAATTTATAGGAGACCTTACAAGATGGCACCCCTAGAACTAGCTGAGCTTAAGAAACAACTTGATGAGTCCTTGAAAAAGGGTTTTATTCGTCCTAGTTCTTCTCCTTGGGCTTGTCCCGTCCTCTTCGTCAAGAAGAAGGATGGCACGGAATGGCTGGTTGTAGATTATCGTCCCGTTAATTTGGTCATGATAAAGAACAAGTATCCGCTCCCCAGGATCAACGACCTGTATGATCAGCTCGCTGGGTCCTCAGTCTTCTCTAAAATGGAGTTGAGGTTAGGCTACCATCAAATCAAAATTAGAAACGGAGACATTCCTAAGACGGCTTTTGTCACTCGTTATGGCCAGTACGTGTACACCGTCATGTCTTTCGGTCTAACCAATGCTCCAGCCACTTTATCCCGCTTGATGAACTCGATCTTCATGGAGTATTTGGATAAGTTCGTCGTGGTTTACCTTGATGATATTCTTATTTACTCGAAGAACGAGGAAGAGCATGCCGAACATCTTAGACTTGTTCTAGAAAAACTCAGAGAGCACCGCCTTTATGCCAAGTTCTCCAAGTGCGAATTTTGGTTGCCAGAAGTGACCTATCTCGGCCACGTAATCTCAGGGAAGGGCATTGCTGTCAATCCTGAGAGAGTTCAGGCCGTTCTTGATTGGACTCCGCCTGAAACAGTTAAACAAGTTAGGAGTTTCCTTGGTCTAGCTAGTTATTGTCGCTGCTTTGTTGAAAACTTCTCGAAAGTGGCCAAACCTCTCACGGAACTTCTCAAGAAGGATAAAAAGTTTGAGTGGTCCCCACAGTGTGAGCACAGTTTTCAGGAACTGAAAAGACGCCTGACCTCTGCTCCCATACTTGTGCCACCGGATTTCACTAAGGACTTTGTTATCTACTGTGATGCCTCACGACAGGGACTAGGTTGCATTCTTATGCAGGATCGTCGTGTGATTGCGTATGCATCTCGACAGTTGCATCCACATGAGGAGAATTATCCTACACATGATCTAGAGCTTGCAGCTGTAGTCTATGCACTTAAGACCTGGCGGCATTACCTCCTTGGTAATCGTTGCGAGATCTACACCGATCACCAGAGTCTCAAGTATATCTTCACCCAACCAGATTTGAACCTTAGGCAAAGACGTTGATTGGAGTTGATCTCAGATTACGACTTAGGAATTACCTACACCCCAGGCAAGGGAAATATCATGGCAGATGCGCTAAGTCGCAAGACCTATTGCAACAATCTCATGTTGCAGCAGGGCCAACCACTTCTCCATGAGGAACTATGTAAGCTTAACCTTCACATTGCTCCTCGCGGATTCCTTTCTACCTTGGTGGCGAAACCTACCCTTGAGGATCAGATCATTTCTGACTAGAAGTTTGATAGGGGTGTTGTCCGCATCAAGAGAAACATTAAAAGGGGAGTTGGTGGATGTTTCTCTATGGATGATCGAGGTGTTGTTTTCTTCGAGAATCGCCTGGTGGTTCCCAAGAATCAACATCTGCGACAATTGATCCTTAAAGAGGCTCATGAATCTCCTCTCACGATTCATCCCGGTAGTACTAAGATGTATCAGGACCTACGCCAGAGGTTCTGGTGGACTAGGATGAAGAGAGAAATTGCTGAGTTCATTACTAAATGTGACGTTTGTCGTCGCGTTAAGGCAGAACATCAAAGACCTGCTGGCACCCTTCAGCCTCTAGCTATTCCTGAGTTGAAATCGGATAAAGTTGGTATGGACTTCATCACCGGCTTTCCCAGGACCAAGAGAGGGAATAATGCTATCTTCGTAGTCATTGATCGTCTCTTCAAAGTGGCTCACTTCCTACCTGTTCGAGAGAGTATCACTGCTAGTCAGCTTGCTGACTTGTATATTTCTCGAATAGTGTCACTTCATGGTGTTCCACTAGAGATCAATTCAGACCGTGGTAGTCTTTTCACTTCTCATTTCTGGGAGAGTTTCCAGACTGCCATGGGCACCCATCTTTCTTTCAGTACCGCTTTCCACCCTCAGTCAAGTGGTCAAGTGGAACGGGTTAACCAAATTCTCGAAGACATGCTTAGAGCTTGCGTTATCTCATTCGGTATGGATTGGGAGAAATGTCTTCCTTTCGCCGAGTTTGCTTATAACAATAGCTATCAATCCAGTCTCAAGCAAGCTCCTTTTGAGATACTCTATGGACGAAGATGTCGAACACCTTTGAACTGGTCAGAAACCGGTGAAAGACAATTCTTTGGACCGGATATGATCCAGGAAGCCGAAGAGCAAGTGCGTATCATTCGTGAGAATTTGAAAACAGCCCAATCTCGTCAAAAGAGCGAGTATGATCGTCATCATAAGGAAGTGGCTTATGAGGTTGGTGACAAAGTTTATCTTCGGGTTACTCCTTTCAAGGGTACCCATCGTTTCGGTATCAAGGGCAAGTTGGCTCCTCGTTACATTGGTCCTTTTCGCATTCTTGCGAAACGAGGAGAGGTTGCCTACCAATTGGAACTACCCCCACATCTTTCTCGAGTTCATGATGTCTTCCACGTCTCTCAACTCAGGCGTTGCTTCTCGGATTCCATCCGCGGAGTGGACCACGAAACGCTTGATCTCCAAGATAACCTCACATATCGAGAGTATCCCATTCGCATTCTGGATCAAGCAGAGCGTGTCACTCGACGTCATAACATCAAGTTTCTCAAGGTTCAGTGGTCTCATCATTCCGAGAGAGAAGCTACTTGGGAGCGAGAAGATCGTCTCCGACTGGAGTACCCCACCTTCATTCCGTCTACTCCTGAATCTCGGGACGAGATTCTTTCGAGTGGAGGCGATTTGTCACAACCCTAGTTCTGGTATGCACTAGGTTAGTCTTGTAGTTTGCATCATGTTTAATTTTCAAATGAAACTGAATTGAGGACTTGTGAAACCCTCAGAAACCCTTTTTGAAAATGACCCAAATAAAAATTGCTCCAAAAGGTCCAAGAAAATGTTCATGTGGCCCTCTGAAAATATTGGTTAGAGATAAAAATCAAACCAATATTATTAGGAACCCATAAGCATTTGTTTTGGGCATTTGGAATTAATGCAATAGTTATTTGCATTGGATATATATATATATATATTATATATGTCCAAAATTCTGATCTTTTATTTTGAGGGGCTTGGATTAATTCCTAGGTCCATGCAAAATAAAATGTGAGAAGGAAATAATTGATTTAATCTAGAAATTAAATCAAAACAAATGTCAGAAAAAAATAGAAAAGAAAATATAAAAAAAGGAAGCAACTTACCTGTGCCACCCTGGTGGCCCAGCTGCCTGGCCCAGCAGCCGGCCCAGGTGACTGGCAGCGCCAGTCACCCTCAACCTCGTGCCAGGAGGCAGAGGCGCGTGCCCGACGCGTGCTTCGCCGTGCCGCGCCACCTCCTGCCTGTCTGCTTCGTCCCCTCGCCGCCTGGTGGCTTCTAGAGGAGCCACGCGACCTCCCTGACCCCTCTGGCTCTCTCTCGTCGCCTCTCCCCTCCTCTCCCTCGCTCTCTCTCGCACCCCCGAACGCCGCCGTCGCCGTCGCTCGCCGCTGCCGTGGCCACAGGCCAACCCACGCCCGGCCAAGGTGCCCAAGAGCTCCGCCACATCATCCCCGACCTCCCCGACGAGTCATACATCGCCGGACGCCCTGAGGCCTCGACCTCGACCTCTTCTTCATCGCCGGCCGCCAGAGATCCCCTCCGCCGCCCTGCTTGCTCCGGCCCTCCTCTGAGCCCTCCGCCTGCACCGCTGCGATCGCCGTACGCTTCTGTCCCTACTCCCCCTCTCCGTTCTCCCTCTCGCAGGCCGTAGCTGCCGCTCCACGTTCACCCGCACGCGCCGCCGCCCGCGCTCGTCGCCGGTGGTGCTCCGGTGACCCTCTGGTCCCGAGCGTGCGACTAACACGCTCCCCGCGTCGCGTAGAGGCCGTAGCTGCTAGCGCTGCCCCGCCTAGGCCACCACAGCCTCGAGCCCGAGCTCGACCGAACTCCGGCACCGCCGCGAGCTCGTTTCCGGCGAACTCCGGCCGCCCTAGCTGCTGCCATTGGTTGGAATGGACGCGGACGAGCTCCAGCTCCTCGCCCGTGGTCTCAGCTACGCAGAAGACCCCCGATATGGAAATCTCGATGCCTCCGCCACGTTTGCTGCCGCCGGCGGCTCAACGCCGGCGTGTTAGCTGCGGTTTGAACTGGGTTTGACTTCCCCTGAGTCAATGACATGTGGGGCTAGCTTTGACTAATTTTAGTTTAGGGTTTTTAATTAAGTTTTAATTGCTGACTTTAATCTAATTAGACACTGACATGTGGGCCCCGTGTCTGTTTAGTTTAGTTTTAAACTTTAGTTAAGTGCTGGGAGACTGACCAGTGGGACCCACTGTCAGGTTTGACTCTGGACCAGCTCTTTGACCTGCTGACGTCATGCTTGGGTCATGCTGATGCAGTATTCCAATTCTGGAATTTAAATAATCTTAAATGATTTATTTATTTCAGAAATTGGTTTAAACTTCAAAAAATCACAGAAATTCAACCGTAGCTCAGAATGAAATAATTTATATATGAAAAATTATCAGAAAAATTCAATCTACCCAAATGTACCATTTTCATGCATGACAAATGAAGTTATACCTACTGTTTGTATGAAAACACATAAATGGCATTTAAAATGCTTATTCTTAGAGTTGCATTTGAACCCTTGGTTCAAATGGAATTCAACCAAACAAAATGCTAGCTGCACTAGCTCAACCAACATCATAACTTCATGCCATATTCATGCATCATATTGTTGCATATGCTTGTGTTTGATTGTCGGCACCGTTCTTCTCGATAGGTCCAGCTCCGGAGACCGATCCAGAGTACCTGTCAGAGGAGCAGTGCTCTGCATGTTGTTTTACCAGGCAAGCAAACCCCATTGTTCATTCCGATACAATCCTACTCTCTCGCTCCTGCTCCCTGTTATTGCATTAGGACAACAATGACTTCAACTGCTACTTTATGCTGCGGTAGTTGAACCCTATTCCTCTGCATGACCTGTCTTTTCACAGTAAATAGTTGAAACCCACTAGCATGTGTAGGAGTTGATTGAAGCCATGTTGTGATCTTACCATGCCTTGCTTGCTATTGCTTAGAGTGTGTCAGGTCTGATTCATCGGGAATGAATTGGAGTACATTGATATGTTCTGGTGCTGAGGGATAAGTGTGTGAACACGATTTGGTAAAGGTAGTGGTGAGAGACCATGTAGGAGTACATGGTGGGTTGTCTCACTGGAACCGTCCCTAAGAACTGAGTTCTGTGTATGTTGTCCAATGATCAGCTACTACCACGCATTGAAATGCTTAAGTGCCCCTCTCGACTTATTAATCAACATGATCTCTGTCCAGGAGTTGCAACTAGTTTCTGGTGTTTGTAGGTAGTGTTATTTCTCTACCAGGTGGCACCCGGCATGGTGGGCTTGGGACAGACTAGGCACACGTGGCCCGGTGTACCGAGTGGCACCCAGATGGTGGGCTCGGGAACCCTGTACACATCGTTTGGGGCCGTGATGGAAACCTCGGCCGGACTCCCTCGCGGATGGAACCCGAATAGGCGATAAACCTGGACGAGAGACTTGTATGGTTAGTCAGGTCGTGGCCGACACCCTCGCCAGGCTTCCGCTTGAAGGTTGCCGAGATACACGACGTGTACATGGCGGTAAGTGGCGAGAGCGTGTGTGAAGAAGTACACCCCTGCAGGGTTAACATAATCTATTCGAATAGCCGGGTCCGCGGATATGGACTTCTTGGATGCTTACGTAGTACATAGACAACTTGAAGTGGATACTCTAAAATACTCAAGACAAGTGTGAGTGCTATGGATGGCCTTCTCGTAGGGAGACGGGAATGAATCCATAGTGGTGTATTTTGTGGTGCTTAGTGGACTCGTGTGCGCCACCTCAAAGTTACCAGCAATCGTAGTACATGATAGCCACTGAGTCAAAGCTGGCTTTCTACAACTAAACCCCACCTTGCCATCTTGATACATGTGCATGTATGATAGGATCTGATGTAAGTCTTGCTGAGTACCTTTGTACTCATGTTTGCTTAATTTATGTTTTGCAGATGAGATTGATGTCTCACTAGTAGTTCCGCTTGGACTTCGACAAGTAGCTTGTTACCTCAGCTACGATCTTGGACGAGTGTTGTAGATAGTCAGGCTCTTCAGCCTTTTTCATTTGTAGATGTCTGTACTCAGACATGTTGTGCTTCCGCTTGTTGCTTGTACGCTCTGAATGTTGGGTCATGAGACCCATGTTTGTAATATTTGGCTCCTCGGAGCCTAATGAATAAATACTTTGTTTATTAGAGTCATGTTGTGATGCCATGTTGTATTTGCACATATTGAGCATATTGTGTGTATGTTATTGAAATGCTTGGTATGTGTGGGATCCGACACTTAGTTGTTTACCCTTGATAGCCTATCTTACAGGGAAATGTCTCCTAGTGTCTCCACTGAGCCTTGGTAGCTTTCTACTGCTCAGGAACACTTAGGCTGACCGGCATGTGTCCTTCTTCGTTCCTGTGTCTGTTCCTTAGGGGAAATGTCACGCGTTGTTCCTTTAAGTCCTTGTAGCTTGCTACGACTTGGGTTCATACGTTGATGACCGACACGTTCGTTGCTGGGTCATGAATGCCTGTCTCTGTAATTTAGTGCCACTTTTGGTTCATAACTAGTCATGTCGGCCCGGGTTCTCTGTCATATGGATGCTAGCAACACTATCATATACGTGAGCCAAAATGCGCAAACGGTCCCGGGCCAGGTAAGGTGGCACCCGTGGGGATACCGTGCGTGAGGCCGCAAAGTGATATGGTGTGTTACATGCTAGATCGGTGTGACTTAGGATCGGGGTCCCGACACCTAGGCCTTGCCTACTATTATTGCAACACCGTTTATGCTCACGTTTACCAGTTTCTACCTTGCGGTTTTTATATTTTCAGTTTACAAAAACCTATATCTACCATCCATATTGCACTTGTATCACCATCTCTTCGCCGAACTAGTGCACCTATACAATTTACCATTGTATTGTGTGGGTTGGGGACACAAGAGACTCTTTGTTATTTGGTTGCATGGTTGCTTGAGAGAGACCATCTTCATCCTACGCCTCCCATGGATTGATAAACCTTAGGTCATCCACTTGAGGGAAATTTGCTACTTTCCTACAAACCTCTGCACTTGGAGGCCCAACAACGTCTACAAGAAGAAGGGTGCGTAGTAGACATCATGCTTCCGCTATGATTGATTGAGGTAATAGTATTTACGTTACTTTATACATGTGATTTACCTCTGTTATAAATCCTCGAGTACTGTGTGTGTCAGCATAACGATCCAGGGATAAAACTTAAGCACAAAGACTTGATCCATTCGGGTCGGGTCGCTACAAGATGGTATCAGAGCACATGTTGACTGTAGGACGTGACCCTAGAAACTGGCAAGCCCATAGGAAAGGATTTCTCTAAAACATTATTTTCAAAAAGATCCTATACCTCTCTTCTTTTCCGAGTTTTGTCAAATCTTCCCTTTTACCCTAAATAGTTAGACAATGCCCTTTTCCCATTTGGACCACTTCGGAGTAAAGAGGAATTCACCATGCATTAGAAGTATTGAAGCTACAAAAGTGGATACTCCGAAGATTTGAAGAGTTGACGACCTTGAAGAGATATTGACCTTTAGAAGACCAAACCCCTGTTATGTACTTACGTTAGATGCGACAACTGTGAGTCGTCATTTGTTTGATGTTTTCCAATGGCCATAAAACAAAACCGTCTTTTCAAAACTTTTGTTTGTATTGAGTGTATATCTCTCCCCACCTTCTGAATCTCATCCCAAAACCCTTGGACCCAATAGAGGATGAATGAAGATAGACTTGTATTCTCTGGACCGATGACCCAGCCGGAGGCAGAGCTATGGATACAAAACATTGATGATCACTTCAGGAAAAAATTGGTTGTAAGGAAGTATGAGGTTCAATACGCTCTTCAATACTTTAAAAAAAGTGCTGCAACATGGTGGAAGATGCATCAAGCCATACAAGGATGTAATGGAGCAGAAAGTTGGGAGGAATTCAAGAAGACTCTGTTAAGATCCCGTCTCATCCGAGAGCGTGGTGACAAACCGAAGAAGAAGCATTGTGCCTGCAGGATTTGTGGAGAAATAGGACACACCCAGGAGGAGCACAAGGATGAATGTCCTCATTGTGAAGAAAGTCACCCAGCTGAAGAATGCCCAACTAGGCAGGGTACTTGTTTCTTGTGTGAAGGGACTACCCACTACCCTGCTCAGTGTCACATTTACCCCATGGTGCAACGAACTATCGAGCAGAAGAAAGAAGCAATGAAGGAAGTCCTCGAGGAAACCTTAAGGGAATCCACGATGGAGGAAGGTATTGACGACCCTGATGGAGAAGGCCTAAACAGATATTACTTACGTGCTTGTTATTCATGCGGAGAAGTAGGACATTTTTCACAGCATTGCATGAAGGAAGGCCATGAGTATCTGGGAGACTTCCCGATAGAAGAGGTGGAGTTTGATCCATGAAAGATATAAGAATTGATAGGAACGAAGAAGTCGAGGAAGAGAAAGTGCATGTGTCCCCAGAAGAACCCAATTTCTACGGAAAAGGACCTGAGTCACATCTCATGTTACCGGTGCAAGGATTTAGGTCATTATGCTAGCAACTGCCCAACAAGGAAACCAAGAACCCAGTGAACCAGGACAGTCACCATGAAGTCCCTAGATTTGTCAAATGACATTATTTACACTACAAGGAAGTAGAGCTTTTGCCAAGAGAAGGTAAAGACCGGAGGAAAGATTGATCAGAGTAGTTGAGATCTGGATATTAGAATGAAGCATGTAGCTAAATATGGAATACACTTTATTACGATGTTGAGTTGAGTTATGGAAAGAACATTGTAATAGTTCGAGAAGCAATAGAACTTGATATGTTTGGAATCTAAGAAGGATATGTTATGAGTTGTTGGATGATTGTGAGTGCCTCTCTTGCTATCTCACCCAGACCAAAACCTAGAACCCATGGAGAAGCTGACCCCAAACCTTTCTCGGACAACCAACCCATCTCACCAAAGGATATCTGTATGTTGTCCTAAGAACCCCTTCTATCTTATACCTCCAAATGACAACCCTTTACGAGTCTTTTCTCAAAGGCCCGGAAACCATCGTGACCCTGACTAGCGATCAGGATTTCCCAAAGATCCTGAAGGACATGATGAAGCATATTCACCTGGAAGGAGATGCTGTTTACAAGGGTTACCCCTTCATGGAGAATGGAGTTGAACTTTGGTACGTGGAGGTACACCTCCACCATGTGAAACGAGTTTGCCCAAAAACTATGGGTCAATACTTTTTCATCTCCCGAGATGGAGATGAAGCACACGACCACTAGGATGAAGGAAAAGATCGAGGATTTCAAGAATCACTTTGCACAATTCCAGTGGGACTGAAGCGTCCTTAGCTAGGACAAATGGATAAAGATGGAAGGAATTCTTTACACTACCAGACTATGTGGATAGTAGCATTTGTAGTGATGCACCCTTGGAAATTGAGATTTTGAATACTGGTTCAGGATGTAATAAGATATTTGATATGAGGAGAATATCGATTACGGATGAACCTATGCATTTTGTTTAGGGTGATACTTTTCTGAGTGAACCCTGGACCAATAGAAAGGAAAGTGTTGCTCCAAGGAGTAGAGTTTGCACAAATAAGTTGGAGTTTATTTATGATGCTTACCCCAAGGTCATGATGGAAATAAGTACAATTGGATTTAAAGAGGGTGTAATGCTGGAGTGTGAAGCAATAGTGACTCCAAGGATGAGTTAAAGATAATCAAGTTCCGAAGTGGACCCAAGCCGAGGACCTAAGGAAGCTACATAATTAAAAGGGAACCATGAGACTTGTGAGAAGGAATGTAATGCTGGAGTATGGAGGAAAAGTGAAGCAGAGCACTATGTTAGAGTTGTCCCAAGGAAAAGGAGAGTTGTGCTAAGTAGTTGAGTTGAAACATGCAATGGAAGTACTGTAGATCGTAGTAAAGTGGAGAATCGGTGAAGTTAGCATCATGGTTATGATTTTGGATTTTATAAGTTGGCACTATATAAGTGATGAGTGAAGACATGATACATGTATCAAGGTTTTTAAGAAAACTAGTGTTATTCATTTTAAGGGTGGTAGGATCCAACCCCATTACCTGAATACACTAGCTGGTGGTTAGTTACGACGGACTTTGAATGCACTGCCCAAGGATGAGTGAGAGTAATCAACCTCAGTTTTTGAACCAAGAGAAGTAAGGAAGTTGGATGGAATTAAGAAAAAAACCAAGGAAGTTGGATGTCGGAAGAGTGATCAGTTGCAACCCGATGAAGAGACCAAGTGTTGCTAGTGGCAAGTTGGAGATGAGCCATAACCCACAGGCCCCAGGACCTGTCAAGAAAGCAAGCTCACTCTTGCTGAAGGAAAACCCCTGGTAGAAGTTACGACTTTGTCGACAAATGATCTTATAGGTGTTTACGCTAAACCCGAGGGTTGTGAAAAAACGATAGATGGTTGTTTGGCTTGCAAAATCAATGGATTTATCCGAACTTAGTTCGTTGACAAGAGAAATTCTGCAACGCTTGTGAGGATGACCGGGTGTTAGAATGCAAGATTCACTAAACCATATACAAGGTAATGATTTGGGTGTGGGATGGATTGATCACCATACCGACTTACTCTTATTATTCGCCTCTTTTTTACGGGATGGTAAATCTAAGTGACTTACCTATAGTAGAGAGACGGCGATGTCAAAACTTTGTTTAAACCTTAGAATGGTATAGAAATTTTCCCCTATACAAGGCAGTGTTGCCAACCATAGGATATACGGTGAGATTGAAGCCCAGACCCGTTTTCTGCAGGGACCCAGTTAGTTGGTTGATGACCACCATGAGATATCGATATTTGTTTAGTATTGGCGCGAGACCTATCAGTTAAGAAGAACCAGTCTCTGAAGATCCTTATCAAGATGAAAGGACACAAGAATTGATGATAAAGGTTATGCCACTACCGAAATAGCCAAGAGACGGAATTATCCCGAAGATCTGAAAAGACCGATATTGTCAAAGGATGGAGTGTTGAGTTTTGGTGGGACCGTAACTATCATTTCTAAGTGTGGTAGCACACTAGACTGTACCAATCAATTGATTTGTTAGGAGACCCCCGAACCCCAACCTATTTCTTGCTAGCCTCTCTGAATCTCGAGGACGAGATTCATTTTAAGTGTGGTAGGTTTGTAACATCCCAAAATTCTAAATTTTGGAATGTTATAATAAATAGATAGTTTGATTGCTTATTTGATGTGCTTGTGTGAAATTGAGTGAAATTCGAAACTTTTGAAAGTTAAATGAGAGGGAATAAAATGACTTTCCCGAAACTTTCACTTTGCATTTTGATCTCCGGGAATTCAAATTCTTTTCATCACAAAATCCCGGAACAAAGATAATATGACTTCTTCCATTTATTAAATGAAAGAGGGTTTGAAAGGATTTTGAATTTCATTCTCGAAATATTTCAAATTCATAAACTTTATGCAACACAATGATTTTCCCGAGAGAAGATAAAATGACTTCTTCAAATTATAGGAAATATGAGTTGGAAGTTTTTCTGAAATTTTCTTCAACTCATTTTCAAAATATGAGTTATTGGGTTTTATTCAAATTATTTTTCTCCAAAAATAAAATATATGGAAAATAGGGTAACATGATTCCCTACAGCAAAAAATTGGAGAGAAATAAATTTGAAATCATTTTGGTGTTTTTAAAATGATTTTTATTGGATTTTATTGCAACAGTAGCCCTTTTTGATTTATTAAAATTTATGAGTATTTTATTTGGCTGTAGAAAAAAATGTTCATCTTGTAGGGTTTGTTTTTCTAAAAATATTGATATATAATATGCCAATATTATATATTGATTCTATTTGTTTTTATCTTTTTCTTTTGTTTGTGTAAAAAAAATCTTTCTTCTGCCGACTGGGCCGGCTCAGCTAGCCAGCCAAGCCGCGGACCAGCCAGCCGCCGCTCGTCCCCGAGCTCCCGTCGGGACTCCTCCGCCCGCATAGCTTCGCCACCGCCGCCGTGTCCGGCACGGACACTCCTCGCCACCGCCTCTCCCTGCCCCCTTCTGCACGCCTCGCCTCACCCCTTCCCGCCTATAAAGCTGCAGCCGTCGCTCCTCTCTCTCCCCCTCGCATCGTCGCGCCGCCGCCGCTACCGCAGCACACCGCCGCCGCCTCGCCGCCGCCGCTCCTCCGCCACTGCCGCAGCACACCGCCACCGCCTCGCCGCTGCTGCTTCTTGCGCTGACCGCCGCTGCCTAGCGCCGCGCCTCGCCCCTCGCCCCGCGCGCCCTCACCTGCCCTCGCCCCGCCTCTCGCCCGCGCGGCCGCCTAGCCCCGCTCAGGCCGCCGGCTTCGCCGCCGCCGTGCCGGAGTTTGCTCCGACCCGGACCCGATCCGCCCCGAAGAAAAAACGCCCGCAGCCACTGGTTTTATTTCTTAAACCGCCCGAACCGGTAAAACCTCAAAACCGCCCGGTTTTTCTCTTTAGATCGGTTTTCTTTTTAGTTAGATCTATTCAGTGAACGTTCTTTAGTTAGAGTTAGAAAATGAGCGTTCACTCGATAGTCTTATTCTTTTTCTTTTAGTTTTCTGTCAGGGACTTAGTTGTAAATAAAAGTTTTACAATTTAGTCCCTAAACTTCAAACGACCATAACATTTTACTCGTTGGTCCAAATCCAACAAAACCAACGCCCACGTCTTCGTTACAATCCCCTCCTTCCAGTAAAACAACTTAAACATGTTTTTGAAAGTTTTAAAATTTGAATTCAACTAGTTTTGTTTCAAACTTCTTTTTGTCATAACTTGAGTTCTATAACTCCGTTTTAGTTGATTCTTTTTGCAAATCGAAGCTCTTGACCTAAACTTTCTGATAAGGCCAAATTCACATAATTTTGCTACAGTTAGAAATTGTTTATTGTTTCAAAAATCATTCAT
Organism: Secale cereale; assembly: GCA_902687465.1. Taxonomy (NCBI): domain Eukaryota; kingdom Viridiplantae; phylum Streptophyta; class Magnoliopsida; order Poales; family Poaceae; genus Secale; species Secale cereale. The sequence goes on from LR738712.1 coordinate 603,406,526, forward strand.
TTGTTTTCGAAGTTTTCCAAAGTGTTTTCTTCGTTCTTTCGATCTTCTGAGTGATTGCTTATGTGTGGTTACTATTGATTGCTTACAATAGATGATCGGAGTGTGACGAGTTGATCTATCACAAGTTCTGAGTGTGAATCATCTACATCGTCAGTACAAGGCAAGTTCACACTTTGATCATACTTTCCAATAACCAGTCTTCATTGCATTAGTTATATCCTCGAACACTTGCATGAGTTGGATCTCTTAACTTGTGGGTCTAGGAAGTAGATTGAGGTAGAACCTATTACCTTCATTATTTTCAAACCCTTGGGAGTTACTTCTATGCTATGCTTAGGTTGCCATGCTATGCTCGTAGACGTGGTTTGGGTTTGAGAGTATGCATGACAGATGTGAGACTGTTAATTAATGGTTCAACTTAAGGTGGCTACTTTAATACACATCTGGGTGGATTGGTTGTGGCACCCTGGAGCTCCTAGTGGTTTGCCAGGCACCTAGAGAAACCAGTATTGTCCTAGGGGATCCCGGAGGAACCGTGTGGTCACCCTATTGGAATTCCACCTAGGCTCAAAGGGATCATATAATATTTTCATTCCTAGAAACTTCCATGTGCAGCCACAAGCCATTATGGGTTCTGTCATAGTATGAGTAAGTTGTGTGAGCTCTTTCAGTGATGGACTAGTAGATATAGGGGGAAAGTAGGTGTACGGGTCCACCTGGGGTAAAGAGTAAATAATTCTGAAAGACCTCGGTCATCCATTTCTCAAACACCATACAGTGTGAGAAATCCAACGGAGGAGATCGAGTCTTATTTGTTTGTGCAGGTGCGAGGGACTCGCGCGTGGTCTCCTACTGGATTGATACCTTGGTTCTCAAAAACTGAGGGAAATACTTACGCTACTGTGCTGCATCACCCTTTCCTCTTCGAGGGAATACAACGCAAGCTCGAGAAGTAGCAAGAGCCCCAACCTTGTTTGTAAAGGTTCGGTCGCCCACCTTCAAGGGCACCAATAGTGAAATCACGGCATCTCGCATTGTGTGAGAGGATGAGGAGAATACGATGGCCCTAGTGGCTTCTTGGGGAGCATTGTGCCTCCACACCGCTCCAACGGAGACGTGCTTCCCTTCAAAGGGAAGGAACTTTGGTAACACATCCTCTTCTTCGCCGGCTCCACTTTTGGTTATCTCTCAGCTTTACTTGTGCTAGCTTTATTGTGTTAGTACCTTGTGCTTGCTTGTGTGTTTATTATTGTTGCATCATATAGGTTGCTCACCTAGTTGCATATCTAGACAGCCTATATTGTTGCTAAGTTTAATTTGGTCAAGAAAAGCTAAAAATTGTTAGTTGCCTATTCACCCCCCCCCTCTAGTCAACCATATCATCCATGATGCTATTGCTCGCTTGAGCTATCGCCACCGTGCTGAGTTAAGCATGCATTACTTCAGAAGGATTGGATGGTAGAAGGCTGATGGAGCACCGATCACATTGACAAAAGAGCAGAAGATAAAGTTTTCACCTCAGCTGGTGTCTCACTTGGATATGGAGTATTACATAAAGAACCTTCAGATGGACCTTCTGGAAGCCTTATTCGACAAGGAATAATTTCATGAGGAACGTAGGACCCAGAAGCTGAAAGTAGCCAACCCGGAGGAGCAAAATCTTGAGATAATAAAGATTCTTAAGGAACTGAAAGACGGTACAACCATGGTTCATGCCAAGGAAGTTAAAATCCAGAAGCTTCGAATGCAACTCCAGGATATTCAAGGACGTCACAAAAGACTTCACGTCAATAGCGATGATCTGGCAGAAGAACTTGAGAAGATCAAGCACGAACAGAAGAAACCAACAGAGACATGAACTAGCACATGAAGAAAACTAGTTTAGCTGAAGTCCACCATGAGTGAAAAGATACGTTTTCTCGATTAGAGTATCTTACCATACCAACTTTGTGGGTGGCAGTACTATAGGATTGTTTTGATTTGATTGAATGTGCGTTGTTATTCCATATATTAGCTGTGGTATCGTTTGTTTGGATTGGTACCCCTCCCCCTCTCTCTCTAATCTTATCTCGACCTTACCTAAAACCCTTTGACCCACTAGAAGGTATATGGAGATGAACTCATATTTTCTGGGTCAATAAGTCAACTGGAGATGGAGCAATGGATTCGGAACATGGAAGATCACATGAAAAACAATGCTATAGACGAAAATGATAAGGTCCAGCATGCTCTTCAATACTTTGCAAAAGGTACTGCCACATGGTGGAGGATGTACCAAGCCATCAATGGGTGGCAAGGAGCCACCACTTGGGAAGATTTTAAGTTGACTCCACTAAGGTCTCGTCTTGTGTCCCAGAAATTGAAGCCTTAGGGAAATGATATGAAGAAACCTTGTGCATGCAAGCTTTGTGGAGAAATAGGACGCAACCATAAAGCACACCAGGATGAATGCCCTCATTGTGAAGAAAGTCACCCAGCTGAAGAATGCCCAACTAGGCAGATTACTTGTTTCTTGTGAGAAGGGACTACCCACTACCCTGCTCAGTGTCACATTTACCCCATGGTACAACGAACTATCCAGCATAAGAAAGAAGCAATGAAAGAAGCCCACGTGGAAATTTTAGCAGAACCTGAGATGAAGAAAAATGTTGAGGGCACATACGAAGAAGACTCAATTAAACTTTGCACCAAGTCATGCTATTCATGTGGAGAAGAAGGACACATTTCCCAGCATTGTCCAAAGGAGTATCTAGTAGAATTCCCGACAGTGGAAGTAGAGTATGACCCACAGGAGATAGAAGCACTGACTGGCACGGAAAAGTCCAGGAAGAGAAATAGAACGGGTTCCAAGATCAACCCAATTCCTGCAAAGACGGACCTGAGTCATATCTCATGCTTCAGGTGCAAAGATCCAGGGCACTACCTCAGTGGTTGCCCAAAAAGGAAGCCGAGGACCCAAGGAGGCTATGTATTCACAAGGAAACCCAGAGACTTGTCAGAAGTAATTTGTTTCCGCTGTAATGAAACAGGGTACTTTGCTAGAGATTGTCCCAATGAGAGGGAGACGTGTGCTAAGTAGTTGACTTGAGGCATGTAATGGAAAAGCAGTAGATTGTAATGATTTAAGAATCAATAAAGTTAGCATCGTTGGTATTGATTTCAATTTTATGAGTTGTTACTATATAGGCAATGAGTGAAACCATGATGCATGGAATAATATTTTGAAGAAACTAGTGTTTTCATTTTAAGGGTGGTAGAACCCAACACCGTTACCCGAATACAAGAGCTAGTTATGTCAGACTTTGGAATGGACCACCCAAGGATGAGTGTGAATAATTATATCTTAGTTTGTACCAGAAGAAGAAAGGGGATAGATTACACTTTGACGGATTTAAGAATGCTAGGAAGTTGGATGTTGGAATGATGATCAGCTGCAACCCGATCATGAGCTCAAGGCTTACAAGTGATGAGATGGACCATAACCCACAGGCCCCAGAACATGTCAAGAAGCAAGCACACTCTTGCTGAAGGAAAAACCCTGGAAGAAGTTACGACTTTGATCAGCAGGCGTTTCTTAAGAGGATATGAAAACCCCGAGAGTTGTGAAGAATGATAGATGTTTGTTTGGCTTGCAAAATCAATGGATTTATTTGAACGCAGTTCGTCGTCAAGAGAAATTCGGCAATGCTTGTGAGGATGATCGAGTGTTAGAATGCGAGATTCACTAAACCATATACAAGGTAATGATTTGGGTGCGGAATGGAGTGATCACCATGCCTACTTACTCTTATTATTCGCCTCGGCTATATGGGATGGTAAATGTGAGTGACTTACCCATAGTAGAGATACAACGATATCAAAACCTTGTTTAAACCTTAGAATGGTATGACAATTTTCCCTTGTACAAGGCAGTTGTTGCTAACCGTAGGATATACGGTGAGAATGAAGCCCGGACCAATTTTCTATAGTGACCCCAGTAAAATTGTTTGATGACCACCATGAGATATCGATAGTTGATAGTATTGGCGCCAGACCTGTCAGCTAAGAAGAACTAGTCTCGGAAGAACCTTACCAAGATGAAAGGACACGAGAATTGAGAAAAAAAGGTTATGCCACTACCGGAAGAACCAAAGAAGGAATTATCCGAGAAATTTGAGAAGACTAACCCTGTCAACGATAAAGACGGAGTACTTATGAAATCGCAACCATGCTTCTAAGGGTGGTAGCACCCCAGACCTTCGTGAAGATCGATGGATTTTGAGGAGACCTCGAACCTAACCTTATTTCTTGCTGGCCTCTCCGAATCTCGAGGGCGAGATTCATTTTAAGGGTGGTAGGTTTGTAACATCCCAAAATTCTTAATTTTGGAATGTTATATTAATTAAGTGATAATGTTCGCTTGTGTGATGTGTTGTGTAAAATGGAGTGAAATTTGAAACTTTTTGAAAGTTGAATGAGAGGGACTGAAATGACTTTCCCAAACTTTCACCTTGCATTTATGATCTCCATGAATTAAAATTTATTTCATCACAAAACCCTAGAGTGAAGATGATATGACTTCTTCATTTTAATAAAATGAAAAGGGTTTTTGAAAATATTTTGAATTCCATCTGAAAATATTTCAATTTCAGAAACTTTATGCAACTCAATGATTTTCATGAGAGAAAATAAAATGACTTCTTCAATTTATAAGAAATATGAGTTGGAAGTTAAAAAGAAGCGAATAGAAAGTCCATTTGAAGTATTTTTGAAACTCACTTTCAATTTGGAGTCATTTGGTTTTTTTATTCAAATTATTTTTCTCCAAAAATAAAATATATGGAAAATAGGGTAAAACGATTCCCTACAATAGAAAAATGGAGAAAATGAGTTTGAAATAATTTTGGTATTTAAAAAAATTATTTGGTTTTTAAATAAACTAGCAGCACTGTATGCTTTATTTAATTGCTTGTGGATTTTATTTGCCGCTGAAAAATGGTCATCCTTTAGGAAATCTTTTTCTGAAAATTTTGGTATATAATGTGCCTATGTATAATTTAAATTTATTTTCGCTATTCAATTTTTTCTGTATCTATTTAAAAAAATATTGTGCGTGCGCCTGGAACTAACTGTTGCCAACATGCGCAGTATAGTGTTATCGGGCGCCCCATCATTTTTTTCTCTCCTACATGGGCCAGGCCTAGCCAGCTTTATTTCTTTTTCCTTTGACTGAATTTTTTAAAGAAAAAACTGCAGTGCGCAATGTACGCGTACGCGCGCGCAGCCGGCCCATGATGTTTTTAGCCCATGTGATTCCCTTCGTTTTATTTGTTCTTCTACGTTTAGTTCCACATTGCCTAGCCTTTGCCCCTAAACGTCTTTTCCACCTATAAATATAGACCCACAGAGCCTCAAAAAATTATCCGAATTCGGGTTAAACCAATATTTTGGTTTGACTAGATTCACAAAAGAAAAATTATATTTCTTCTGTCCGGCAGAAATTCCGGAAGTCGTCTTCTCTCTATGAAGTCGTCTTTTCTCTACCTCATAAAGGTATCTTTATTGGTATTTTTTTATACGCCCGTAGCTTATTATTTTTAGAGTAGTGTATGGTAGAACAATTAGATTATCAATTAGTCTCTGTATTTATAGGATTCTTTTAGCCGTAGCTATTTTTTTCCCGTAAAATAGCTCAGCCCTGATTTTTCAAATAGCCATAACTTTTTACTCGTTCATTCAAATTAGATGAAACCACAGTTTCATATTGATTCCACCTATCCAGTGAATCTATCAAATAAACTTTTTGCAATTTTCAAATTTCGAAATTTGTTTAGATTCATAATCAAACTTCCTTTGATTATATCTTTTCAACTATGACTCCATTTGCGATAAATCCAGTCGCGTCGGATTCGTATCAAAGAACTCTTTCCGTTCGTGCAATTCGTGTTATCTTTTCAATATATATATTTTTTATCATAGTTAGATTACTCTACTTGTCCACCAAAGAGTTGTTACACAACATTCTAAGCAGATTCAATGCCATATTGAATTACTCGTATCTTTTATTTCGTTATTCCAAATCCACCGATTCTTTTTCCTACATATTCATATTGACTTCCTACATCCAGTAGCATCATTAGTTTCAACTTTTGATTTTTTAAAATTTGAATGATTCAAATTTGAACTCGAAGCTTCACTTGATCATATCTTGTAAATTGTAGCGCATTTTCAATTGATTCCTTTTTCAAATGGAATCCCTAGGCGTAATCTAACATCTTGAGTCATCACCACCCTTTTCAGCGCAATTAGGATCTGATGTTGCAAAATAATTTAATTTCATTCTTTTTGAGTTTTTGCAAGCTTCCTTTGCATTTTCTTTTGGGTCTTTGAGTGATTGCTTATGTGGGGATAAAATTGCTTGCTTACGACATACTGATCAGAGTGTGGCGAGTAGAACTATCAGGAATTATGAATGCGAAGAATCTCAATCAACAGTATAAGGCAAGTTCATACTTTGATCGTATTTTTCCTATACCCAGTTTTTACTATGCATTAGTTCACACCCTTATAAGTTTGCATGACTAGGATTGGGAATTGGGGCTTTGCTATGTAGTTCATGAGGTAGGAACCTATGATCTTTGAAACAGCCCAAGAATATTCATTATATTACATGTTGCTTAGCCATGCTTGTAGACGGGGATTGGTATGTGAGTTTCATGCAAGTTATGAGAGAGATAATAACTAAGGGAAACTTTAAGGTGGCAACTTTAACACACATCTGTGTGGAATGGTTGGGGCACCCTGGAGAAATCAGCGGCTTGCATGGGCACCTGGAGAAACCAATGTTTGCCCTAGGGGATCCCGAAGGACCCGTGTGATCACCCTATGGAATGCCACCCAGGCTCAAAGGGATCATATGATATTTCATGCCTAGAAACTTCCATGTGCAGCCACAAGCCATTATGGGCTCTGGCATAGTTAAGTAAGTTGTGGGAAACCTTTCCATGATGGGCTAGCAGATGTAGGGGAATTGTAGGTGTACCGGCCTATCTATCCGTTAAGGGGACCTCTTCGGAAAGACTGTGTCTCGATCATCCGGTTCTCAAATATCAAGCAGTGCGAGAAATTCAACGGAGGGGATCGAGTCTTGTGGGGAAAAGTGCGCAAACCTCTGCAGAGTGTGCAAACGAATCATGATTAGCCGTGTCCCCGGTTATGGACAACTTTGAGTAACTAGAAGTGAATTATTTGTTGATCTCATCACTTTATCTAATGAAATTGTTGAGTTATTAATGAATTGGTGATTCTTGGGATTGATTTGGAGGAACCATGTCAGTATTGGTATAAACTTGGTAGCAAAATAGAAATTTGTTCCTTTGTTGTAGGAAAACATTAGCTTTACACTACTAGGAAAAGGGCTATAGATGATATTGACACTAATGGCGCACTATACATGTGGTGCGCCACTGCTATATAGCAGTGGCGCACTAGATACTGGTGCGCCATTAGTGTCCCCATTACAAATGGCGCACCAGAGACACGGTGCGCCATTACTAACATTTTTTTATTTTTTTATTTTTTCAAAACTACTAATGGCGCACTATGGCACAGTGCGCGCCATTACTAGTTTTAACTAGTAATGGCGCACCACACACTCTATGCGCCACTACTAAAAAATTTATTATTTTTTACTTTTTTTTTCAAAACTGGAAATGGAGCACCTGGGTATAGTGCGCCATTACTAGTTCAAACTAGTAATGGCGCACCACAACCATGGTGCGCCACTACTAACAATTTCACCAAATGCCCCCCCTATGGAGTGCCTTTTCAGTTTAAAAAAATAAAATAAAATGATGGATATGTCAAAAAAATAAAAGAAAATAAGTTTCTCATGTGATATGTGGTCTAGTTATTGGGAAAATTTACAAATATGAATTTTGACTTTGTTTGCAAAATCTCTTTGGAATTTAGTAAAACGGGCATAACTTTCGCATACGAACTCGGATTAAAAAAATTATATGAAAAATAATCTACTCAAGAAGTTACATCCGGAAACCTAACAGAACGAAAGTTATGGGGCTTTTAAGATCTAGAAGGGGGAAATATGAAACAAAATCAAACTGGCGCGCCACTAGTAACAGGAATTATTTTTTGGAATTTTTTGTTGGAATTTTTGTTGGAAATTGTTTTCAAATTATGATACGTAATATGAACGGGAAGTTTGAAATATTTTTTCAAAATTTCATCACACTCATGAACATGACCGGGAGGTTTAATAGGATTGATATGATAGATATATTAACAAGTGCATGTGAAGTGAGCTGGTGCTAGGGTTGGATAGAACTGTGAAGTTAAGCGTGCTCGGGCTGGAGTAATGTGAGGATGGGTGACCTTCCGGGATGTTTGACCACGGAGTGCAAGTTGACTTGAGATTAGGCATATTGACCTGAGATTAAGCCATAGTGACCTAAGATTAAGAAGAAATGAAAAAAATACAAAAAATAAAAAAAATGAAAAAAAATATTAGTAATGGCGCACTTCTATGTGGTGCGCCATTATTAAGTCAGATAGTAATGGCTCACCTCTGGGCATAGTAATGGCGCACCAGGTGGTGCGCCATTAGTGTCTGCGATACTAATGGCGCACCAGGTGGTGGTGCGCCATTAGTATTAATTACGAGTAAGTGATACGTTAGGGTTGTGATGTATACACTCAAATTTGCCATTGTGGTTGTTGGGACTCCACAACCTTGTTGTTACTTCCGCTATGTTGATTGAGGTAATAGTATTTACGTTACTTTATACATGTGATTTACCTCTGTTATAAATCCTTGAGTACTGTGTGTGTCAGCATACCGATCCAGGGATGACACTTAAGCACAGAGACTTCGATCCATTCGGGTCGGGTCACTACACAAACAATATAGGCTAAGGAAGTTTTCAATTTCTTCTGACGAAAAAATCATTTTCCATGTTTTGGGTGCCCAAAATGAGTTTTTGTGTGAAGGACCTACCATATATTTGTTCCAAAATTGGACCAAATGATTTTTCTAAAATATTAGAACATATTTAATGCACAATTAATGAAATGGTTGGGTGTCAAAAGTTTTGATACACCTCTTGTGAAAAAGACAAATTTACGCTGATTCAGTAGGAAGCGGGTCAAATTTGAACTGCAGTTGCCTTATAGTTTGCTCTTTATTTTTTTTTACAAAAATCATCTCTAGGTACATAAGTATCTATTTAATCATAGAAATATCAATAAAAATTGCAAGATACAACCACTAGTTAGGAACTGTCATGCCCGTCGTTTTGACCGCGTTTTGAAACGGGCATAAAAAATAAAAATAAAATACAAAAATTGGAAAACCTTTGCATTGTGTCATTATATCTGACCAAATTACCAGGAAAAATAATAAGCTTGTAATACGGTAATTATTTTAAAAAGTGTTCTCAGGAACGAGCTATCATGTGTGAAGATCAATGGCTTTCAAGCCAAATGATCAATGTTAAGGTAGCATTCATTGTATAGTTTGTTCAAGTGACCTCATATTGTGCACAAGGGTGCCTCTTGGAATGGCAAAAAATATTGGCTAAGGAAATTTTCAATTTCTTTTGACGAAAAAATCATTTTCCATTTTTGAGTGCCCAAAATGATTTTTTTGTCAAAGACCTACCATATATTTGTTGAAAAATTAGAGCAAATCATTTTTATAAAATATTAGGACATATTTACTGTACAATTAATCAAATGGTTAGGTGTCAAAAGTTTTGATACACCTCTCATGAAAAAGACAAATTTCCGTTGATTCAGTAGGAGGCAGGTCAAATTTGAACTGTAGCTGCCTTATAGTTTGCTCTTTATTTTTTTCCAAAAATCATTTATAGGTACATAAGTATCTATTTAATCATAGAAACATCAAAAAAATTGCAAGATTCAACCACTATCTAGGAACGGTCATGCCCGTCGTTTCGACCACACTTTGAAATGGGCATAAAATTTAAAAAAAATTTAGAAAACCTTCACATTGTGTCATTTTATGTGACCATGTTATCAGGAAAAATAATAAACTTGTAATACAATAATTATTTTTAAAAAGTATTCTCATAAATGAGCTATCGTGTGGGAAGATGCATGGCTTTCAAGCCAAATGATCAATCTTATGGCCACATTCATGGCATAGTTTTTTCAAATGATTTAATATTGTGCACAAGGGTGCATATTGGAATGGCAAACAATCTTGCCCAAGAAAGTTATCATTTTCTTTGGACGAAAAATACATTTTCCATTTTTTTAGTGCCCATAATGAGTTTTTTGTGTGAGGGATCTACCATATATTTATTGCAAAATTGGACCAAATCATTTTTCTAAAATATTAGGCCATATTTAATGCACAATTGAATAAATGGTTGGGTGTATTAAGTTTTGATCCACCTCTCATGAAAAAACAAATTTCGCCGATTCAAGAGGAAATGGGTCAAATTTGAACTGCATCTGGCTTATAGTTCGCTCTTTATTTTTTCCAAAAATCATTTCTAGTTACATAAGTATCTATTTAATCATAAATACATGGTTTGGTGGCAAGAGTTGTATATGATGCAACCAGAAGGTTTTGTCGATCCTAAAGGTGCTAACAAATTGTGCAAGCTCCAGCGATCCATCTATGGACTCGTGCAAGCATCTCGGAGTTGGAATATACGCTTTGATGAGGTTATCAAATAATATGGTTTTATACAGACTTATGGTGAGTCCTGTATTTACGAAAAATTGAGTGGGAGCACTACAACATTTCTGATAAGTATATGTGGATGACATATTGTTAATTAAAAATAATGTAGAATTTCTGGATAGCATGAAAGGCTATATGAATAATTATTTTTCAAAGAAAGACCTCATTGAAACTGCTTACATATTGGACATCAAGATCTATAGAGATAAATCAAGACGCTTGATAATACTTTCGATGAGTACATACCTTGGTGAGATTTTGAAGTAGTTCAAAATGGATTAGTCAAAGAAGGAGTTTTTGCCTAAGTTGTAAGGTATGAAGTTGAGTAAGACTCAAAGCCCGACCATGGCAGAAAAATAGAGAGAGAATGAAAGTCATTCCCTATGCCTCGGCCATAGGTTCTAAAAAGCATGCCCTGCTGTGTACCATACCAAATGTGTGCCTTGCCACCTGTTTGGCAATGGGGTACAAGAGTGATCCAAGAGTGGATCACTGGACAACTGTCAAAATTATCCTTAGAGGAATAAGGAAATGTTTCTCGATTTCAGAGGTGATAAAGAGTTCATCATACAGGGTTACGCTGATGCAAGCTTTGACACTAATCCAGACGACTCTGAGTATCAATATGGATGCGTATTGAACGTAGGAGCAATTAGCTAGAGTGGCTCTATGCAGAGTACTGTAGACATAGAAGTTTGCAAAGTACACACGGATCTGAATGTTGCAGACCCATTGACTAAAACATCTCTCACAAACAAAACATGATCATACCTTAGAACTCTTAGAGTGTTAATCACATAACGATGTGAACTCGATTATTGACTCTAGTAAACTCTTTGGGTGTTAATCACATGGCGATGTGAACTATGGGTGTTAATCACATGGGGATGTAAACTAGATTATTGACTCTAATGCAAGGGGGAGACTGATGGAAATATTCCCTAGAGGCAATAATAAAGTTGTTATTATTTTATATTTCCTTATTCATGATAAATGTTTATTATTCATGCTAGAATTGTATTGACTAGAAACCTAAATACATGTGTGAATAAATAAATAAAATAATGTGTCCCTCGTAAGCCTCTACTAGACTAGCGCGTTAACCAAAGATGGTCATAACCATGGACATGAGTTGTCATTTGATAACGAGATCGCATCATTATGAGAATGATGTGATGGACAAGACCCATCCATTAGCTTAGCATGTGATCGCAAAGTTTTATGCTACTACTTTCATGTATGTCTAATACTTATTCCTTTCACTATGAGATCATGCAACTCCTGGATACCAGAGGAATGCTTGTGTGCTATCAAACGTCACAATGTACCTGTGTGATTATAAAGATGCTCTACAGGTATCTCCAAAGGTGTTTTGTTGGGTTGGCATGAATCGAGATTAGGATTTTTCACTCCGAGGATCGGAGAGGTATCTATGGGCCATCTCGGTAATACACGTCATAATAAAACTTGCAAGCAAATGACTAATGAGTTAGTCATGGGCTGATGTATTACGGAAGGAGTAAAGAGACTTGCTGGTAACGAGATTGAACTAGGTATTTAGATTCCGACGATCGAATCTCGGGCAAGTAACATACCGACGGACAAACGGAATTGTGTATGTTGTCATAACGGTTCGGCCGATAAAGATCTTCGTAGAATATGTAGGAGCCAATATGGGCATCCAGGTTCCGCTATTGGTTATCGACCGGAGATGTGTATCGGCCATGTCCACATAGTTCTCGAACCCGTAGGGTCCGCACGCTTAACGTTCGTTGACGATGTTGTATTATATGAGTTATGTGATTTGGTGACTGAATGTTGTTCGGAGTCCCGGATGAGATCACGCACATGACAAGGAGTTTCAAAATGTTTGATAGGTAAATATTGATATATAGATGATGGTATTCGGACACCTGAAGTGTTTTGGTGGGTACCGGGTACATATCGGATCACCGGAAGGAGTTCCAGGCACCCTCGACAAAAGATATGGGTCTTATGGGCCAAGAGGAGAAATGCACCACCCACAAGGGGCTGGTGCGCCCCCATATGGGTCGGGCAAGGTGGAGAAGGAAAGGGGAAGAAGGAAAGGAAAGAAAAGGAATAGGATTCCCCCTTTCCTTTCCCCCTCCCCCTCTTTCCTTCCCCCTCCAAACAAACATGGCAGGGAGGGGTCGCGGCCAAGGAGGACCCTAAGTAGGATTCGGCCTACTTGGGGCGCCCCATGGCAGCCTCCCCTCTCCCTCCCACCTATATATATATGAGCGGGGTGCCCTAGCACACCCCAGAAAATTGCTCAACCATGAGCGGCGCCCCCCTCCACAGTTTACAATCCTGGTCATGTTTTCGTAGTGCATAGGCGAAGCCCAGCGGAGATCACTTCACCATCACCATCACCACCCCATCATATTGGCGGAACTCATCTACTACCTCGACGTCTTGCCGGATCAAGAAGGTTAGGGACGTCACCGAGTTGAACGTGTGCAGAACGCGGAGGTGTCGTGCGTTCAGTACTTGATCGGTTGAAGCACGAAGAAGTTCGACTACATCAACCGCGTTGTGAAACGCTTCCGCTTACGGTCTACGAGGGTGAGTAGATACACTCTCCCCCTCGTTGCTATGCATCTCCATGGATAGATCATTGCATGTGCGTGGAATTATTTTTGTTTCCAATGCGACGTTTCCCAAGAATTGGTCCTTGGTTTTGGCCACTATATCATCCATGTATGCTTCTATGTTTCGATGTAGCTGGGGTTCAAAACCAATCCGCACAACCCTTGCAAATGTAGAACTGGCACTTTTTACCGTGAAAGGCATATGTACAAAGGAGTACGTGCCACCTGGATTTATAAACACAGTTTTCTCTTCATCCTGCTTGGCCATGAAAATCTAATTATAGTCAGAGTATGCATCCAGGAATGTAAACAAATCACATCCTGATGTGGAATCAACGATCTAATCAATACACGGCAAGGGGAAAGGGTCCTTTCGGCATGCTTTGTTCAAGTCTGTGAAGTCAATGCAAAATATCCACTTCCCATTTGCCTTGCGAACCACTACTGGATTTGCTAGCCATGTTGGATGCAACACCCCTCCGACTAGGCCAGCTACTTCAAGTTTCTTGATTTCTTCAATGATGAACTGCTTCCGTTCCAAGCCTTGAAGGCACGAGATAATGGCCAGCGGACTTGCCGCGGCTCACGAATGAAGCCAGGGACTCCTACTTCGTAAGGCAGATACCTGCCAACACTGGGAATAGGTTCGTTGACACCTGAGCCATTACACCTATTAGAATGATGGCACATCTCAGGGCACCACTCGATGGTGACACGTGGATCCTCCCTCTGCATGTCGCTTAACACACGACACTGATCTTGCTTGGTCTACAGGTCGGACGAGGCCATCGACAACTCATCGGGCTCACCGTCACGCCGGGCTTGCTATGGCTATCGCTGAGGTGGTTGACGCGTGGAGGAGACTACACCGTGAGTGTGGTCTTCTCGACATGAACACCAGCGCGGGCCACACGCGTCCCATGCGGGTGCTGCAAGGGCTCTGCTTGCCGCGGTTTGTTAGCTTCAGCAAACCCAATAAGGCTCTGGATGGTGGTCCTCCACTCATCCATATTCTCAGCTGTCCAGGGAAAATCCAACAACAACTGAGCTTGCGCCATTGCCTCCATCGCCATTCCTGGCATGGCGCGTGAAGCGGAACGCGATGTGGCTCGAATCCTGGCAGAGCCAGAAGGAGCGCCGTTGTGTTCATGCTACCTCGGACTAGTCGCAAGGGTAGTGTGGTGCACCTCATGTTGCTCTTGCGGGCCGTTTGACCGGCCGGAGTTTTGTTGTGAGGGCATCATCGCTGCGGGTCGACGATGCCGCTCGGGCTCTTGGCGCACTCCCCTTGTGTGGGGCGGAGCACGTGCCTCGATGTCGTACCTCCGGCCAGCATGGCCAGCGGGTCTTGGCTCACGCCAGACTGGACGTCGCTACTGCGCTAAGTGCGCTCTCTGGTGTGCCATGGAGGCGGAAGCTGGGTAGCTCTGACATTTCCAACTATTGCTTCAACCGCGATGGGTACGATGGGAGGGCCACCCTCGCTGGTCGTGCCGCCGATAGTGCCCGCTCTACCCAAGGTGGTTGCACCGTTCGCTGCGCCCGCCGCAGCGTGCGAAGGAGTATTTGAGGTGGAGGGATGCACCGCGGCACCGCTCTTATTCTTGGGAGCCATCGATGATCTCGAAGGTGATGAAGATCGACGCGTTGGTTGTCACTTCAGATTCAGACAAGTGAATTCCCCTACCTGGCGCGCCAAAGATGTTATGGTGGATTGGTCACGATCACCTATGGGGCCATTGGCCCCTTTGTGGTTCACCGGGGGGGATGATCACATTGCACAAAAAGCATAAGCCACAAGACAGCGTGACGAGGAGACTCGTTTTTACCCAGGTTCGGGCCGCTGTGTAGCATAAAACCCTACTTCAGCTTTGGTGGATTGATTGGAAGGAGCATGAAGACATGGAGCGCTCAAGCCCGGCAAGGGTGCCTCGGGAGAGCAACTATGCGCGTACATGTGCTAGGGGGTAAAAAATATTTAATCCTTTGCTAGGTTGCCTCGGGCCTCCTTTTATAGCTTAAGAGGTGACCACATTAGCAAACAGTCATTATCCAATGATTAGATAGCAAACAGTGCTATCATACCTAACTCTGGAAGTTTAGGACAAAATGCCATAAATGCTTTCCTAGGTGTCGAGCGGACAAGTTGCCCCGGCACGGTTCCTCCACCGCTTATTTAACCACCTCCTATTTTCTTGACATGCCTCTGGGACGATTGTCATTAAAGGTAACCTCTCCTCTAGCAGGCTGCCACGTGATTTGCATGATCTACCTAGCCGCTCAAGAGCTTGACACCTCATCTATTAATGACTGGAGTCTCAATGAGGTGGAGTGGTGGCAACTAGTGCGGTCTTGCCGGCATGGAGCTTGCCGGGCCTTCTCCTTGAGTTTCTGCTTTGGTCTTGGTGGTCGTGGAGGCATTGCCGCACGCGGCTTGGCCTTTATCCGAGGCATCGCTTCGACCCCGTAAGCCCTGCCAGGCCGTCAAGGGGAGCTTTCTCGAAGACTCTTGGACTAGGTGTTTGCTTGGTCTTCTTGATGTGCTCTTGTATCTCACGAAGAGCGGCTTCTCTGGCATGAATGTTGTATAAACTTGACGCTTGTCGAGGAGTGATGTTGCAATGTGTCTATGCATACGTCAGGGGAATGAACGTCCAAGTTTGCTGCACCGACAAAGGTCTTGATAACCCACAAGTATAGGGGATCAATTGTAGCTTTTTCTATAAATAAGAGTATCGAACCAACGGGAGCTAAAGTTAGGATTTATATTCTCTCATGTTCTATTGACCACCAATACAACTCTACGCACACATAATATTTGCTTTACCTAGCACAATAATAAAACTAGAAATACTTTGTAGGTGTAGTAGGATAGGTTTGCAAGATAATAAAGAACATGAAAATAAAAGTTAGGTGTTTTTCTAAAAAGTACAATTAAATTAGTATAGCGAGTGTGGAAAAGTGGTGGTAGGATTTGTGGGATTTTCCCTAAGCAATTGACTACGTTACTAGCCTGATAGCAAGTTTTTATGTGGGAGAGGCCACCACTAGCATGTCATCCCTTACTTAGAATTCTATGCAGTTATGATTGGAACTATTAGCAAGCATCCGCAACTACTAACGTTCATTATGGTAAAACCCATAGCATTAAGATATATATTGGCCCCCCCTCAATCCCGTATGCATCAATTGCTATGTTAGGAAGAAGTTTTTGCCACTCTTGCCCTCCAATGCATAGTCCTGTCAACATACAACTAACCCTATGGTGTGATCCACACGCGCACTCATATGGTGGGCACAAAGGATAGCAACATAACCACAAGAAAAGTAAACCAACCATAGCAAGTCACCAATTACCGATAGGACAACAAAAATCTACTCAAGCATCATAGGATGGCAACACATCATTGGATAAGAATATGAAGCATAAAGAACCATGTTCAAGTAGAGGGTACAGTGGGTTGAGGGAGAGTGAACCGCTGAATATAGATGAAGGAAGGTGATGAAAATGTTGGTGAAGATGACGGACTTGTTGGAGTAGATCGTCGTCACATGATGATTGCATTGACGGCATTCCGGCACCACTGGGAGAGAGGGGAAGAGAGTCCCCCTCCTTCTTCTTCTTTCTTGGCCCCCTCCCCCTAGATGGGAAGATATTTTCCCCTCTGGTCCATGGCCTCCATGGAGGCGGAGGGGCAAGAGCCCCTCCGATATTGGATCTCTCTCTCTATTTCTCTTCAGTTTTGTGTCCCTATTTTCTCCCCTTTCACCGTTTTTACAATATATGGAGATCCGTAACTCCGACTGGGCTGACATTATGAGGGGATTTTATCCAGATATTAGCTTCCTTGTAGCCGAATAACACCCCCAACTGACTTATGAGGTGTCCACAAGCCCTAGGGGCGCGCCTACCGCCTAGGACGCGCCCTATGAGCTTGTGGGGCCTGTGGACCACCTCTGACGCTGATTCTTCTTCCCAAAAATCGCATGTATTCCAAAAAAATCTCTGTAGTTTTTTCGCATTTGGACTTCGTTTGATATGGGCTCTATCCCCCGTTGGGATACAAAGAACCCGAGGAATTTGCCGGACGGAACACCGAACACACACTTCTCAGGGTTGAGCTTCAAGTTAATCTTTCCCAGGTTTGCAAAGGTCTCTTCTAGGTATTGAATGAGCGTGGATTTGTCCTTGGTTTTGACCACTATATCATCCATGTATGCTTCCACATTTTGGTGTAGCTAAGGTTCAAAACAAATCTGCACAGCCCTTGCAAATGTAGAACTAGCGCTTTTTAACCTAAAAGGCATACGTACAAAGAAGTACGTGCCACATGGAGTTATAAATGCGGTTTTACCTTCATCCTCCTTGGCCATGAAAATCTGATGATAGTCGGAGTATGCATCCAGGAATGAAAGCAAATCACATCCTAATGTGGAACCAACAATATGATCAATACGAGGCAAGGGTAAAGGGTCCTTTGGGCATGCTTTGTTCAAGTCTATGAAGTCAATGCAAACTCTCCACTTCCCATTTGCCTTGCGAACCACTACTGGATTTGCTAGCCATGCATGTTGCATGCAACACCCCTCTGACCAGGCCAGCTGCTTCAAGTTTCTTGATTTCTTCAGCGATGAACTATTGCCGTTCCAAGGCTTTCTTCCTGACCTTCTACTTGATGGGACGGTCATGAGGGCAGACAACAAGGTAGTGCTCGATTAACTCCTTGGGAACACCGGGGATGTCAGATGGTTTCCATTCCTACACATCAACATTCACACGCAGTAAGGTAACGAGTGCGCTTTCCTATTTGTCGTAAAGGATGGCACTGATAGTAAAGGTGCCATCAGTGTCGTCCTACCTCGCTAGAACCTTCTATATCGCAGGGGGGCAACCGTAGATTTCTTGCTAGCCAAACTCTTCGGCATGTCACCGTCGGGTCCAGCGCACTCCGAAGAGGCACACTTCCCAAGGACTTTACGAGCGTCCTCGCTAGTCTTCTTATTTCTCTTTCCTTCCTTGGCGGAAGGTAGGGCCTTGGTGTCCTCTACTGCTATTGCATCTCTACACATTCTATGGACGTACATGACTGCATCCTTCTTATCTAACAGGATGGAGATAACCCCCATCAGCTCCAGCATCTTCATGGTGTCATAGGCATAGTGAGATGCCGCCATGAATTTGGCCAAAACTGTCCGACCAAGAATCCCATTGAATGGCATGGGAAGCTTGACGATGTCAATCCTGACCTTCTCAGTCATCTAGTTTAGTTCCCTGCCAAATGTCACCGACAACGTGATTTTCCCTTTAGGCTGGCTCCTTCCCTGGTTGATCCCTTTGAACATGCCAGTCCTCTTGAGATCTTCATCAAGAATCTGGAGTTTCTCAATCACTTCATGAGGAATCAAGTACAAACCTACACCATCGTCAACTAGCATCTTTGTGACCTTGAGGTTGTGAATCATGGTGAAACCAATAATGGCAAGCATCCGACCGCTGTAATGCGATCTGGATGATCCTCAGCATCAACGATGATAGGGATGCAAGACCATCGGAGGGGCTTCTGAGCATGCACTGCCGGTTCTACTGCATTGACCTCACGTGCCCACTGTTTAAGTTGGCGGTGAGAGGAGTGCAAAGATGCACCCCCATTAATGCACATGGATTCTATAGCCTTCTGGAATTCTCATTCACTAGACTCATCAGTATCCTCTTCTTCACTTTCATCCTCTTCTTCTTGTTTCTCACGGCCCCTCGCATGCCTCTCCTTCTGCTGCTTCACCTTGCCGTGGCGACCTCTGTGGCCGCCACGCCCTTTCCCACCAGTGCTATCTTGGCCCTTCTCTTTGTCACGCTTCTGGAACTCGGCTTTTTTTTCTCCACAAGTTGTTCCACTTGGCAGCATTCTTGGAGATTGTGGCCCTTGGTGCGATGAATTTTGCAGTACGGCTCGTCGGACTTGCCAGTTTTCTCTATGGCCATGACAGCCCGGCAATTAGCTCATGTAGCTGCTTTCTTGCCGCGCACCTCGGTCTTTGCCTTCTTGCCCGTGCTATGGTCACTGGAGCTCTCGACGGCCATCACTACTTTGCCCTTGCGCTTGCTATTGCACCTTAGGCCTTTCTTACTTGGAGTGATGGTGTTGTTGTCGTCCTCCAAGTCAACTTCGACGCCAGCCTCCTCTCCGGCGAGTCGCCTCCCTTCCTCAACATGACAACATTTGTCCGCCAACGTATAGAGCTCGTTGATGATCTTAGGTAGTCGGACATTCATCTTAGTGTGCATCCTTCGATTGCGCATGTTAGTACGGAACGTGGCAATCACTGCTGTCGGATGTATCTCTGGGATGTTGCGGTGCACTCGACTGAATTTCTGCAGATACTTGCACCGGCATTCCCCTTCCTTTTGCAGAAGGGCTTGCAAGTTCTTAGGCTGCCCGAGCTCCTGGCGACCGCCTATAAAGGCGCCAACAAACTCATGGCATAGGTTGGACCACGAGGAAATTGAATTCTCCGGCAGGTGCATCAACCAAGACCTTACATTGGGCTTGAGCGCCAACAGAAAGTAATTGGCTAGCATTCTTATCTCTTCCCCCAGCAGTTTGAATGACAATTGTGTAGATGCCCAAGAACTCTGTCGGCTTCAGCTTCCATCGTATTTTTCTGTAGCTTAGGCTTGAAGGAGCAAGACTATGGCCAGTGGACTTGCCGAAGCTCATGAGCGAAGGCGGGGCACCCTACCTCGTAAGGCAAGTAGCCACCAGCACTGGGTGTGGGTTCATCGACGCCTGGGCCATATTGCATGTCAGACTTACGGCGTGTCTCGCGCCGTCATTCGATGGTGACATGGGCGTCCTCCTTCTACATGTCCCTCAACACATGACACTGATCTTGCTAGGTTTGCGGGTCGGACGAGGCCATCGACAACCCGTCGGGCTCGTCGCCGCACTGGGCTTGGTGTGGATGTCTCTCGGGTAGTTCCCATGCAGGAGACTGCACCCTGAGTGTTGTCTTCTTGACGCGGCCATTGCGGGATGCAAGTGTGGCCTGCAGATGTAATTAGGGTTCTGCTTGCCACAATATATTCAGCGAACCCGATAAGGCTTTGGATGGTGTTTCTCCACCCGTCGATCTTGTTAGCTACCGGAGGAAAGTCCAACAGTAACTGTGCCCGTGCCATCGCTTCTGCTGTCGTTCCTAGCATGGCGTGGGAAGCGGAACGGGCCGTCGCTCGACTCGTGGAAGAGCTAGAAGGAACTCCATTGTGTTCCTGCTGCCTTGGACCAATCGCAACGGCAGTCTGGCGTAGCTGAGGCGGTTCTTGCGGGTCATGTTCTTGATCGACCTGACTCTTGTTGTGAGGGCGTAGTTGTTGCGGGTCGATGGCGCCGCTCGGGGTCTTGTCGCACTCGCCTTGCGTGGGGAAGAGCACGTGCCTTGAAGTTGTACCTACGGCCGGTGTGGATAGAGGATCTTGGATTGAGCCGGAGCGTGCGTTGCTGCTGCGCTGATTATGCTCGCTTGTGCGGCCAGGAGGCGGAAGCTGGGTGTTCCCGCCACCTGCGTTGGCGTGGCCGAGCTTGCCAAAATGTTGGGGAAGTGATTCGACACAAGGGGAGCCAAAGAGTACTCTTAAGTATTAGCAGCTGAGTTGTCAATTCAACCACACCTGGAAACTTAGTATCTGCAGCAAGGTAGTTTAGTAGCAAAGTAGTATGGAAATAGCGGTAGCGGCAATAAAAGTAACGGTTGTGTTTTTGTAGTTTTGTAATATTAGCAGCAGGAAAGTGAATAAGCAACAAACAATATGTGAAAAGCTCGTAGGTATTGGATCGGTGATGTGGAATTATGCCGGATGCAATTCATCATGTAAAAGTTATAACCTAGGGTGACACAGAACTAGCTCCAGTTCATCAATGTAATGTAGGCATGTATTCTAAATATAGTCATACGTGCTTATGGAAAAGAACTTGCATGACATCTTTTGTCCTACCCTCCCGTGGCAGCGGGGTCCTATTGGAAACTAAGGGATATTAAGGCCTCCTTTTAATAGAGTACCGGACCAAAGCATTAACACATAGTGAATACATGAACTCCTCACACTACGGTCATCACCGGGAGTGGTCTCGATTATGGTCACTTCGGGGTTTCCGGATCATAACACAAAGTAGGTGACTATAGACTTGCAAGATAGGATCCAGAAAACACATATATTCATGAAAACATAATAGGTTCAGATCTGAAATCATGGCACTCGGGCCCTAGTGACAAGCATTAAGCATAGCAAAGTCATAGCAACATCAATCTCAGAACATATTGGATACTAGGGATCAAACCCTAACAAAACTAACTCAATTACATGATAGATCCCATCCAACACATCACCGTCCAGCAAGCCTACGATGGAATTACTCACGCACGGCGGTGAGCATCATGGAATTGGTGATGGAGGAAGGTTGATGATGATGATGATGTCGTCAATCTCCACTCTCCGGAGCCCCGAACGGACTCCACATCAGCCCTCCCGAGAGAGATTAGGGCTTGGAGGCGGCTCCGTATCGTAAAACGTGATAATTCTTCCTCTCTGATTTTTTTCTCCCCGAAAGTGAATGTATGGGATCTTGGGATACGTCGATGGAGCGTTAGGGGGCCCACGAGGCAGGGGGCGCACCCTGGGGGAGGGGGCGCGCCCCCACCCTCGTGGACAGGGTGTGGGCCCCCCTGGTATGGATCTTTCCACATGTATTTTTTATATTTTCCAAAATAATTCTCCATGTATTTTCAGGTCATTCCGAGAACTTTTTATTTCTGCACAAAAACAACACCATGGCAATTCTGCTGAAAACAGCATCAGTCCGGGTTAGTTCCATTCAAATCATGCAAGTTAGAGTCCAAAACAAGGGCAAAAGGGTTTGGAAAAGTAGATACGTTGGAGACGTATCAACTCCCCCAAGCTTAAACATTTGCTTGTCCTCAAGCAATTTAGTTGATAAACTAAAAGTGATAAAGAAAAACTTTGACAAACTCTGTTTGCTCTTGTTGTTGTAAATATGTAAGCCAGCATTCAGGTTCTCAGCAAGATCATGAACTAACCACATTCACAATAACTTTCAGGTCTCATTTCTACTCACATCAATGGCATAATCAACTAGCGAGCAATAATAATAAACCTCGGATGACAACACTTTCTCATAACAATCATGATATGATACAATAAGATGGTATCTCGCTAGCCCTTTCTGAGACTGCAAAACATAAATGCAGAGCACCTTTAAAGATCAAGGACTGACTAGACATTGTAATTCATGGTAAAAGAGATCCAGTCATGATCATACTCAATGCAAATTAATAGTAATACATGCAAATGACAGAGGTGCTCTCCTACTGGTGCTCTTTTATAAGAGGATGATGACTCAGCATAAAAGTAAATAGATAGGCCCTTCGCAGAGTGAAACAGGGATTTGTAGAGGTGCCAGAGCTTGATTTTTAAATAGAGATGAATAATATTTTGAGCGGTATACTTTCATTGTCAACATAACAACCAAGAATCTCAATATCTCCCATGCTACGCACATTATAGGCGGTTCCCAAATAGAATGGTAAAGTTTATACTCCCCCATCCACCAACAAGCACATTCCATGGCTGGTCCGAAATAACGGGTACCGTCCAAACCAACAACAGCCCTGGGGGGGGGGGGGGTTTATTTAATTATTATGATTTTGAGCATGGGACTGGGCATCCCGGTTACCAGCCATTTTCTCATGAATGATGAGCGGAGTCCACTCATCGTGAGAATAACCCACCTAGCATGGAAGATATAGACAGCCCTAGTAGATACATGAGCTGTTCGAGCAAACAAAACATAATTTCATTTGAAGGTTTAGAGTTTGGCACATACAAATTTACTTGGAACAGGAGGTAAATACCGCATATAGGAAGGTATGGTGGACTCAGTGGAATAACTTTGGGGTTTATGGAAGTGGATGCACAAGCAGTATTCCCGCTTAGTACAGGTGAAGGCTAGAAAGAGACTGGGAAGCGACCAGCTAGAGAGCAACAATGGTCATGAACATGCATTAAAATTAATCAACAATGAATGCAAGCATGAGTAGGATATAAATCACCATGAACATAAATATCGTGGAGGCTATGTTGATTTTGTTTCAACTACATGCATGAACATGTGCCAAGTCAGACCACTTGAATCTTTTGAAGGAGGATACCACCCCATCATACCATATCACAACCATTTTAATATCATGTTGGCACACAAGATAGACCTTTATAAATTCTCAGTTAATTAAGCATGGCATAAGCAGCTATGATCTCTAATTGTAATTGCACACATGTTTTATTCATAACAAGCTGAATCAGGAATGATGAACTATCATATTTACAAAAACAAGAGAGATTGAGTTCATACCAGCTTTTCTCATCTCAATTTGTTCATCATATATCATCCTTATTGCCTTTCACTCGCACGACCGAACGGTGTGGATAATAATAATAGTGCACGTGCATTGGACTAAGCTGGAATCTGCAAGCTTTTAATCCAAGAGAGAAGACAAGGTAATATGGCTCAAGGTTAAATAAACAATAAAGCATATGAGAGCCACTAAGCAATTTAATCATGGTCTTCCACTCTTGACCCCAAAGAAAAGAAAAGAAACAATTTACACGGGAAAGCTCCCCACAAGCAAAAGAAGAACGGGAAATCTTTTTGGGTTTTCTTTTTTAGTTACAACTACAAAGAAAGTAAACTAGCTAGAAGCTACAACTAATATATTTTTTGTTTTTCTTAAGGTTTTTTCTAGCACACAAGAAAAAGTCTAAGAAAAAGAAATGAAACTAAGCAAGGATGGTACAATGAAAGAGTGTGAGCACCGACAGCTGGACTAGGTGTATGAACATGAATGTAAAGTCGCAGAGAAACACATACTCCCACAAGCTTAGGCTTTTGGCCTAAGTTGGTCTATGGCCAGTATTGGCCTGACGGATATCCAAAGTCGTAGTTGGGATTGTACTGGGATGCAGCAGCTACTGCCTGCTAAGCTGCAGCTCGAAGGCGGGCTGCTTCCATCATATTATGATACTCATTTGCCTCCTCCCTGGTTATAGTGTATCTCCCTTTTTCCTGAAAGTCAAACAAAGTAGGGGCAGGAAGAATAATAGGGACGGCGTGACCCCTGTTAAAGATTAGTCAATATTAGAGGGATTGTTCATCCCTCTCTATAAACCGATGACTAGTCATAGCATGGTAATCTAGATGAGCAGGCGGTAAAGGTTCATCATTTTGATGGACATGCACACCAAGACAGTGGGCTATGCGATTGGCATAAATCCCACCAAATAAA
Organism: Secale cereale; assembly: GCA_902687465.1. Lineage (NCBI taxonomy): Eukaryota > Viridiplantae > Streptophyta > Magnoliopsida > Poales > Poaceae > Secale > Secale cereale. The sequence continues at coordinate 603,431,198 of LR738712.1, forward strand.
TCTCCTTGCAAACCACTATGATGTAGCCTACATGCAACAATGGGTCCCAAGTTATATTGTGTATCTCCTAGTACAACACTCTTGAGAACACTAAGATCAGGGACACACATGTGGCAAGCCTCATCTTTATCATTTATGTATCTACCAATAAAGAGAGAAAAGTAATGAATAGCAGGAAAATGAATGCTCCCTATGGTAGCATGTGTGATTTCTCTAGATTGCCCCAAAGTGATACTAGCAAGAAAATCTCTATATTCAGATTTACGAGGATCACCCATACTGCCCCACTGCGGGAGCTTACAAGCATCATTAAAATCCTCTAAGTCCATGGTATATGATTTATCATAAAGGTCAAACAGGACAGTGTGAGAATTACGTGTAGAAGAAAATTTAAACCTTCTCACAAAGGTATCAGTTAAGCCAAGGTATTGAGGGCACTTATCTTGTATGAAGCCCTCGAGGTCAGCGTTGCGCACATATGCGTAAAATTCCTCCTTGATGCCAACCTGATCCATAAAGTCATCTAATGGCCATTCACAAGGCCGCACTTTAGCTTCCCCTGGTAGTTCATCGTACGGCACACGAAACGCGAGCCTTGGTTCTTGCTTCCTTAAAGAACCACCTTGGAAGATTTTCCTATGCATTTTTCTGAAATTTTCTGAAATTTTTAGTAACTCAAAATAAAAGTTAACCACACTCAACAAGATTGATAGCAACAACTCCTACAAGTGCCTAGAGACTAAATCATGCATTAGAACTACTTGGGACCAAAGAAATTTGACATGCAAGCTCAAGAACAAGGTCACCACAGCAGCAAAAATTTGCAAGGAATAAAGCACTAGAACAAAAACTAATTGGACCAATGGAGGAGTCACATACCAAGGAACAATCTCCCCAAACAGTTTGGTGAATGGTGCTTTGAGCAAGGAGATAAAAAATGCCAGCAAGATGAGCTAGAACTCGGGTTTGAGCTGGTTGGTGATATTTTTTGGAGGAAGAAGAAGAGTATGGGTGCAGGAATAAGTGGAGGGGGGCCACGTGGGGCCCACGAGGCAGGGGGCGCGCCCTGGACCCTCGTGGCCAGGTGTTGGCTCCCCTCGTTGTGTGTTCTGTGCCATATATTCTCTAATATTCTAGAAAAAATCATATTTAATTTTTAGGGCATTTGGAGAACTTTTATTTTCGGGGTATTTTTATTGCACGGATAAGTCTGGAAACAGACAGAAAATACTATTTTTGCTTTATTTATCCTAATTAACAAAAAGTAAAAGGAGGATACAAAAGGTTGTGCTATCTAGATTCACCTATCCCATGCTCATCAAAAGGAATCCATTAACAAGGTTTATCAGGTCTTGTTAATAAACTCTTCCCGTATAACATGACACCGGAGAATTTTCGAATAACACTAGTTTACCTCAATGGGGATATGTATGTCCCCAACAATAAGAATGTCATATGTCTTCTTGACGCTAGGAAGAGGAAATTCAAAACCTCCAATAGTGATAGTTGAAATTTTTCCAATATAATTGATATTGTGGACCTGAGGTTGTTTCCTCGGAAAGTGTACCCTATGCTCATTACCATTGACATGGAAAGTGACATTGCCATTGTTGCAATCAATGACAGCCCCTGTAGTATTCAAAAAGTATCTACCAAGGATCGGGAATATCAAGTATAACAAAGTCCGTTAGAATAGTAACATTTGCAACCACAACAGGCACGTCCTCACAAATACCAACATGTATAGCAATTGATTTATTGGCAATTTGCAAAGATATTTCAGTAGGTGTCAACTTACTCAAGTCAAGTCTACGATATAAAGAGAGAGGCATAACACTAACACCGGCTCCAAGATCACATAAGGCAGTTTTAACATAGTTTCTTTTAATGGAGCAAGGTATAGTGGGTACTCCTGGATCTCCTAGTTTCTTAGGTATTCCACCTTTAAAAGTGTAATTGGCAAGCATGGTAGAAATTTCTACTTCAGGTATCTTTCTTTTGTTGGTAATAATATCCTTCATATATTTGGCATAAGGATTTGTTTTGAGCACATCAGTCAAACGCATACGCAAAAAAATAGGTCTAATCATTTCAGCAAAGTGCTCAAAATCATCATCATCCTTTTTCTTGGATGGTATTGGAGGAAAAGGCATGGGTTTCTGAACCCATGGTTCTATTTCCCTATTGTGCTTCCTAGCAACAAAGTCTCTCTTATCATAACGTTGATTCTTTGATTGTGGGTTATCAAGATCAATAGCAGGTTCAATCTCTACATCATTATCATTGCTAGGTTGAGCATCATCATGAACATCATCATTAACATTATCACTAGGTTCATGTTCATTACCAGATTGTGTCTCAGCATCAGAAACAGATATATCATTGGGATTCTCAGGTGTGTCAGCTACAGGTTTACTAGAAGCATGCAAAGTTCTATCATTTTTCTTTTTCTTCTTCTTAGAAGAACTAGGTGCATCTAAATTAGCTCTCTCAGAATCTTGCTCAATTCTCTTAGGGTGGCCCTCAGGATACAAAGGTTCCCGAGTCACCTTACCACCTCTAGTAGCAACTCTAACAGCATATTCATTATTCTTACCATTTAATTCATTGAGAAAATCATTCTGAGCCTTAAGTACTTGTTCTACTTGAGTGGTAACCATGGAAGCATGTTTACTAATGAGTTTTGGTTCACCTTTAACTCTAGACAGATAATCACTCGAGTGTTCAATCATATAAGCATTGTGTTGCAATTTTCTACCAACATAAGCATTGAAGTTTTCTTGCTTCACAATAAAATTGTCAAACTCATCTAAGCATTGGCTAGCAGACTTATAACGAGGAATATCACCTTCATCAAATCTATAAAGAGAATTTACCTTTACTACCTGTGTCGGGTTATCAAGACCATGTATTTCTTCAATCGGTGGTAAATTCTTAACATCTTCAGCTTTAATACCTTTTTCTTTCATGGATTTCTTTGCCTCTTGCATATCTTCAGGACTGAGAAATAGAACACCCCTTTTCTTCGGAATTGGCTTAGGGGCTGTTTCAAGAAGTGTCCAATTATTTTCATTGGCTAACATATTCTTCAATAGTAATTCATCTTGATCAACTGTTCTTCCCCTGAAAACACAACCATCACAACTATCCATGTGGTCTCTGGAAGCATCGATTAGTCCATTATAAAAGACATCAAGTATTTCATTCCTCTGAAGAGGATGATCAGGCAAAGCATTAAATAACTAGAGAAGCCTCTCCCAAGCTTGTGGGAGACTCTCTTCTTCAATTTTCACAAAGTTATATATTTCCCGTAAGGCAGCTTGTTTCTTATGAGCGGGAAAATATTTAGCAAAGAATTAATACATCATATCTTCGGGACTACGCACACAACCAGGATCAAGAGAATTAAACCAAGTCTTAGCATCACGCTTTAACGAGAAATGAAACAACTTAAGGATATAGTAATAACGAATCTTTTCATCATGGGTAAATAGGGTGGCTATATCATTCAACTTTGTAAGATGTGCCACAACAGTTTCAGACTCATAGCCATGGAAAGGATCAGATTCAACCAAAGTAATTAACTCAGGATCAATAGAGAATTCATAATCCTTATCAGTAACACAGATAAGTGAAGTAGCAAAAGCAGGGTCATGTTTCATTCTAGCATTCAAGGACTTTTCTTTCAGCTTAGCTAATAATTTCTTAAGATCATATCTATCATTGCAAGCAAGAAAGTCTCTAGCAGTTTCTTCATCCATAACATAACCTTCAGGAACAACAGGCAATTCATATCTATTGGGAGAAGCTTCATCATCACTTTCATAAATATTATCCGTTTCAATATTTGCATTCTCCCTAACCTTAGCAATTTTTTCATCTAGAAATTCACCTAGTGGCACAGTATTATCAAGCATAGAAGTAGTTTCATCATACATAGCAGAAGTGGCATCATCAAGAACATATGACATATCAGATTCAATAGCAGGAGTAGGTGTCGCAAATTTACCCATAACGGATGGTGAATCAAGTGCAGAGCTAGATGGTAGTTCCTTACCTCCCCTCGTAGTTGAGGGTAAGATCTTGGTTTTTGAGTCCTTCAAATTCTTCATAGTTATCAACAGATATAAATCCCAAGTGACTTCAAGAATAGAGCTATGCTCCCCGGCAACGGCGCCAACAAATAGTCTTGATAACCCACAAGTGTAGGGGGTCGCAACAAAAATTTAGAAAAATTTTCCTACTTAATGTGAGCTTTGAGATCATTACCAAGGTGCTGATGAATATGTTGAGCAAAGTTATTGAGTCCATTATTTCTACTACGCAAACTGCCTTCATTAAAGGGAGATACATTATGGAGGGAGTGGTGGTGCTTCATGAAGCCCTAAACACTATTCACCAAAAAACAAAGTGCTATTCTTTTTAAAGTAGATTTTGAGAAGGCCTTTGACAAACTCAAATGGCCATTTGAATGTAAGATGATGAAGATAATGAATTTGGATGATGCACACCATGATTGGTGGCCATCTGGGTATCAAAGTTAATGACACAATAGGCCTTACTTTAAAAATCGCAAAGGTTTGAGATAAGGGGATGCTTTCTCTCTTCTGTTTTGATCTGGCTGTTGGTGCTCTTGCTATTATTATATTAGAAAAGGCAAAACATGAAGGATTTGTTAAAGGGGTTTTACAGGAATTCGGTAATAAGGGCGGCAATATGCTGCAATATGTTGATGACTATCTTCCTTCTTCAAGACGATGAACAAACTGCCAAATATTTGAAATTCATTCTGACTGCATTTGAGCAGATGTCTGGGTTGACCATAAACTTCCATAAGAGTGAAATCTTTCTATTTGGGGAAGTTGCCAACAAGGCTGATAGATACGAGGAAATTATAAAATATCTAGGATTGCACATTTCTAATACAAGACTAGGGAATAAATTATGGAAAGGGGTCAAGGAAACAATTGAAAAAAGATGTGCATACAAGCAAGGGAGGTTGTTGAATATGGCAGGCAGGGTGACTCTCGTACAAGCTTGCCTGACCAATATCCCCCTTTTTATGATGTCCTTCTATCCTCTACTTGTGGGGATTAGGGAAAAGAATCTCTGTTGGAAAAGGCAGTGCCTAGGAGGCGCTTAGGCACGCCTAGGCGCTAGGCAATGGCCAAACGCCTCACCTAGGGCATAAATGGAGGTCTAGGCAGGGTAAGCAAGGAATTGTCTACCCAACCAAGAAATCAGGCCACATACTGCACTGATATGCCAAACGGCTTATATTCCAATGGCAGTAGCCGGATATTAACTTATTTATATACTCCAGTAAATACCAATGCCCGTATAATAATCACAAATATACTACGAGTAAAAACTATATTACCGTCTAGGCCGCGCCTAGGGAACTTAGGCACTTCCTAGGCACTAGGCGAAGGCCGACCGCCTCGCTTACTCCTACCGCTTTTTCCAACCAAAAAACTGATTTATATAGAGCTAGATTAGTTTGGCAGGAAAATGTGGATAAAAAATATATAACCTGGTAAATTGGAAAACTTGCTGCTTACGTAAAGAGCAAGGGGGCCAGGGATCCTGAACCTAAATATCATGAATAAAGCACTATTAGTCAAATGGCTTTGGAAATTAGAGACTAAAAGTGGGATATTGGTAGAAATTCTTCTTAATAAATATGTTAAGAACAAATGTTTGTCTGGGATTGAGAGGAAACCTGTAGATTATCAATTTTGGGGGAGTCTGATGGGGGTTAAAAAAATATTGACATGTTAAGAAAAAATTGGGAGATGGCAAAAACACTAGATTTTGAGAAAATTAGTGGGTGGGATCTAAACCTCTAAAAGGAGCATAGCCCAGAATTTACAACATCAGTTTTGATCATGACATATCTGTTGCTAAGGCCATTAATAAAGGATGGGGGTGGCTTTACATTCAGAGAAACCTGATTGGTGAATTTGTTGATCCATTGACTAGCTTGAAGGCTAGATGTGAAAAAGTTAGAATGTATAGGGGCAAACATTAGCCCATGTGGATGCTGAAGGAAGACAGAAAGTTCACCGTGAAATATTTTTATGCATTCTTGACTAAGATTGGCATGGGGTTCCCACACAAATTCTTCTGGAAAATAAAAGTACCTGCTAAATTAAAATGTTCTTTTGGACACTCACAAGGAGAAGCATCCTTACAAAAGATAATCTGATTTGAAAAGGATGGAAAGGGGCTAAGCATTGTGTTTTCTATGGGAGTGATGGAGTTACCAACCACTTGTTTTTTGAATGCCTTGTTGCTAGATTGATTTGGAGCCTAGTCAAATGTTCCTTTGACCTTAAATCAACTCCGCATAACTTGACTCAATGTTTAAATATTTGGATCAAAACTGTAACATCCCAAAATTCTAAATTTTGGAATGTTATATTAAATAGATAGTTTCGATCGCTTGTGTGATGTGCTGTGTGAAATTGAGTGAAATTTGAAACTTTTAAAAGTTAAATGAGAGGGAATAAAATGACTTTCCCAAAACTTTCACTTAGCCTTTAAGATCTCCATGAATTCAAATTCATTTCATCACAAAACCCTAGAGTGAAGATGATATGACTTCTTCCATTTAATAAAATGAAAATGGTTTTGAAAGGATTTTGAATTCCATCTGAAAGTATTTTAAATTCAGAAATTTTATGCAACTCAATGATTTTCAAGGGAGAAGATAAAATGACTTCTTCAAATTGTAAGAAATATGAGTTGGAAGTTCCTTTGAAGTATTTTTTTAAAAACTCATTTTCAAATTTGAGGTATTTGGTTTTTATTCAAATTTTTTTTCTCTACAATGATTCCCTACAATGGAAAATAGGGTAAAATGATTCCCTACAATGGAAAATTGGAGAAAAATTAGTTTGAAGTAATTTTGGTATTTTAAAATATTTTCATTTGATTTTTAAATAAACGAGAAGCATTGTTTGATTTATTTCAATTTAGGTGGATTTTATTTGACTCAAGAAAAATCTTCATGTTGTAGGAAATTTTTTTTCTGAAAACTTTGATATATAATATGCCTATATAAAAATTCCTCTTATTTTCGTTATTCAGATTTTACTTTTCTGTTTCTATATTAAAAAGAAAAAAATTGCACGTGCGTCTGGAACTAACCGCCTTCCACATGCGTAACATAATGACAGCGGTCGCCTCATCTTTATTTCCTCCTAAATGGGCCAGGCCCAACCAGCTTTTTTTTTGCCTTCTCAGATTTTTTTCTTTGAACGAATAAAAAAACGGTAGCGCGCAATGAACGCGTACGCACGCGGCCGGCCCGTGTTGCCTTTTTAGCCCGTGTGATTTCTCTTCGTGTTATTTGTCCGTCTACGTTTACTCTCACATTGCCTTGACTTTGACCCCTAAACCTCTTTTCCACGTATAAAAATAGACCCATAGAGCCTCCAAAAATCATCTGATTTGGGTTAAATCAATATTTTGGTTTGACTAGATTCACAAAAGAAAATATTATTTCTTCTCTCCGACGGGAATTCTCGAAATAGTCTCCTCTCTCCGAAGTCGTCTTTTCTGTCCCTAAAGGTATCTTTCTACGTATTTTTATATACTCTCGTAGCTTATTATTTATAGTCTAGTACGATAGAATAATTGGATTTATAAACTAGCCCTGTATTTACACTTTAGGTCTAGATTTGTTTTTAGCCGTAGCTATTTTTTCTTCCGTAAAACAACTTGGCCCTAATTTTTCAAATAGCCATAACTTTTTACTCGTTCATCCAAATAAGATGAAACCAGCGCTCACGGTTTCATTTTTATTCCACCTATCCAGTGAATCTATCAAATAAACTTTTCGCAATTTTCAAATTTCGAAATTTGTTCAGCTTCATATTCAAACTTCTTTTGATAATATCTGTTTAACCGTAACTCTGTTTGAGTTGATTCTTTTTGCAAATCGAAGATCTTGACCTAAACTTTCTGATAAGGTCATCACTTAATTTTGGTACTGTTATAAATTGTTTTTTGTTGCAAGATTCGTTTGCTCATTTTTGAAGTTTTCCGAGTTCTGTTTTTCATTTCTTTTTCATGAATGCTTATGTGTGGTTACTATTGCTTGCTTACGATAGATTGATCGGAGTGTGACGAATAAATCTATTATGAGTGCGAAGAATCTACATCAACATTACAAGGCAAGTTCACACTTTGATCATACTTTCCAATACCAAGTTTTTACTTGCATTAGTAGGGTTTCGAAACATGTGGTGTTGCTGAGTAGTTTATGAGGTAGGAACCCAATGACTTGAAATCAACCCAGGGAATATACGCTTTGTTACTTAGTGCTTAGTCATGCTCGTAGACGTGGATTGGTATGAGAGAAATCATGAAAGTTGTGAGAAAGATATTTAACTAAGGGAAACTTTAAGGTGGCAACTTTAACACACATCTGGGTGAAATGGTTGGGGCACCCTGGAGAAACCAGTGGCTTGCCCGGGCACCTGGAGAAACTAGTGTTTTCCCTAGGGGATCCCGGAGGACCCTTGTGGTCACCCTATTGGAATGCCACCCAGGCTCAAAGGGATCATATGATATTTCATGCCTAGAAACTTCCATGTGCAGCCACAAGCCATTATTGGCTCTGGCATAGTTGAGTATGTTGTGTGAGCTCTTTCAGTGGTGGACTAGCAAGTGTAGGGGGAAAGTAGGTGTACCAGTATATCCAGGGTAAAGAGTGAATGCTTCTGAAAGCCTGTATCTCGATCATCCGGTTCTCAAACATCATGCAGTGCGATAAATTCAACGGAGGAGATCGAGTCTTGTGGGGAAAAGTGCACAAACCTCTACAAAGTGAACAAACTGACCATGATTAGTCGTGTCCACGGTTATGGACATCTTGAGTATCTAGAAGTGGATTATTTTACTGATCTCAACACTCTATTTAATTAACTTGTTGGGTTATTAATGACTATGTTAAACTTTGGGACATCTCAATATTGCTTAAATTCAACTGAGTAATAATAAAATTTATTCCTTTGTTGTAGGGAAAAACAAGCTTTATGCAAAATTAAACTTAGAGCCTCCACCAGCCAAATATGCATATAGTGATAGATATTGTTCATAATTATTCTATGGTGTGAATTTGCTAATACATTCAATGTACTGACCTACACGGCTGCAACGTCTCATGTTGTTGGAATTATCCGACAAGTAAGTGAAACGTTAGGGTTGCGATGTCCACACTCAACTTTGCCGTTGGTGTTGATGGAACTCCACAACAATGTTTTTACTTCCGCTATGTTGATTGAGGAAACAGTATTTGCGTTACTTTATACATGTGATTTACCTCTGTTATAAATCCTCGAGTACTGTTTGTGTGTCAGCATACCGATCCAGGGATGACACTTAAGCACAGAGACTTGATCTCTATGGGTAGGGTCGCTACAAGATGGTATCAGAGCACATGTTGACTGTAGGACGTGACCCTAGAAACTGGAAAGCTCATAGGAAAGGAGTTCTCTACAACTTTATTTTCAAAAGATTCTTTACCTCTCTTCTTTTCCGAGCTTTGTCAAAACTTCCCTTTTATCTTAAATAGTTAGACAATACCCTTTTCCATTTGACCACTTCGGAGTAAAGAGGATTTCACCATGCATTAGAAGCGTTGAAGCTACAACAATGGATACTCCGAAGATTTGAAGAGTTGACGACTTTGAAGAGATATTGACCTATAGAAGAACAAACCCCTGTTATGTACTTACGTTAGATGCGACGATTGTGAGCCGTCATTTGTTTGATGTTTTTCCGACGGCCACAAAATAAAACCCGTCTTTTCAAAACTATTGTTTGTATTGAGTGTATCTCTCTCCATCTCCCGAATCTCATCCCAAAACCCTTGGACCCAATAGAGGATGAATGTAGATAGACTTGTATTCTCTGGACCGATGACCTAGCCGGAGGCAGAGCCATGGATACAAAACATTGAGGATCACTTCAAGAAAATTTTGATTACAAGGAAGTATGATGTTCAATACGCTCTTCGGTACTTTACAAAAAGTGCAGCAACATGGTCGAAAATGCATCAGGCCATACAAGGATGTAATGGAGCAAAAAGTTGGGATGAATTCAAGAAGACCCTGTTAAAATCCCGTCCCATCCGAAAGTGTGGTCACAACCCGAAGAAGAAACCTTGTGCTTGTAGGATTTGTGGATAAATAGGACACACCCTGGAGGAGCACAAGGATGAATGCCCTTATTGTGAAGAAAGTCACCCAGCTGAAGAATGCCCAACTAGGCAGATTACTTGTTTCTTGTGTGAAGGGACTACCCACTGCCCTACTCAGTGTCACATTTACCCCATGGTACAATGAAGTATCCAGCAGAAGAAAGAAGCAATGAAAGAAGCCCTCGTTGAAATTTTAGAAGAACCTGTGATGAAGGAAGGTGTGTAGGGCACACACGAAGGAGACTCAACTAAACTTTGCACCAAGTCATGCTACTCATGTGGAGAAGAAGGACACATTTCTCAACATTTCTCAAGGGGGTATCTAGTAAAATTTCCGACAGTAGAATTTGAGTATGACCCACAGGAAATAGAAGCCCTGATCGGAACAAAGAAGTCGAGAAAGAGAAAGAGCATGTGTACCCAGAACAACCCAAGTTATGTGAAAAAGGACCTGAGTCACATCACATGTTACAGTGTGCAAGGATTTAGGTCATTACACTAGCAACTGTCCCACAAGGAAGCCAAGAACACAGGGAACCAAGATAGTCACCACGAAGTCCCTAGATTTCTCTCATGTCATTTGTTTACGCTGCAAGGAAGTGAGGTATTTTGCCAGAGAAGGTTCAGACCCGAGGAAAGATTGAGCAGAGTAGTTGAGATCTTGATATTGGAATAAAGCATGTAAATGAATGTGGAATACACTTTTTCAGATGTTGAGTTGAGTTATGGAAAGGACATTGTAATAGTTCGTGAAGCAATAGAAGGTGATATGTCTGGAATATAATATGAAATGTTATGAGCTGATTGAGTGTGAGTTCCTATCTTGCTATCTCACCCAGACCAAAACCTTGAACCCATGGACAAGCTGACCCCGAACCTTCCTCGGACAAATAACCACATTTCACCCAAGGAAATACATAAAGTATTCTGAGTACCCCTTATACCTACAGACGACAACTCTTTACAAGTCTTTTCTCAAGGGTGCGGAAACGATCATGACCCTGACTAGCGATCAGGATTACCCAAAGATCGTGAAGGACATGATGAAGCATATTGACCTTGAAGGAGATGCAGTCTACAAGGGTTATCATTTTCTGGAGAATGGAGTTGAACTTTGGTACGTGGAGGTACACCTCCACCGTGTGAAAGGAGTTTGCCCAGAAACTATGGGTCAATACTTTTCTATCTCTTGAGTATCACGAACAACATTCTTCGACTCTGTTCGTGAAGCTGCTATGGAGGCCATACGTCAGACTGGAGAAATAATTGGAGCAAGACTTCGTCATATTCAGGAATGCCTGAGTGGGGTGCATTCAAAGATGATGGAGATGAAGCACACGACCACCATGATGAAGCAAAAGATCAATGATTTCAAGAACCACATTGCACAATTCCAGTGGGACTAAAGCATCCTCAGCAAGGACAAATGGATGAAGATGGAAGGAATGCTTGACCATATCAAACTATGTGGATGAAAAAATTTGTAGTAAAGAACCTTTGAAATTTGAAGTGTTGATTAGTGGTTCAGGATGTAATAACAGATTTGATATGAGGAGAATATGAGTTACGGATGAACCAGTGTATTTTGGGGGGGGGGGGCGATACTTTTCTGTGTGAACACTAGACCAATGGAAAATAAAAATGTTGCTCCAAAGAGTGAAGTTTGCACAAAATAAGTTGGAGTTTATTCTTGATATGATGCTTACCCCAAGAGTATGAAGGAAATAAGTACAATTGGATTTAAAGAGGGTGTAATGCTGGAGTGTGGAGCAATAGTGACTCCAAGGATGAGTTAAGGATGTACAAGGTCTGAAGTGGGCCCCAAGCTGAGGACCTAAGGAGGCTACGTAATCACAAGGGAACCACGAGACTTGTCAGAAGTAATATATTTCTGCTATAATAAAGCGGGGCACTATGCCAGAGATTGTCCTAAGGGGAATGAGAGTTGTGCAAAGTAGTTGAGCTGAAGCATGCAATGGAAATGCAGGAGATTGTAATAATTTGAGAATTAATACAGTTAGCATCATTGGAATTGATTGGAATTTTGTGAGTTGCTACTATGTAGGCAGTGGGTGAAATCATGACACATGAGATAAGATTTTGAAGAAACTAGTGTTTTTCATTTTAAGGGGGGTAGAACCCAACACCGTTACCCGAATACAAGAGCTAGTTACGACAGACTTTGGAATGGACAACTCAATGATGAGTCTGAGTGATTACATCGTAGTTTGTACCAACATAAGGAAGGGATACAGTACAATTGGATGGAATTAAGAATGGTAAGGAAGTTGGATGTCGGAAGAATGATCAGATGCAACCCGATGATGCAACCAAGTGCTACTAGTGACGAGATGTGCCATAACCCGCAGGCCCCAGGACCTGTCAAGAACCAAGCACACTTTTGCTGAAGGAAAACCCCTGGTAGAAGTTACGACTTTGTCAACAGACGATCTTATAGGTGCTTACGCAAAACCCGAGGGTTGTGAAGAAACGATAGATGGTTGTTTGGCTTGCAGAATCAATGGGTTTGTCCGAACTTGGTCCGCAGACAAGAGAAATTCTGCAATGCATGTGAGGATGACCGGGTGCTAGAATGCGAGATTCACTAAACCATATACAAGGTAATGATTCGGGTGCGGAATGGATTGATCACCATACCGACTTACTCTTATTATTCACCTCTGTTATACGGGACGGTAAATTTGAGTGACTTACCCATATTAGAGAGACGACGATATCAAAACCTTGTTTAAACCTTAGAATGGTATGACAATTTTCCCTTGTACAAGGCATTGTTGCCAACCGTAGGTCATATGATGAGAATGAAGCCCACCCCTTTTCTGCAGGGACCCAGTTAATTTATTTAATGACCCCCATGAGATATCGATATTTGTTTAGTATTGGTGTCAGACCTGTCAAGAAGAGCCAGTCTCAAAAGAACCTTACCAAGAAGAAAGGACACAAGAATTGAGGACAAAGGTTATGCCACTACCGGAAGAGCCCAGAGAAGGTATTATCCTGAAGATTTGAGAAGACCAACCCTATCAACAATAAGGACGGAGTACACGACCTTTGATGGAACCGTAACCATGTTTCTAAGGGTGGTAGCACCCTAGACCCCGGTGACGATCAATGGATTTGTTAGGAGGCCCAGAACCCCAGCCTATTTCTTGCTAGCCTCTTCGAATCTCAAGGACGAGATTCATTTTAAGTGTGGTAGGTTTGTAGCATCCCAAAATTCTAAATTTTGGAATGTTATATTAAATAGATAGTTTTGATTGCTTGTGTGATGTGATGTGTGAAATTGAGTGAAATTTGAAACTTTTGAAAGTTAAATGAGAGGGAATAAAATGACTTTCCCAAAACTTTCACTTTGCATTTATGATCTCCATGCATTCAAATTCATTTCATCACAAAACCCTAGAGTGAAGATGATATGACTTCTTCCATTTAATAAAATGAAAAGGAGTTTTTGAAAGGATTTTGAATTCCATCTGAAAGTATTTTAAATTCAGAAATTTTATGCAACTCAATGATTTTTAAGAGAGAATATAAAATGACTTCTTCAAATTGTAAGAAATAGGAGTTGGAAGTTCCTTTGAAATATTTTTTGAAAACTCATTTTCATATTTGAGGTATCTTGTTTTTATTCAAATTATTTTTCGCCAAAAATAAAATATATGGAAAATAGGGTAAAATGATTACCTACAATGGAAAATTGGAGAAAAATGAGTTTCAAGTAATTTTGTTATTTTCAAATATTTTTATTTGATTTTTAAATAACCCAGAAGCACTGTTTGATTTATCTAAATTTCTATGGATTTTATTTGACTCAAGACAAATGTCCATATTGTAGGAAATCTTTTTCTGAAAATTTTGACATATAATATGCCTATATAAAATTTAATCTTATTTTCGTTATTCAGTTATTTCTTTTCTGTTTCTATATAAAAACAAGAAAAAAACTGTACGTGCGTGTGGTACTAACCGCCGCCCACATGCGTAGCATAATGACAGCGCTCGCCTCATCTTTTTTATCCACCTAAATGGGCCAGGCCGAGCCTACTTATTTTTTTGCCTTCTCAGATTTTTTTTCTTTGACCGATTTTTTTGAGAAAAAAGACTGCAGCGCGCAATCAACGTTTGATTTCCCTTTTATGATTTGCGCGCTGCAGTCTTTTTTCTCAAAAAAATCGGTCAAAGAAAAAAAATATGTGTGATTTCACCTATAAATGGCCGGCCCGTGTTTCCTTTTTAGCCCGTGTGATTTCCCTTCATTTTATTTGTTCGTCTACATTTAGTCCCACATTGGCTAGCCTTTGACCGCTAAACCTCTTTTCCACCTATAAATATAGACCCATAGAGCTTTCAAAAATCATCTGATTCAAGTTAAATCAATATTTTACTTTGATTAGATTCACAAAAGAAAATATTATATCTTCTCTCCGGAGGAATTCTCGAAATAGTCTCCTCTCTCCGAAGTCGTCTTTTCTGTCCCTAAATGTTTCTTTGTTCGTATTTTTTTATACTTCTGTAACTTATTATTTCTAGACTAGTATGATGGAATAATTAGATTTATAAACTAGCCCTGTATTTACACTTTATGCATAGATTTTTTTTAGCCGTAACTATTTGTTTCTTCCGTAAAACAACTTGGCCCTGATTTTTCAAATAGCCATAACTTTTTACTCATTCATCCAAATTAGATGAAACCAGCGTCCACAGTTTCGTTTTGATTCCACCTATCCAACGAATCTATCAAATAAACTTTTTGCAATTTTCAAATTTTGAAATTTGTTCAGATTCATATTCAAACTTCTTTTGATCATATCTTTCTAACCGTAACTACGTTTGAGTTTATTATTTTTGCAAATCAAAGCTATTGACCTAAACTTTCTAATAAGCCTAAATTCACTTAATTTTGGTACTGTTGGAAATTGTTTTTTGTTGCAAGAGTCGTTTGCTCGTTTTTGAAGTTTTCCGAGTTCTGTTTTTTGATTCTTTTTTATGATTGCTTACGTGTGGTTACTATTGCTTGCTTACGATAGATTGATTGGAGTGTGATGATTTGATCTATCACGAGTTATGAGTGCGAAGAATCTACATCAACATTACAAGCCAAGTTCACACTTTGATCATACTTTCCAATACCCAGTTTTTACTTGCATTAGTTATACCTCTAAGATTGCACTAGCAGGGTTTGGAAACATGTGGTATTACTGAGTAGTTTATGAGTTAGGTACCCAATGACTTGAGATCAACCCAGGGAATATACGCTTTGTTAATTATTGCTTAGTCATGCTCGTAGACGTGGATTGGTATGAGATAATTCATGAAAGTTGTGAGAGAGATATTTAACTAAGGGGAACTTTAAGGTGACAACTTTAACACACATCTGGGTGGAATGGTTGGGGTACCCTACAGAAACCAGTGGCTTGCCCGGGCACCTGGAGTAACCAGTGTTTGCCCTAGGGGATCCCGGAGGACCCGTGTGATCACCCTATTGGAATGCCACCCAGGCTCAAAGGGATCATATGATATTTCATGCCTAGAAACTTCCATGTGCAGCCACAAGCCATTATGGGCTCTAACATAGTTGAGTATGTTGTGTGAGCTCTTTCAGTGGTGGACTAGCAGATGTAGAGGGAAAGTAGGTGTACCGGTCTATCCAGGGTAAAGAGTGAATGTTTCTGAAAGACTGTGTCTCGATCTTCCGGTTCTCAAACATCAAGCAGTGCGAGAAATTCAACGAAGGAGATCGAGTCTTGTGGGGAAAAGTGCACAAACCTCTACAGAGTGTATAAACTGATCGTGATTAGCCGTGTCCACGGTTATGGACATCTTGAGTATCTAGAAGTGGATTATTTTACTGATCTCAACACTCTATTTAATTAACTTGTTGGGTTATTAATGACTATGGTAAACTTTGGGATTTGAGATGGAGGAACCATTCTCAATATTGCTTAAATTCAACTGAGTAGTTAAATAAAATTTATTCCTTTGTTATAGGGAAAAAATATCTTTATGCGAAATTAAACTTGGAGCCTCCACCAGCCAAATATGCATGTAGTGATAGATATTGTTCATAATTATTCTATGGTGTGAATTTGCTAGTACATTAAATGTACTGACCTACACGGCTGCAACATCTCATGTTGCAGGAATTATCCGACAAGTAAGTGAAATGTTAGGGTTGCGATGTCTACACTCAACTTTGCTGTTGGTGTTGATGGAACTCCACAACCATGTTTTTACTTCCGCTATGATGATTGAGGTAATAGTATTTACGTTACTTTATACATGTGATTTACCTCTGTTATAAATCCTTGAGTACTGTGTGTGTGTCAGCATACCGATCCAGGGATGACACTTAAGCACAGAGACTTGATCCCTTTGTGTATGGTCGCTACAAAAACCTTCCGGAAACCACAAAAACAAATGATGTTTGTCCGTATTTCTTCTTTGTTTTGGTCCACTTGGAAATGCAGAAATGATATTGTGTTTAGATCTAAGAATTTTCATGATTCCATGATCATTGTCCGAACTCTATGCAATTGGATTATTGATTGGGTTGTTTTGCAAGGGGGGGGGGGCAGAGCAAAATATGTTGATGTTGGGAGCAAGAATAAAAGAGCGGGAGGCAAGTGAGATCTACCGAGCATCGCAGGGATGGAGACCAGGGATGAGAAAGTCTATATCTTTGGTTCAAGAAATGGAATTGCTATTCTCGAGAGGTTGCCTTGCTGACTTGTGAGTTGCTAGCTCCGTAGTTTATTGCACCAAAAATAGAGCAGGCACAAGACAAGCAAGAACAGTCAGTCAGCACCGATCAGGTAGGAAGCACACAGTAAACTGGGCTGCTGAGGTGGGACTTTCTGCTTCATCGGTAGCGTTTCTCGTTTTCTCTTGCTAATTCCCTATTGTGAACCTTGTGATCTAGAGGTGCTGAATAAGCCTGGATGTATTAGGTCCCAGTAGTCGTCTACTCATATTTTGCGTTTTTAATGTTCTTTAGTCGATAACCTTACTAGCAGTGCGCGAAAAATGGCTCTGTTACCTTTCGTTGATGAAATAGGAGGGAGCACCCCTCTTTTAATTAAAATAACATGCATGTATATTTACAATGGTTTGCGTCGATTCAGAACGACACATCAACAGTTCTCTATTAACGGTGTATGGTATACAAGGCCACTTCATTTCGTGTCAAACTTTAACTATAGTTTTTGTGGGGACCCCGACTCACAAGTCGAGATCACCGAATGCACGTGCACAGTGATCTCAGAGATCAATGCTCACTGAACACACAGAAGCTGAATAACAAGAGTCTTACATCCATACATACTGTCTTACACAAATTATGACCATTATGGTCAAGTCTTACATAGATAAAGCCTCAAGGGCTGAACATCAAATAAACTCGAGTAGCGGAAGCCTACGTAAATAAGTAGAACCCATGCCATCTGCCTTAACCCTACAGGCATTCTGACTGGGAAAGCATCCTAGTTCGCATGTTTGTCTCCAAGGAACTCTTCTTCAAATTCCTGCTCTTCCATGCTTGGCCAATTAAATAACCAGTGGCATGCCAATCAGTACTTTGAATGTACTCGCAAGCAACCCATGATTTGGTTCAAGGTAACAATGCAAGTCGTACAACAAGTAAGCAACCTAGCTTCAAACTAGTTGATATGTTCTATAAACTTGTGAGATATGCATCAATGAACATGGGTAATCGTGAGAGCGGGTTACAGATATCAAGATAAATAGAGTTTAAATCAAGGCTAGCTCATTCAACACGTCAAGTCACCACCTTCACTCAAATAGTTCTCTACCACACACACATGCACCGAGATTGTAAAATTTCTGGACATAGTTTAAGTAGCACCTCCCAACTGTCCATGACCGTGGACACGGCTATTCGAATAGTTTGACACCCTGCAGAGGTTGCACACAATACCCACAAGATCCAGGAAGCTTTCACGTCATCCACGATCTCGCGGTACCTCAAGTACTCGGGGGAAGCACCTGATCATTACCTTTCCCCAGACAATACTAACATAGGGTCCACTCATTGGTGCACATCCCTCGTGTATAAGTAAAAGATCGTGGGACTCTGCCCTTTTTACATTATCATGCATACACGAAGGGACCAACGGTGTGTCCGGTGCCATGTGAAAACAATCATGGCCGCCTATCCGAGCACGACCTCGTCCCGAGAGTGACCTCAAGTCACCCCTGTCACTAGTAATGTGGGCACCATGCTAGTATCAGCCTAAGTAATAAATAATGCCCCGTCCCATAAAGGGGTAGAGTGGTTGCACATGTTTGGTTGGGACGGTAATCACACATAAATCTAATCCATCATTTTACACACACACCAAAAGCTCTCTTTGGTGCACCACTTCTTCCTCAAGTGGTGAGCTTAGTTCAACATCACCCAAGGGCATTAGGGGCACCCCATGGGGTTTTCGAAAGAATGTAACCATGAAGAGTTCATGGTACACATGCATCATTATGCATCAACTAGTCTTTTGACATTGCATTTATGAACAAGGTAAAGTCATGAGTAGGGGTATGCATCATGTGGTGGTTCCCAACAAATTCACCACCGTCATATTTCATCATCATGCATTCGGAAAAAGGGGTACCGATGAACAAGAGGGGTGTCATGGTCAAAGGGCTGCTTGCCTAGATTGGCTTGGTCTTCAAAGTCTTCAAATCCTTCTCCTTCTTCTTCTTCAGCAACTTCGTCAAATACGACATCTAATCGTCGCAAGAAAATAACGGAAAAATAAGACAATAATAAAAACAAAAAAGTCAAAGTGCTCAGAAAAATGTCAACTCATTTTTGTAAAATTCTAGGAGAAAAACTAAGAAGGGGAAAATTCTTAGTTTTGGATTTGGAGTGACAAAATAGGATGAATGGATTTTTAAACAAAGGTTTCATTGTTCAAGTTTAAATTTAAATTTGAACAGTATAGAAAAAGTTTATGAATATGTATGAAAGTTACACCATTAAATAGGTGGGAATATTACAAGATTTGTGGAATTGGAATTATTTGATTTGGTCAAATATTTAAATCTGTGGAATTATTTGAAGATCCAGAGAAAAAGAAAAAGGAAATTGGCACCGTGTCACTGGGCCGGAAAGGCCACAATGCAGCAGGCCCAGTGGGTAATCAGCACACGCGAGGTGGCCATGTCAAAGGCGTACACGCGGAATACGCCTTTAGCCGATGGGCGAACCGATGCACGCGCGTGCGTTTTTGAACCTGACGAGTGGGTCCCACTCGTCCGGGCGTGAGGCTGACCAACATGGCCCACGGCCGCCATCGTCTACCTCCGTCCAGAGCCGACGACGAGCTCCCCGCCGGCGATATAGAGCACGGCTGGAGGTGGGGAAAGTACCATCGGGATCGACAGGATGTCGCCGTTCTGGTGGAAGAGGAGTTGGTCGTCGGGGTGGCCTGGCTCGCCGGCGACGCATCGGGTGGTGGAGGAATAGCTCCGACCGTCCTGTGATTGATGCGAAAAAGAGAGGGGAATCGATTAGTGGCTCCGTGCGGTTCTAGATCGAGTGACAGCGTGGGCAGAGGAGGCGTGTACCTCTGGATCGATGGCTACCCGAGACGGCGGAGTTCCGGTCGATCCCAAGCACAGAAGCTCCTTGAGGGCGTTTGAGTGGTGCGGGCGTGTTCTTGGAGGTGTAAGGAGGAGGCCGCTGCCACTGGAGCGACCCAAGGCTGGCTTATATAGCCGGGCGCCGGTCCACCATGGACTTGTGCACCGGCGAGGTCATGGGCGAGGCGAGAGGCCACGAGGGCACTCGGGAGAGAGCCAGGCCGTTTGTGGACGAGGTCCACGTCCACAGGAGGGAATAGAAGGAGCGGGGGAGGCTCCAGAGAGCTCGCGCATGTGAGGCCGAGGATTGGAGCTTGCGGGCGGCCGGCGCGCGTGCGAGGGAGGCCATAGGAGGGAGGAGGGGGAACCAGGCCATGGCGTGTCGTGGACGTCGAGGCGCCTCGGTTGGCGCGAGGGGGAGGGCCGAGGTGGCCGGAGGCGCTTGGCCAGGAGCGGCTACAGTGCCAGAGCGCAATGTAGCGTGCTCCAGAGCGTGCCTATGGCCGGCGTTGGCATTGTTTAGTGGCCGTGGGCGCGGCCACTGATGTCTGGTAGCTAAGGGGGGGTGTTAACAATAGGGGAATGACATTGGATGCTCTCGAGGGATTCTAGAATGAGAGGGGGTTGAGAGAGAGGAGTGTAAGGGGCTGTCTAGAGAGGTAAAAGAGGTGGTTTCACCCCTCAATCATTGGGCTGTGGTGCTGCTCTTGTTACTGGAGGTAGATGGGGACCTGGTGGGGCTGTGGTAAAAACTCGAGCCCATTTGGATTACTGGAAGAAGCCAAAGTTGTTGTTTTGGTAAATAGCCAGAAGGTGTTTGTAGATTGCTTGGGCAAGAATACGAATTTCATTTGGCATGAGACTCTACAGGATGAAATGGCACATATAATTAGGCCCTTCCACCAATTTTGAGCTCATTTGGGCAAAGTTGCGAATGCAAGTTTTGTAAACGCTGGAAATCAACAGAAATGCATTTATCAAGATCTAGTCTTGCAAGTCCTTTCCCCTTGATGCACCACTTGGTGTAGTGTCATCATTTGGGGTTGGGAGCATGCCCATAGAGTTTGGTGGCATTTGGAATAAGTTGGCAATGTAAAGTTGTTCAAACTTGAATATGAACAAAAATGGTTTTGGGGCACTTTTGTGAACCAAAACTATTTGGATTGAGCTGAAACTTTGCAACATCATCATGCTATGCATTCTAGAATTTTCCTGGAAATTTTAGAGAGTATTTCTATTGTAAATATTTCAAAAGCTTGAAATATCCAGAAAGGGTTTTTAAGGGATGTGTCCCATATTTTGAACATGACCATGTGTTGAAACTCTTATATATGGACAATATATGTCCTTTGAGTCTCCCTGAATTTTCTCAAATATTTTAGAAACATTTACATAATTTTAACCTATTAAAGACCATTTCTGGCCTGAAGAAAAAGCCTTTAAATAAAATAGGAAAATTACTTTTAAAATTATACTTTTGTGGTTTTGGGGAGTCCTATACCTAATAGGATTCAAATAAAACTTTTGAGAGATTTTTCACAACCCAAATCAAGTACTTGTGGTGCAAATCTCAATTCAGGGGTTTTGGAAAACTAATTTTAGAAAATACTATTTGGCCAAATTATTTTTGTAAGAAAATACTATAATGTTCTATACACATGGTATGATAATAGGGCAGAAGGTTAGAGCAAGGGGATGAAGTATAGAAGGTGAGGCTATGTTGACCTTAGAGAGCACTTGAAATCACAGAGAGAAAAACCAACTCCAAATAAAAAGCCAAATGATGCAAAAGTTTTTGTTGGTCCAAATTTTCATACTTTATTAATGCATTAGCCATGTTATAAAATGCAGGGTGTGACAGACCTACCCCCTTACAAGAATCTCGTCCCCGAGATTCCTAAACTAGGCTTTAAAAGAGATCAGGAAACTCGGATCTAAGGTAGTCTTCATGTTCCCAGGTTGCTTCTGCTTCCATGTGGTTGCTCCACTGGACCTTGAAGTACTTTGTCGGGGGAAACTGTCCACCACGAGCACCTATGGGACCGGAGCCCCTTGCTCGTGCGGCAAGGGAGCGGAGGGAGCACAAAGAGCAGATCGTAGAGAGCACGCGGGCAGTTTACCCAGGTTCGGGCCGCGACGGACGCGTAAAACCCTACTCCTGCTTAGTTTGTTATTGAGTGTTGGAGCTCGGGAGCTTGAAGAACTAGCTACACCGAGCGAATGAGCGATCTAGGTTCCGAACCCTTTCTACGTTGTGCATGGGCCTCCTTTTATAGCTCAAGGGGTCACCGACAGGTGTCAACGTAGGAGAAAGGGTAAAAATGTAATAGTGGTGGTAGTTGTAACAGCGCGGGAATAGTGGAGCAACAGTGGATGAACAGTGGTCATCACCTACTTTGACAGTGGGGGACAAGAGCATTTAATGCCCGTCGCCGTCGACCCCAAAAGCGCCCGCCCTTGCGTCTCCGTTTGCCACGGCGATGGCTTTATCACCGTGGAGTGCCACCGTGTCCCCCAGGCTGCACAGCCATCCGCCACGCGTCCCTGGAGTGGCCCTAGGGCGACGCGTGGACCGATGAGCTGGAGCGCGGGCACACAGCGCAACTCTCCCCGGCAAGCACCTTGCCGGGGCCTTGACCTTGCTGGGCCCGGAAGCTTGCCGGGCTCTGAAGCTTGTCGCTCCCCGGGCCCTGCCGGGGTGCATGCTGCGCCGAGGCATGTCTTCTGAAGTGTAATCTTATAGTCTTCCTGGCAGGCTCCACTAGCCAGGGTCTCGTGTTAGTGAGGTAATCTTGAGCCTGGGACGGCCTTCCCGGCAAGCTCCACTTGCCGGGGCCTTGATCTTCTGTCTTGTATACTTTGTTTTTGAATGGCTTTATATGGAGCAGAAAGGTCTCCGGCAAGCACGTGGTGAGCCCTGCCGCGGGAAGCTGCTACTGCCCGTGCACAAGTTGGGGTACTGAGGTACCCCTACCTTAGTACACCGACAGGAGCCCCCGGGCCTGGGCCACACACGATGCCGAGCGCTGTTGGGCCAGGCCCAAAACAGTGCACGGGCACGCGCGGCCCACGGCACGCCGAATCCCCTTCCGCATCCGCCGCGTCCTTCCTTAACGGCACGCGTCGATTGCGGCGTCGTGGGAGGGAACGTGGACACGTTCTTTAATGGGAAATGCGGAGCGTCCCCCACTTCCCCCTTAAAAGCAGAGGAAGCAGGGGCCGTTACCTTACTTCGTCTTCATTGCTTCTTTCATCTCCAGAAATTCCCCTTTGCGCTCCGACTCCACACCTCCTCCGCCGTCTTCCGCATTTGCGGCGCCGCCGGACTCTTCGCTCTCCCCTCCTCGCCGCCTCCGCCATGGCCCCGAAGACCGAGAAGGCGAAGGCGGAGAAGACCAAGAAAGAGAAATCCGAGCAGGCGGCGAGGCTTGCTCTTCTGCGGAAGAGGAATGTCGTCTTCGCGCCAAGGCTCAGCGCGCGGGAGCTCTGGAACAAGTATTACTTGTTCTGGGCCAAGGAGACCAAGGCGCATCCTTTGACCAGAGCTTATCCCGCCGCCGCCAAGGACATGTACCCCGGCGGGTATTTCTTCTTCGCTGTTTTCTTCCACTGCGGCCTTTGTCCTCCCTTCTCTGAATTTTTTTGCGATATCATGAACACCTACAACCTCCACCTTCTAGACTTCACGCCCAACGCCATCCTCACGATGGCGGTTTTCGCACATCTGTGCGAAAACTATATTGGGATCTATCCAAATGTAGCGCTGTTTAGGCACTTCTTTACACCTAGAGTAGAGGCCGGCGCTCCCCTCTCCGGGGGGATCTCTTGGGTCTTCCGCTTGAACAAGAAGGAATCCTATCTACAAGGGGAGCTCCGCGGCAAGTGGGAGGAGTGGCGCGCGGACTGGTGCTGGATAGTAGAGGATGAGCCGCAGCCCTTCACCGCGCCGCGCACAACTGCCATAGTGCGCGGCAGGGACTGGAGCGAGCTGGACTCGGACGACATCAAGCTCAACGTCGCCCTTGTCAGAATTCTTCGTCTCCGGGTAGCCAAGTTGACCATCGGAGAGGTAGGAGCAGACTTCCTCCGCCGCCGCATTGCCCCTCTACAGGATAGGAGGAGGCCAGCGTGGGAGTACGGCAATGCGGCGGACATTATGAGACTGCGCCCAGGGCTAAACTTCAACTTCACGTCGCTGGAGCTGAAGGGGATGGTCCGGGAACTTTTTAAGCACGACCCGGCCCACCCAGAGTGGTTTAGAGCTCCCCGGGGAGTGGTGCCCCTATGCAACAGTACGGCCTGGGATCCCCTACGCGCAATGATGCCCGCATGCGACTCGCACGGCGTAGATCGAACATGGATACCGCCCAAGCCAGATGCCATCATGAGCTTCTTCGACAACCTGGTGGAGGTGCCGAAGAACAAGGAGGAGATCAAGGGGCTCACCCGGGACACCACCGACCGGGAGATTGCCTATATCGCTTCTCGGGTAGAAGAGGCCGCCGCAGCCGTAGCGGTAGGAGAGTTCAACTTCACAGTTGAAGAGGCAGAGGCTGCGGAGGCATCGTGCCAAGCAGAGGAGGCAGAGATCCGCAGGCTGCTCAAGCTTCCGCCCGACGAGCTCGCCGGGGTCCCCTCTCTGAGGTATGCTGGGATCCCCGGGATCGTGACTGAGGCCGCCGCGAGGGACGACGTTGCCGGAGGAAGCAGAGGCGCCGGAGGGAGCGGAGGCGCCGGGGGGAGCGGAGGTGCCGGAGGGAGCACGGCCGCAGGGCAGGGCGCTGGGCCCAGCGAGCCGGCCGAGGAGGAGGAGGAGGAGGACGCCGGGGCCGGCGAGGACTCCGGTGGGTCCCTGGGGCTCAACGACGACGCCTCTTCGTCATCGGAGACCTCCCCGCCTCGGGCAAGTCCCAGGCGATCTCCGCTGAAGCGTCTCCGCACGGCGACGAGGGCGCAGGCGCCCCGACAACAACCAGCTCGCCGGGCGGCGCGAGCTACCCGGGGGAGCCAAGCCGCGACGGGAGCGCCCGGCGCACCAACCGCGGCGGAGGCGCCCCGCACACAGGCTACGGCGGAGGCGCCCCGCACGTCAGCGCCAAGCGGAGGAGGGTCTTCTCAGAGCGGAGCGGCTGCTCCGCCTGCTCCCCGGGCCTCGGCGTCCACAGGGGCCGGGTCTTCGCAGCCCCCAGCCCCGGGGACCGCCAAGCGCCCGAGGGAGCCTTCTCCTCCTGCTCCCCGCGCGGACGCACCTCAGGTGGAGTTCGACTTCTCCGCCCTGAGCGACGATGACGGCAACGAGGAACAAGAGTAAGGACTTGTATTCTGTAGCTTCTTCAATTCTGTCTTGATTCTTTCGTTGATGATTCTGATCTTTCTTCTTGCCTTGATTTCAGGACCCTGGCCCAGCGAGCGGCGAAGAAGGCCAAGGTTCCCGTGGTCGAGGTCGAGGACGACTCGCCCGTCGCGGCGACAGGGGACGCGCCGGCGACGAGCCTGCCGGACCCGAGCGCTGCTCCGAGGAGCAGCCCCCAGCGCAGCCCCCAGCGTAAGTCTGGGTTTGATCTTACCACTCGTCGGGCGCGCTTGAGGATTTTGTTTATACTAACATCTTGTTGTCCTTGTCTTGTCTTGATTGTCTTGTGCAGAGGTGGAGCCGCAACCACAGGAGCATCCGGAGATCGCTCCCGAGGAGCCGCAGGCCCCGCCGTCCCCGCCAAGGACGAACTCTCCGCCGAGGGAGAGCGCTCCGCCAAGGGCGGGTACTCCGCCAAGGGCGAGTACCCCGCCAAGGGCGAGCAGCCCGGCGAGGGTGGCCACCCCGCCAAGGGAGAGCTCCCCGGCGAGGGAGCCTGCCGTCGACGAAGTCCGCCAAGGTAAGTCTTGTAACTTCGTCTTCTTGGACTTGTCTTTTTTGGATATTTGCTTGAACTTTTTCTTTTTCTTCTTCTTCTAGATCCTCCTCCCCCAGAGCAGATGGAGACGGAGGTCGTCGTCGAGGAGGAGGCGGGCGGCGGCGACGGCAACGCCACTGCTACTGACAGCAGGGCGGGAGCCGACGAGCCCGCCGCAGAGGAGACCGCTCCAACCGCAGACGCTGCGGCCGAGAAGGGGGACGGCGACCGCACTGCCGGCCCGGAGGCGGCAGGAGCATCGAGTGCTGCACCGGCCACCGACCCCTCCGCCGGAAAGGAGCAGTCGGGCTTCTACCTCGAGGCTCCCAACGGTGTCTTCATTCAGGTGCCGTGGGGATCCTCGTCGCGAGCCCCCGCGGAGGGAGAGGCCTTTGATGGGGAGGTCCTTGCCTCCGCAGGTCTGAAGATTGTCGAGGCGCCTGGCGGGAGTGACGAGCCCGAGGAGGAGAAGTTGCTCCACCGGCTCCTGGCCCTTTACCGGGCCAGGCAGGCGAAGCTTGAATCTCGGGAGGCCCTCACCGCCAAGGCCGCGGCTGATATGGAGAAACGCGCTGCGGAGCTCCGCGACGCCAACCAGGCGGCCCTCCGCGACGTGGCGGAGGAGCGCGAGAGGCTCGCCGGAGAGTACCAGGAGTGGCTTCTGGAGAAAGCTGAGGCCGAGGAGCAGCAGCGACTCGCCGGAGAAGCGCTGTCTCGGCGAGAAGGAGAGCTCACCCAACGGAAGGTCAACCTCGACGCTCACGAGGAAGACCTTACCGCCCGGGAGCAGGCCCTTGGCGGGGAGCTGAAGGAGGCGAAGGCCGCCGCGGCCACCGCGGAGACCGCCAAGAAGGAGCTCGAGGCCAAGGTGGCGCAGCTGGAGGAGTACCTAAAGGCGAGCAGAGATAGGGTCACCGCGCTCAACATAGAGCGCGAGAAGGATGCCCACACTAACTCCGAACTCCAGGTGCGCCTTTCCAAGCAAGGCGACGAGCTGAAGGCCGCCAAGGACTCGATTGCAGATCTGGAGCTGAAGGTTTCCACGCTGAAGGACTCGCTCGACGCCGTCCGGGACCGGGAAACCAAGCTGAAGGACGAGCTCCGCAAGGAGCGAGGCCTGGTGGAGAGCGCCGCCACTTCAGCTGAGAACTTCCGCCGGACCGTCGAGGTATGGACCGAAGACTTGGTGGCTTCCGCTGCTGCCATCGACAAGGAGCTGATGGCGCTGAGGGTTGAGCATCTCATATACTCTCCGGATCCAAACCTCCCCCACAGCGCCAAGCTCAGCCTTTTCTTCAGAGGGGTCGCGCCGTCCCTTGCAAATCTTCAGAAGAAGCTTCCCGCGCAACTGGCCGAGGAGTCACGCCAGCTCTGCGCGGGAACTTTGGAGCGTGTTCTGACGAAGATAGTGTACCGCAATCCTGGCATAAACCTCGTCAACGTTCTCCGCAGCTTGCCGGCCGACGCGGATATGGATGCGCTGAAGGCGCAGGTCGCCCACATTATTGCCAAGGTGAACAAGATCTCCATGGTTGAAGGCGACCGCGTAGATTAGGCCTCTTCCTTTTTATTTCCTTTGTTACTGCAAAGTGTGCCATGGGCACGAACTTATTAGTGATTGCGACAAGTTATCCCTTGTAAGATATTATCTTATTTTGATCAATCAGTGCAATGTTATCTCCCTTGTCTTGGTCCTTTACTTTGTATGCTTTTCACCCTACGCTTCCAGGGAGCTTGCCGGCAACGGGCCCTTGCCGCGAGCGCTGAGTGCTGGACTCTGAGCAGCCTGCTGGCCAAGGTCTTACCGGCAAGCAACCTTGCCGCAACTAGTCGCAACACACTTAGCTTGCTGAGTGAACTCGAAAACGAAGCAAGGGCGCGACACTTGTCGCAGCTCACTTAAGTCGTTGAGCGTACTCGAAAACAAGATAAGGGTGCGGCTAGCCACGGGTAGGTTCCTCCGCGCACAGGTTTTCCATACAAAGTGTGGTTGTTCAAGGAAGATAACTAAAAATTTAAAAATTTGAACTGCTCAAATTCTGGCAACTTAGCTTTCATATATTGCTTGTTTCTCCGGCAAGGTTTCCCTTTCTTGAACAGCACTCGGTTCCTCTTCCATCTCCTTCCCCCCCCGGCAAACTTGTGCGCGAGGAACGTTCCTTCTGCTTAAGAGGGAAAGAAAAAGAAGAGGGAAACAAGTATATGGCCTTTCGGTGTGATAATGCTTACCGGATATGTGTGTTGCACAAGATGCCAAATAATGCATGCAAATAACAAAGAAGAGCATGGAGAAGGCAAATACCGCAAAACACAAAAGCTTTACTGATGCACGGGGTCTGCGCCCGGCTTTGTACAAAGGGTTACATGCAACAGCGGCAAGGCTTGTACAAAAGGTGGTTGCCGGAGCGGGTCGCGGCAACCGCGCCTTATGGGTGAAACTTGCGAAGATGCTCTATGTTCCAGGAGTTGCTCACCGGTAAGCCTTCTTCGGTCTCAAGGCGGACAGCTCCGGGCCTTGTGACTTGTCTCACCCGATAAGGGCCTTCCCACTTCGGCATCAACTTGCTGGAATTCTTGGCGGACTGAACACGCCGAAGAACAAGGTCGCCTTCCTCGAGACTCTTGGCCTTAACCTTGCGGCTATGATAGCGGCGCAAGGCTTGCTGGTATCGAGCAGCTCGTACAGCAGCCTGGAGACGTTCCTCCTCGAGGAGCAATGCATCATCTTGTCGCAGTTGCTCTTGCTCGAGCTCATCATAAGCGAGCACCCGAGGAGATCCGTATACGAGTTCCGTGGGGAGAACTGCCTCTGCTCCATAGACTAGAGCAAAGGGTGTCTGTCCGGTGGCTCGACTTGGTGTCGTTCTGATTGACCAAAGAGCCGCCGGTAGCTCCTCTATCCAGTTTTTTCCACACTTGCGCAGCCTGTCAAAGGTCCTTGTCTTGAGTCCGCGCAGCACTTCAGCATTGGCCCTCTCCGCTTGACCATTGCTCCTCGGGTGAGCAACAGAAGCGAAACAGACCTTGGCGCCAAGGTCTTGGACGTACTGCATGAAGGTGCGACTAGTGAATTGTGTACCATTGTCGGTGATGATCCTGTTAGGGATCCCGAAACGGCAAACAATCGACCTGAAGAACCTGACTGCTGACTGTGCTGTCACCTTTCTCACTGGTTCCACTTCTGGCCACTTTGTGAACTTGTCGATTGCGACATACAAGTACTCAAAGCCCCCGACAGCGCGAGGGAAGGGGCCGAGGATATCGAGCCCCCAGACCGAGAAGGGCCAGGACAAAGGGATCGTCTGGAGAGCTTGAGCTGGTTGATGAATTTGCTTGGCATGGAACTGGCACGCTTCACACTTGGTTACTAGTGCAGTTGCATCTTGGAGGGCTTCTGGCCAGAAAAACCCTTGCCGGAAAGCTTTCCCGGCAAGCGCCCTTGCGCCAATGTGGTGGCCGCATATGCCTCCGTGTATTTCTGCCAACAGCTTCTGTCCATCTTCTCTGGAAATGCACTTCAACCTGACACCATTGAGTCTTCTTCTGTTCAGCTCGTTATCCACGAACTGCTACATACTTGAATGCCTGGTTATCTTCTCTATCTCTTCTGGGTCGTCGGGAAGTTCTCCAGGTTGCAGAAAACGGACGATCTGCTGCGCCCATGCCGAAGCCTGAGGCTCAACGGCAAGGACTAAAGGCCTGAGGGCCACTGCGGGAACCTCAGCTTCCACGGCAAGAACCTCTGGTTCCGCCGGAGCGGATGGTCCCCCGGCAAGCTCGCCGGGGCGAGGCTTGTCGGGAACGCTTGCTTCAACTGCACAGATCCTTGGATCTGCAGGAGCAAACTGTTCCTCAGCAATCTGATCGTTGATCTTGGGGACCTTGGCGGCGGTTTCAGGAAGATCCGCCGGCAAGTAGTCGCCGGAGACCAACTTTCTCTTCTTGGACTGCCCAATTGATGGTGTAACGGATGGTTGAGTTAGCTTGAGCAAGAAGGTCCCTGGTTCCACAGGTAACTTCATCGCAGCACACTTTGAAAGACCATCTGCAATGTCATTCTGAGCTCTTGGAACATGCTCTTCGTAGACCTTCAAAGTGTTCTTCAAGTTTCGTCACTTCATCCACATAAGCTTCCATCAAAGGGCTCTGGTCACTCTTGTTAACTTGTCGGACCACCAACTGAGAATCTCCCCGGACAATCAGCTTCCTGATCCCAAGTTCGGCCGCAATCCTGAGGCCGGCAAGCAAGCCTTCATACTCAGCCGTGTTGTTTGTCGCTTGCTCCCTGGGAAAGTGCATCTGGATAACATACTTGAGGTGCTCTCCGGTGGGCGCGATGAGTACCACGCCGGCACCGGCGCCTTGCAGCGAGAAGGCACCATCAAAGTACATCACCCATTCACTTGTCGCTTCTTGTACGGGTACACTTGTTTTTGGAACTTCCTCATCGGGCGTCGGGGTCCATTCAGCTATGAATTCTGCCAAAGCTCGGCTCTGTATGGTTGAAGTACTTTCAAACTTGAGTCCAAAGCTCGACAGCTCCAGTGCCCACTCAACGATCCTGCCTGTTGCTTCTGGATTGTGCAATATCCTCTTCAGCGGAAAGCGAGTGACCACTGTTATCTCATGTGCCTGGAAGTAATGGCGCAGCTTTCTCGAGGCCATGAGGAGGCCGAAAAGCAACTTTTGCACTCTAGAGTATCTTGATCTAGCCCCTTGTAAAAGAGAGCTTACAAAATACACCGGGCGCTGCACCATCTTTTTCCGCACTTCTTCTTGTTCCTGCTTAGAGTTGTCCTCGTCGGGGCCAGAGCTTGTCGGAGGAGCCCCCCGCTTGTCGCTGGATTCGCTTGCCGGTGGTGCTGACTCCTCGTCGGCCTCCCTCTCCGCTACTAACGCAGCACTAACCACCTGGTTGGTTGCCGCTAGGTACAGCAGCAACTTCTCCTGTGGCCTAGGTGCGACAAGTATCGGAGTGGAGGATAGGTACCGTTTCAAGTCCTGCAGCGCTGCCTCCGCTTCCGGAGTCCATTTCATAGGACCTGCCTTCTTCAAGATTTTGAAGAAAGGCAAGGCGCGTTCTGCAGACTTCGAAATGAACCTACTGAGGGCAGCCACACAACCTGCAAGTCTCCTTACGTCCTTGACGCGCTTCGGGGCTTCGATCTGCTCGATGGCTTTTATCTTGTCGGGGTTGGCTTCAATCCCCCTCTGTGACACAAAGAACCCGAGAAGCTTGCCGGAGGGGACTCCGAAGACGCACTTCTCGGGGTTCAACTTAAGCTGTATCTTGCGCACGTTCTGAAATGTTTCTTCCAAATCTTGGATCAGGGTATCCTTGCTCTTACTCTTCACCACTATGTCATCCATGTAAGCCTCTACATTTCTGTGGATCTGTGGCTCAAAAGCAGTGTGCACTACCCTTGCAAATGTTGAGCCCGCATTCTTCAATCCGAAGGGCATGCGTATGAAGCAATATGTGCCACATGGAGTGATAAATGCAGTCTTCTCTTCATCTTCTTTGGCCATAAAAATCTGATGGTAGCCTGAATATGCATCGAGAAAAGAGAGCAGCTCACATCCGGCGGTGGAGTCAACAATCTGATCAATGCGCGGCAAGGGAAATGGATCCTTGGGACATGCTTTATTCACATCGGTGAAGTCTATACACAGTCTCCACTTCCCGTTGGCCTTACGCACGATAACTGGATTTGCTAACCACGTGGGATGGATCACGCCTCTAACCAGGCCTGCTGCTTCTAGCTTCTTGATCTCTTCGGCAATGAATTCTTGGCGCTCCACGGCTTAATTTCTGACCTTCTGCTTGACGGGCCGCGCATGAGGACAAACAGCAAGCTTGTGCTCAATTACCTTCCTGGGAACACCGGGGATGTCAGATGGTTGCCAGGCAAACACATCGACATTCGCCCGCAGGAAGGCAACGAGCGCGCTTTCCTATTTGCTGTCAAGCGTGGCACTGATGGTGAAGGTACCACCAGTGCCGTCCTCGTTGGCGGACACCTTCTTGGTTGCCGGAGGGGCAGCCATCCCTTTCTTGCACTTGCCGGTGGAGCTCGATGGAACGTCCTCGACGGCAGCGCAGCACTCCGAAGAGGTGCGGTTGCCGGAGTGGGCCCCAGAGCACTTGCCGGACTTGGTCTTCGTCTTCTTCCCCCCGGGAGCTTCAGCGGCAAGTGTACTGCTCTCTGCCGCGGCTGCTGCGTCCCGGTAGATCTTGTCGGCGCAGATAAGCGCGTCCTTCTTGTCGCCATGGACAGTGATGACGCTTATCGGCCCCGGCATCTTGAGTACATTGTAGGCGTAGTGGGAAGCTTCCATGAACTTGGCGAGGGCGGGACGGCCGAGTATCCCATTATATGGCAATGGTATATCGGCAACGTCGAATGTGATGCGCTCAGTTCTGAAGTTGAGCTCCCCGCCAAAGGTCACCGGCAAAGTTATCTTCCCCTTGGGCTTGCTCCTCCCCGGGTTTATTCCTTGGAACGAACCGGTCTCTTCGAGCTCGCCATCTGGGATTTGGAGTTTCTTGATCACAGCCGAGGAGATCAAGTTCAGGCCGGCCCCGCCGTCTACCAACATTTTGGTGAACTTGAGGTTGCGGATGGTTGGTGAGACCAACATCGGCAAACACCCGACCGCTGTTGTGCGGTCAGGGTGATCCTCAAGATCAAAAATGATGGGCGTGCTGGACCACTTG
This sequence comes from Secale cereale, assembly GCA_902687465.1. Classification (NCBI taxonomy): domain Eukaryota; kingdom Viridiplantae; phylum Streptophyta; class Magnoliopsida; order Poales; family Poaceae; genus Secale; species Secale cereale. The sequence goes on from LR738712.1 coordinate 603,463,635, forward strand.
AGGAGCCTGCGCGACTCCACGGGCGGCTCTGCTGCATTTACTTCCCGCACCCACTTCTTGAGTTGGCGGTGGGAAGTATGCAGAGAGGCGCCACCGTCGACGCACAGGACTTCCGTGGCCTTCTGGAACTCCTGCTCGCTGTTATCTTCATCCTCCATGTCATCGTCGTCGTCTTCTTCATCCTTGTCGCGGCGCCGGGGAGGTCGGTCACCTTGCCGCTGCTTGGCCTTGCCGCGGCGTCCTCCCCGGCCATTGAATGGCCGCTTCTTGCTTGGTTCTCCTCCGCCACCTTGGGCCTTCTCCTTGTCGCGCTGCTCGTACTCAGCTTTCTGCTGCTCGACGAGGTACTCGACGCGTTTGCAGTTGGAGAGGTCGTGGCCCTTGGTGCGGTGGATCTTGCAGTATTGCTTGTCGGAGCCGTCCTGCTTGTCGGCTGCCGCTACAGGGGCAGGCTCCTTGCCGGAGCCGCCAGCCTGTGCTTGCTTGGCGGGAGCCTCCTTGCCGGACTTCTCGACGGCAAGCACTTCCTTCTTGTTCTTTCTTATGTTGTTCCGCCGCCGGCTCTTCTTTGCCGCGGCGGCATCCTCGCTGTCGCTTCCCCCTGCGCCAGCATCCTCTCCGGGGAGTCTCCTTCCCTCCTCGGCGCACGCGCACTTATCAGCTAGAGCATAGAGCTCGCTGACATCCCGTATCTTGGTCATGGCCATCTCCTCACGCATGCGGCGGTTACGTACGTTCTGGTGAAACGCACTGATAACCGCAGCAGGGTGGACGTCGGGGATGTTGTGCTGCACGCGGCTGAAGCGCTGGATGTACTTGCGCAGAGGTTCTCCTTCCTTCTGGGCCAAGATGTGGAGATCGCTCTCCTGGCCGTGGGGTTTGTGGCCGCCCGTGAAGGCGCCAACAAACTGGTGGCAAAGATCTGCCCAAGAAGAAATGGAGCCTTCCGGCAAGTGCATAAGCCAAGAACGAACGTTCGGCTTAAGCACCAGCGGGAAGTAGTTCGCCAGTATCTTCTCGTCGCGCCCCCCGGCAGCCTGCACCGCGATGGTGTAGATGCTGAGAAACTCTGAGGGGTGCGTCTTGCCGTCGTACTTCTCTGGTACGTCGGGCTTGAAGTTCTTCATGCTGGGCCACTGGACGCGCCGCAGCTCACGGGTAAACGCAGGGCAACCTGCCGCGTACGGCAAGTCGCCTGGTTCACCGGGCGCGTGCGTATCGACAACGTCCCCAGCTCGCTGATCTGATTGTCGCCGAGCTTCTCGGCGGCGCTCGATCGTCGTTCGAGCGTCTTCTTGTCGCCGGTCGTCAAGGACTTGGCGCTGGTCCCGACGAGCCCGCGGATCCGACGACGCCGTGGAGTCGTCGTCGACGTTGATCCGGCGGGGCGGCGTCTTCTGCTTCCGTGGCGGGGAGTGCACGGTGGTTGCACCCTCGGCGGTCTTGTCGCCGTCGGCCTTCGTCTTCTCAACTTGTCGCGGCCGTGATGTCGCTGGCTGCTGCGGAGAGTCGTTGTTGGCGAAGGCGATCAGGCTCTGGATGGTTGCCCTCCAGTCTTCGGCCTTGTCTACCGCTGGAGGGAAGTCGAGGAGCAGTTGCGCTCTTGCGAGCGCTTCTGCTGGAGAGGAGGGGAGCGGTGGCGAGCGGTGCGAGGAGCGGGATATGCTCGGACTCCTAACAGGGTTAGAAGGAGCAGGGTCCCGCCCCGGCGACCGCGCCTTGCTCGTGCCAGGACGATGGCCCGGAGCATCCCGCGAGCCTCCGGTTTGCCCTTGGCCCAGCAAGCGGATGCCACCTCCTGTGCCATGGCGCTGCTGGGTTGTTGTTTGCTGAGATGGACATGGCGCATCCACGGAGACCGAGGCTCGGTCATCCGTCTTGTCCTTGGATTTGGTGGCGCCGCGAGTCTCCTCGCCGGTGACCACCCTTCCGACGGCGTCTCCTCCATCCACGGAGACCGAGGCTCGGTCATCCGTCTTGTCCTTGGATTTGGTGGCGCCGCAAGTCTCCTCACCGGTGACCACCCTTCCGACGGCGTCTCCTCCACCCACCGTTGGCTCAGGTGGCGGTGGAACAGACGCGGACGGGCCTCCGACCTCCGAAGCCTTCTTCTTCGGGGCCATGCTGTTGTTGCTGATGAAGTTGATGTAGCTGGAGAGGTTGATGAAGAATGCGCCCGCGTGAATGCCGGATCAGGTTCGCACAACCTCGACGCCCCCTACCTGGCGCGCCAAAGATGTCGGGGGAAACTGTCCACCACGAGCACCTATGGGACCGGAGCCCCTTGTTCGTGCGGCAAGGGAGCGGAGGGAGCACAAAGAGCAGATCGTAGAGAGCACGCGGGCAGTTTACCCAGGTTCGGGCCGCGACGGACACGTAAAACCCTACTCCTGCTTAGTTTGCTATTGAGTGTTGGAGCTCGGGAGCTTGAAGAACTAGCTACACCGAGCGAATGAGTGATCTAGGTTCCGAACCCTTTCTACGCTGTGCATGGGCCTCCTTTTATAGTGCAAGGGGTCACCGACAGGTGTCAACGTAGGAGAAAGGGGTAAAAACGTAAAAGAGGTGGTGAAAGATAGGACCCAAACAATTTATGAGAATTATTTGGGAACTTTAGGAGTGACAGAAATATAGGTTGCTTCACAACCTAGGGCAAATAGGGTTATTCCTTTAATAGAAAAGGAATATTCCTGGGAAAAAGAATATTGGATTTGGGTCAAGGATGAAAATGACATGGGCTGGGAATGATGATGAGGATATCAAGCCACTATAAAACCTAGGAAGGAAGAATTTTCCCAAGTTTCAGAACCACATAGCCACATAAAATTAAATCAAAACAAGAAATCCAAGAAAATTAAAGGAAAAAGAAAAGGGCAAAATCCAGGCTGTTACAAGAGGAGAAAAATTCTCTTATCTCATTTATTAATGATGCTGAGACTTTTAATATCAAATATGAAATTAGCCAAATTATAGTGGATACGTGCCACTAGTCCATGAGTTGAGTGATGGTAATATCAGGGCAAATAGCATGGTATGATTTTGTTAACTATGGTTGGATCCATTCTTCTTAAGTAAACTACATTGCTAACTACGCCTGTTATGTTCTGCAATAGAAGCTCCAGAAGGATGTTGTGCCTGACCTGATGTATACCGAAGGTTAGATCAGTATGGTTAGCTTACGACCAAATCCACCGATGGCATTGCTTGCTTGGGAGAGTGTTTAAATTGGACCCTGGTTTTCCTTTCCTTGCCAAGTTTTTGGTCACTAATACACTACTTCTTCACATTTTGTGCATATTTATGCATTGGCTTTACAACGGCAACGGAGGAGCTCCGCCACCAAATTGGCACACCATGATTTGATAGGGCAGTCATATGTGCCAATCAAACAACCTCATATTTTTTTACCTGATTTTGACTATTAATTTTACCAATAAATGTGTATTATATGCCAAAAAAGCATGCCATTGAATGCACATTTCAAACTTCCAGATGATGTGTTTTGATGACTCATACTCATATTATATTGACCAAAATTGTCACACCATGCATTTTGTAACATGGCTAATGCATTGATAAAGTATGAAAATTTGGACCAACAAAAACTTTTGCATCGTTTGGCTTTTTATTTAGAGTTGGTTTTTCTTTCTGTGATGTCAAGTGCTCTCTAAGGTGAACATAGCCTCACCTTCTATACTTCATCCCTGTCGGGGGAAATTGTCCGCCACGAACACCTATGGGACCGGAGCCCCTTGTCTGTGCGGTAAGAGGGCGGAGGGAGCACGAAGAGCAGATCGTAGCGAGCACGCGGGCAGTTTTACCCAGGTTCGGGCCGCGGTAGACGCGTAAAACCCTACTCCTGCTTAGTTGTGTATTGAGTTGGAGAGCTCGGGAGCTTGAAGAAGCAGCTACACCGAGCGTATGAGTGATCTAGGTTCCGAACCCCCTCCACGCTGTGCATGGGCCTCCTTTTATAGTGCAAGGGGTCACCGACAGGTCTCAACGTAGGAGAAAGGGGTAAAAACGTAAAAGAGGTGGTAGTTGTAACAGTGCGGGAATAGTGGAGCTACAGTGCGCGAACAGTGGTCGCCACCTACTTTGACAGTGGGGGACAAGAGCATTTAATGCCCGTCGCCGTCGACCCCAAAAGCTCCCGCCCTTGCGTCTCCCTTCGCCACGGCGATGGCTTCACCACCGTGGAGTGCCACCGTGTCCCCCAGGCTGCACAGCCATCCGCCACGCGTCCCTGGGATGGCTCCAGGGTGACGCGTGGACCGATGAGCTGGAGCGCGGGCACACAGCGCAACTCTCCCCGGCAAGCACCTTGCCGGGGCCTTGACCTTGCCGGACCCGGAAGCTTGCCGGGCTCTGAAGCTTGTCGCTCCCCGGGCCCTCGCCGGGTCTTCTATGATGTAATCTTCTAGTCTTCCTGGCAAGCTCCTCTTTCCAGGGCCTTGCGTGAGTGAGGTAACCTCGAGCCTAGAACGGCCTTCCCGGCAAGCTCCGCTTGCCGGGGTCTCGATCTTCTGTCTTGTATACTTTGTTTTTGAATGGTTTGATATGGAGCAGGAAAGTCTCCGGCGAGCACGTGGTAAACCCTGCCGCGGGAAGCTGCAACCGCCCGTGCACAAGTTGGGGTACTGAGGTACCCCTACCTTAGTACACCGACAGGTCGGGGGAAACTGTCCGCCACGAACACCTATGGGACCGGAGCCCCTTGTCTGTGCGGTAAGAGGGCGGAGGGAGCACGAAGAGCAGATCGTAGCGAGCACGCGGGCAGTTTTACCCAGGTTCGGGCCGCGGTAGACGCGTAAAACCCTACTCCTGCTTAGTTGTGTATTGAGTTGGAGAGCTCGGGAGCTTGAAGAAGCAGCTACACCGAGCGTATGAGTGATCTAGGTTCCGAACCCCCTCCACGCTGTGCATGGGCCTCCTTTTATAGTGCAAGGGGTCACCGACAGGTGTCAACGTAGGAGAAAGGGGTAAAAACGTAAAAGAGGTGGTAGTTGTAACAGTGCGGGAATAGTGGAGCTACAGTGCGCGAACAGTGGTCGCCACCTACTTTGACAGTGGGGGACAAGGGCATTTAATGCCCGTCGCCGTCGACCCCAAAAGCTCCCGCCCTTGCGTCTCCGTTCGCCACGGCGATGGCTTCACCATCGTGGAGTGCCACCGTGTCCCCCAGGCTGCACAGCCATCCGCCACGCGTCCCTGGGATGGCTCCAGGGTGACGCATGGGCCGATGAGCTGGAGCGCGGGCACACAGCGCAACTCTCCCGGCAAGCACCTTGCTGGGGTCTTGACCTTGCCGGACCCGGGAGCTTGCCGGGCTCTGAAGCTTGTCGCTCCCCGGGCCCTCGCCGGGTCTTCTATGATGTAATCTTCTAGTCTTCCTGGCAAGCTCCTCTTGCCAGGGCCTTGCGTGAGTGAGGTAACCTCGAGCCTAGAACGGCCTTCCCGGCAAGCTCCACTTGCCGGGGTCTCGATCTTCTGTCTTGTATACTTTGTTTTTGAATGGTTTGATATGGAGCAGGAAAGTCTCCGGCGAGCACGTGGTAAACCCTGCCGCGGGAAGCTGCAACCGCCCGTGCACAAGTTGGGGTACTGAGGTACCCCTACCTTAGTACACCGACAGGAGCCCCCGGGCCTGGGCCACACACGGTGTCGAGCGCTGTTGGGCCAGGCCCAAAACAGTGCACGGGCACACGCGGCCCACGGCGCGCCGAATCCACTTCCGTATCCGCCGCATCCCCCCGTAACGGCACGCGTCGATTGCGGCGTCGTGGGATGGGACGTGCCCACGTTCCTTCAATGGAAAGAGCGAAACGCCCCCCACTTCCCCATAAAAGCAGAGGAAGCAGGAGCGGTTCCCCTCCTTACGCTTTCATTGCATCCTCTTCATCCTCCAGAGATCCCCTTTGCGCTCCGCCACCATACCTCCGCCGCCGCCGTCTGCATCTCCGGCGCCGCCGGGCTCCTCGTCCCCCCTCCTCCGCCGCCTCTGCCATGGCCCCGAAGACCGAGAAGGCGAAGGCGGAGAAGGCCAAGAAGGAAAAGTCGGAGCAAGCGGCGAAGCTTACCGCGTATCCGAAGCGGAACCTCGTCTTCCCGCCGAAGCTCGGCGCGCGGGAACTCTGGAACAAGTATTGCTTGTTCTGGTCCAAGGGAACCAAGGCGCACCCCCGCACTCGAGCTTATCCGGCCACCGCCAAGGACAACTACCCCGGCGGGTACTATTTCTTCGCAGCCTTCTTCCACTGCGGTCTTTGCCCTCCTTTTTCTGATTTCTTCTGTGACATAATGCACACCTACGGCCTCCATCTTCTTGACTTCACCCCCAACGCCATCCTCACAATGGCGGTTTTCGCACACATGTGCGAAAACTATATAGGAATACACCCAAACGTAGCTCTGTTTAGGCATTTCTTCACCCCTAGAGCAGAGGCCGGCGCCCCCCTCTCCGGAGGAATTTCTTGGGTTTTCCGTCTGAACAAGAAGGAGTCCTACTTGCCGGGGGAGCTCCGCGGCAAGTGGGAGGAGTGGCGTGCGGAATGGTGCTGGATTGTCGAGGACCAGCCGCAATCCTTCATCGCGCCGCGCACAACGCCCATCGTGCGCGGCAGGGACTGGAGCGAGCTGGATTCGGACGACGCCAAGCTCAACGTCGCCCTCATCAGGATTCTGCGTCTCCGGACCGCTAGGCTGTCTGTCGCAGAAGTAGGCACAGACTTCCTCCGCCGCCGCATCGCCCCTCTCCAAGACAGGAAAAGACCGGCCTGGGAGTACGGCAACTCGGCGGATATCATGAGGTTGCGGCCCGGGCTCAACTACAACTTCACGTCGCTGGAGCTGAAGGGGATGGTCCGTGAGCTGTTTAAGCATGACCCGGCCCACCCGAAATGGTTCAGGGGGCCCCGGGGAGTGGTGCCCCTTTGCAACAGCACGGCTTGTGATCCTCTCCGCGCCACGATGCCTGCGTGTGACTCGCACGGCGTGGACCGCACGTGGATTCCGCCCAAATCAATAGACATCCTCAGCTTCTTCGACAACCTTGTGGAGGTGGCGAAGAACAAGAACGAGACCAGGGAGCTGACGCGGGACACCACCGACCAGGAGATTGCGTATATCGCTTCTCGGGTTGAAGAGGCCGATGTAGCCGCAGCGGCAGGGGAGTTCGGCTACACGCCCGACGAGGCAGATGCTGTGGAGGCGTCCTGCCAAGCCGAAGAGGCGGAGATCCGCAGGCTACTGCAGCTGCCGCCCGACGCGCTCGCCGGAGTCCCATCCTTGAGGCACTCCGGGATCATCGGGATCCAGACGGAGGCCGCGGCGAGAGGTCACGCCGCCGGAGGGAACAGGGGCGCCGCAGGGAGCGGAGGCGCCGGAGGGAGCGGAGGCACCGGAGGGAAGGAGGCCGCGGCGCAGGGCGCTGGGTCCAGCAAGCCAGCCGGGGAGGAGGAGGAGGAGGACGCCGAGGCCGCCGAGGACTCCGGCGGGTCCACGGAGCTCTACGCCGACGACCTCTCCTCGTCGGAGACCTCCCCGCCCCGGGCAAGCCCTAGGCGGTCTCCACTTAAGCGCATCCGCAAGACGGCGACGGGGGAGAGGGCGCAGGCCCCCCGGCAACAACCAGCTCGCCAGGCAGCGCGAGCTCCCCGGGGAAGTCAAGCTGCGCCGGGGGCGACCGGCGCACCAGCCACAGCGGAGGCGGCCCGCGCGCAGGCCACGGCAGAGGCGCCTCGCAGGCCGGCGCCGAGCAGACAGGAGTCTTCGCAGAGCGGAGCGACGGCTCCGCCCGCCCCTCGGGCCCCGGCTACCACGGGGGCTGGGTCTTCGCAGCCCCCAGCCCCGGGGACCGCCAAGCGCCCGAGGGAGTCTTCGCCTCCCGCTCCTCGCGCAGACGCGCCCCAGGTGGAGTTCGACTTCTCCGCCTTGAGCGACGACGACGAGGAGGAACAGGAGTAAGAACTGGATATCCTTCATCTTCCCAAATTTCGTCTTGGTTATTGTTGATGCTGATCTTGTTTCTTTGCTTTGATTTCAGGACCTTGGCCCAGCGCGCGGCGAAGAAATCCAAGGTGCCCGTGGTCGAGGTCGCGGATGACTCGCCCACCGCGGCAACTGGGGATGTGCCGGAGCCAAGCCCGCCGGACCCGAGCGCTGCTCCGAGGAGCAGCCCCCAGCGCAGCCCCCAGCGTAAGTCTGGATTCTGTACTTTCTCTCGCCGGGCGCGCTTGGAGATTTCGTCTTGTTCTATCATCTTGATGCTTTTGTCTTCTCTTGTGCAGAGGTGGAGCCACAGCCGCAGGAGCGTCCGGAGGCCGCCCCCGAGGAGCCGCAGGCCCCGCCGTCCCCGCCAAGGCCGAACTCCCCGGCAAGGGAGAGCGCTCCGCCAAGGGCGGGTACTCCGCCGAGGGCGAGTACCCCGCCAAGGGCGAGCAGCCCGGCGAGGGCGGCCACTCCGCCAAGGCAGAGCTCCCCGGCGAGGGAGCCCGCCGCTGACGACGTCCGCCAAGGTAGGCTCTGTAATTTTGTCTTCTTGGCGTTGTTTCTTTTTGGATATTTGCTTGAGCTTCTTTTTCTTCTTCTTCTTCTAGATCCTCCTCCCCCCGAGCAGATGGAGACGGAAGTCGTCATCATCGAGGAGGAGGGCGCGCAGGGCGGCGGCGGCGACGCCCCTATCGCCGAGGACACAGCGGGAGCCGCCGAGCCGGCCGCGCAGGAGACCGCTCCGGCTGCGGACGCAGCGGCCGGGGAGGGGGACGGCGACCGCACCGCCGGCCCGGAGGCGGCGGGAGCATCAAGTGCTGCGCCGGCCGCCGACCCCTCCGCCGGAACGGAGCAGGCCGGCTATTATCTCGAAGCCCCCAACGGCGTCTTCATCCAGGTGCCGTGGGGTTCTTCGTCGCGAGTTCCCGCGGAGGGTGAGGCCTTTGATGGAGAGGTCCTCGCCTCCGCGGGTTTGAAGATCGTCGAGGCGCCCGGCGGAAGCGAAGGGCCTGAGGAGGAGAAGCTGCTTCACCAGCTCCTGGCCCTTTACCGGGCCAGGCAGGCGAAGCTTGCTTGTCGGGAGGCCCTCGCCGCCAAGGCCGCCGCGGAGATGGAGAAACGCGCAGCGGAGCTCAGCGCCGCCAACCAGGCGGCCCTCCGCGAGGTGGCGGAGGAGCGCGAGCGACTCGCCGGAGAATACCAAGAGTGGGTGCTGGAGAAGGCCGAGGCCGAAGAGCAGCAGCGGCTCGCCGGGGTGGAGCTATCCCGGCGAGAAGGAGAACTCGCCCAGCGGAAGGTCAACCTCGACGCCCACAAGGAAGAACTTGCCGCTCGGGAGCAGGCCCTTGGCGGGGAGCTGAAGGAGGCGAGAGCTGCCGCAGCTACCGCGGAGACCGCCAAGGAGGAGCTTGCCGCCAAGGTCGCGCAGCTGGAGGAGTCGCTGAAGGCGAGCGTGGAGAAGGTCGCCGCGCTCAATATAGAGCGCGAGAAGGACGCCCACACTAACTCAGAACTCCAGGTGCGTCTTTCTGAGAGGGGCGACGAGTTGAAGGCCGCCAAGGACTCCATCGAGGACCTGGAGCTGAAGGTCTCCACACTGAAGGACTCGCTTGACGCCGCCCGGGATCGGGAGACCAAGTTGAAGGAGGAGCTCCGCAAGGAGCGAGCCTTGGTGGACAGCGTCAACAAGGCGTCCGAGAACTTCCGCCGTACCATTGAGGTATGGACCGAGGACTTGGTATCTTCTGCGTCCAACATCGACCAGGAGCTGCTGGCGCTGAAAGTCGAGCATCTCATCTACTCCCCGGATCCGAACCTCCCTCACAGCGCCAAGCTCAGCCTCTTCTTCAGAGGGATCGCGCCGGCTCTTGCAGGTCTTCGGAAGAAGATCCCCGCGCAGCTGGCCGAGGAGTCGCGCCTGCTCTGCACGGGAACCTTGGAGCGCGTGCTGACGAAGATTGTATACCGCAATCCCGGCATAAACCTCACCAACGTTCTTCGCAGCCTGCTGGCCGACGCAAACATGGAGGTGTTGAAGGAGCAGGTCGCCCACATCATCGCCAAGGTGAACAAGATCTCCAGGATTGAGGGCGACCGCGTAGATTAGGCCTCCATTATCTTTATCTCTTTTTGTTGCTGCATAGGATGTTTGTGAACTCATTAATCATTGCGACAAGTTATCCTTTGTAAGATGTTTATCTCATTTTGATCAATCAGTGCAATGTTATCTTCCTTGTCTTGGTCATCTACTTTGTATGCTTTTCACCCTACGCTCCCGGGGAGCTTGCCGGCAAGGGTCCCTTGCCGCGAGCGCTGAGTGCTGGACTCTGAGCGGCCTGCTGGCCAAGGTCTCACCGGCAAGCAACCTTGCCGCGGCTAGTCGCAACGCGCTTAGCTTGCTGAGCGAACTCGAAAACGAAGCAAGGGCGCGACACTTGTCGCAGCTCACTCAAATCGTTGAGCGTACTCGGAAACAAGACAATGGTGCGGCTAGCTACGGGTAGGTTCCTCCGCGCACAGGTTTTCCATACAAAGTGTGATTGTTCAAGGAAGACAACTAAAATTTAAAAATTTGAACTGGTCAAATTCTAGTAACTTAGCTTTCATATATTGCTTGATTCTCGGTAAGGCTTCTCTTTCTTGAACAGCACTTGGTTCCTTTTCCATCTCCTTCCCCCCGGCAAACTTGTGCGCGAGGAACCTTCCTTCTGCTTAAGAGGCAAAGGAAAAGAAAAGGGAAACAAGTATATGGCCTTTCGGCGTGCTAGTGCTTACCGGATACGTATGTTGCACAATATGCCAAATAACACATGCAAATAGCAAAGAAAAGCATGCAAAAGGCAAATAGCGCAAAACGCAAAATCTTTACTGATGCACGGGGTCTGCGCCCGTCTTTGTACAAAGGGTTACATGCAACAGCGGCAAGGCTTGTACAAAAGGTGGTTGCCGGAGCGGATCACGGCAACCGCGCCTTATGGGTGAAACTTGCGAAGATGCTCTATGTTCCAGGAGTTGCTCACCGGTAAGCCTTCTTCGGTCTCGAGGCGGACAGCGCCGAGCCTCGTGACTTGTCTCACCCGATAAGGGCCTTCCCACTTCGGCGTCAACTTGTTGGAATTCTTGGCGGACTGAACACGCCGAAGAACAAGGTCGCCTTCCTCGAGACTCCTGGCCTTGACCTTGCGGCTATGGTAGCGACGCAAGGCTTGCTGGTATCGAGCAGCTCGTACAGCAGCCTGGAGACGTCCCTCCTCGAGGAGCAACGCATCATCTTGTCGCAGTTGCTCTTGCTCGAGCTCATCATAAGCGAGCACTCGAGGAGATCCGTATACGAGTTCCGTGGGGAGAACTGCCTCTGCTCCATAGACTAGAGCAAAGGGTGTCTGTCCGGTGGCTCGACTTGGTGTCGTTCTGATTGACCAAAGAGCCGCCGGTAGCTCCTCTATCCAATTTCTTCCGCACTTGTGCAGCCTGTCAAAGGTCCTTGTCTTGAGTCCGCGCAGCACTTCAGCATTTGCCCTCTCCGCTTGACCGTTGCTCCTCGGGTGAGCAACAGAAGCGAAACAGACCTTGGCGCCAAGGTCTTGGACGTACTGCATGAAGGTGCGACTAGTGAATTGTGTACCGTTGTCGGTGATGATCCTGTTAGGGATCCCGAAACGGCAAACAATCGACCTGAAGAACCTGACTGCTGACTGTGCTGTCACCTTTCTCACTGGCCCCACTTCTGGCCACTTTGTGAACTTGTCGATTGCAACGTACAAGTACTCAAAGCCCCCGACAGCGCGAGGGAAAGGGCCGAGGATATCGAGCCCCCAGACCGAGAAGGGCCATGACAAAGGGATTGTTTGGAGAGCTTGAGCTGGCTGATGAATTTGCTTTGCATGGAACTGGCACGCTTCACACTTGGTTACTAGTGCAGTTGCATCTTGGAGGGCTTCTTGCCAAAAGAACCCTTGCCGGAAAGCTTTCCCGGCAAGTGCCCTTGCGCCAATGTGGTGGCCGCATATGCCTCCGTGTATTTCTGCCAACAGCTTCTGTCCATCTTCTCTGGAGATGCATTTCAACCTGACACCATTGAGTCTTCGTCTGTACAGCTCGTTATCCACGAACTGATACATACTTGACTGCCTGGTTATCTTCTCTATCTCTTGAGGGTCGTCGGGAAGTTCTCCAGTTTGCAGAAAACGGACGATCTGCTGTGCCCATGCCGGAGCCCGAGGCTCGACGGCAAGGACTAAAGGCTCGAGGGCCGCTGCGGGAACCTCAGCTTCTACGGCAAAGACCTCTGGCCCTGTCGGAGCTGACGGTCCCCCGGCAAGCTCGCCGGGGCGAGGCTTGTCGGGAACACTTGCTTCAACTGCACAAGCCCGAGGGCTCGCAGGAGCAAACTGTTCCTCAGCGTTGTTGTTGATCCTGGGAACTTTGGCGGCGGGTTCAGGAAGATCCGCCGGCAAGTAGTCGCCGGAGACCAACTTTCTCTTCTTGGACTGCCCAATTGATGGTGTAACTGATGGTTGAGTCAGCTTGAGCAAAAAGGTCCCTGGTTCCACAGGTAACTTCATTGCGGCGCACTTTGAAAGGCCATCTGCAATCTCATTTTGGGCTCTTGGGACGTGCTCCATCTGCAAACCTTCAAAGTGCTCTTCAAGCTTTCTCACTTCATCGACATATGCTTCCATCAAAGGACTCTGATAGCTCTTGTTAACTTGTCGGACCACCAGCTGAGAATCTCCCCGCACAATCAGCTTCCTGATCCCAAGTTCGGCCGCAATCCTGAGGCCGGCAAGCAAGCCTTCATATTCTGCAGTGTTGTTCGTCGCTTGCTCCCTGGGGAAGTGCATCTGGATAACATATTTGAGGTGCTCTCCGGTGGGCGCGATGAGTACCACGCCGGCACCGGCGCCTTGCAGCGAGAAGGCACCGTCAAAATACATTACCCATTCACTCGTCGCTTCTTGCACGGGTACACTTGTTTCTTGAACTTCTTCTTCTGGCGTTGGGGTCCACTCAGCGATGAATTCTGCCAAAGCTCGGCTCTGTATGGTTGAAGTACTTTCAAACTTGAGTCCAAAGCTTGTACCAACTTATCTTTCATATGCTGCTTGTTCATGTTGTTTGCTCTCCGGTAAGGCTCTTCTTACTTGAACAGCACTTAGTCCCTCCTCCACCTCCTTCCCCCTCGGCAAACTTGTGCGCGAGGAACGTTCCTTCTGCTTAAGAGAAAAGGAAAAGGAGAGGGAAACAGCATATTGCCTTTCGGCGTAATAGTGCTTACCGTATGTCCGAGTGTTGCATCAAATGCCAAACAAAACATGCAAATAGCAAAGAGAAGCATGCAAAAGGCAATCGATGCGAAAACACGAAATCTTTACTGATGCACGGGGTCTGCGCCCGGCTTTGTACAAAGGGTTACATGCAACAGCGGCAAGGCTTGTACAAAAGGTGGTTGCCGGAGCGGATCACGGCAACCGCGCCTTAGGGGTGAAACTTGCGAAGATGCTCTATGTTCCAGGAGTTGCTCACCGGTAAGCCTTCTTCGGTCTCGAGGCGGACAGCGCCGGGCCTCGTAACTTGTCTCACCCGATAAGGGCCTTCCCACTTCGGCGTCAGCTTGTTGGAATTCTTGGCGGACTGAACACGCCGAAGAACAAGGTCGCCTTCCTCGAGACTCCTGGCCTTGACTTTGCGGCTATGGTAGCGGCGCAAAGCTTGCTGGTATCGAGCAGCTCGTACAGCAGCCTGGAGACGTCCCTCCTCAAGGAGCAATGCGTCATCTTGCCGCAGTTGCTCTTGCTCGAGCTCATCATAAGCGAGTACTCGAGGAGATCCGTATACGAGTTCCGTGGGGAGAATTGCCTCTGCTCCATAGACTAGAGCAAAAGGTGTCTGTCCGGTGGCTCGACTTGGTGTCGTTCTGATTGACCAAAGAGCCGCCGGGAGCTCCTCTATCCAATTCCTTCCGCACTTGCGCAGCCTGTCAAAGGTCCTTGTCTTGAGTCCGCGCAGCACTTCAGCATTTGCCCTCTCCGCTTGGCCGTTGCTCCTCGGGTGAGCAACAGAAGCGAAACAGACCTTGGTGCCAAGGTCTTGGACGTACTGCATGAAGGTGCGACTAGTGAATTGTGTACCGTTGTCGGTGATGATCCTGTTAGGGATCCCGAAACGGCAAACAATCGACCTGAAGAACCTGACTGCTGACTGTGCTGTCACCTTTCTCACTGGCTCCACTTCTGGCCACTTTGTGAACTTGTCGATTGCAACGTACAAGTACTCAAAGCCCCCGACAGCACGAGGGAAAGGGCCGAGGATATCGAGCCCCCAGACCGAGAAGGGCCAGGACAAAGGGATTGTTTGGAGAGCTTGAGCTGGCTGATGGATCTGCTTTGCATGGAACTGGCACGCTTCACACTTGGTTACTAGTGCAGTTGCGTCTTGGAGGGCTTCTTGCCAAAAGAACCCTTGCCGGAAAGCTTTCCCGGCAAGCGCCCTTGCGCCAATGTGGTGGCCGCATATGCCTTCGTGTATTTCTGCCAATAGCTTCTGTCCATCTTCTCTGGAGATACACTTCAGTCTGACACCATTGAGCCTTCTTCTGTACAGCTCGTTATCCACGAACTGGTACATACTTGACTGCCTAGTTATCTTCTCTATTTCTTGTGGGTCGTCGGGAAGTTCTCCAGTTTGCAGAAAACGGACGATCTGCTGCGCCCATGCCGGAGCTTGAGGCTCAACAGCAAGGACTAAAGGCATGAGGGCCGCTGCGGGAACCTCAGCTTCTACGGCAAGAACCTCTGGCTCTGCCGGAGCTGAGGGTCCCCCGGCAAGCTCGCCGGGGCGAGGCTTGTCGGGAACGCTTGCTTCAACTGCACAGACCCGAGGATCTGCAGGAGCAAACCGTTCCTCAGCGTTCTGGTTGTTGATCTTGGGGACCTTGGCGGCGGTTTCAGGAAGATCCGCCGGCAAGTAGTCGCCGGAGACCAACTTTCTCTTCTTGGATTGCCCAATTGATGGTGTAACGGATGGTTGAGTCAGCTTGAGCAAGAAGGTCCCTGGTTCCACAGGTAACTTCATCGAAGCACACTTTGAAAGGCCATCTGCAATTTCATTCTGAGCTCTCGGGACGTGCTCCATCTGCAGACCTTCAAAGTGTTCCTCAAGCTTCCTCACTTCATCGACATAAGCTTCCATCAAAGGGCTCTGATAGCTCTTGTTAACTTGCCGGACCACCAACTGAGAATCTCCCCGTACAATCAGCTTCCTGATCCCAAGTTCGGCCGCAATCCTGAGGCCGGCAAGCAAGCCTTCATATTCAGCAGTATTGTTTGTCGCTTGCTCCCTGGGAAAGTGCATCTGGATAACATATTTGAGGTGCTCTCCGGTGGGCGCGATGAGTACCACGCCAGCACCGGCGCCTTGCAGCGAGAAGGCACCGTCAAAATACATTACCCATTCACTTGTCGCTTCTTGTACGGGTGCACTTGTTTCTTGGACTTCTTCATCGGGCGTTGGGGTCCACTCAGCTATGAATTCTGCCAAAGCTCGGCTCTGTATGGTTGAAGTACTTTCAAACTTGAGTCCAAAGCTCGACAGCTCCAGTGGCCACTCAACGATCCTGCCTGTTGCTTCCGGGTTGTGCAATATTCTCTTCAGCGGAAAGCGAGTGACCACTGTTATCTCATGTGCTTGGAAGTAATGGCGCAGCTTTCTCGAGGCCATGAGAAGGCCGAAAAGCAACTTTTGCACACCAGAGTATCTTGACCTAGCTCCCTGGAGAAGGGAACTTACAAAATACACTGGGCGCTGCACCATCTTCTTTCGCACTTCATCCTGTTCCTGCGCAGAGTTGTCCTTGTCGGGGCCAGAGCTTGTCGGAGCAGCCCCCTGCTTGTCGTTGGATTCGCTTGCCGGTGGTGTAGCCTCCTCGTCGGACTCCCTCTCCGCTACTAACGCAGCACTAACCACCTGGTTGGTTGCCGCTAGGTACAGCAGCAACTTTTCCTGTGGTCTAGGTGCGACAAGTATTGGAGTGGAGGATAGGTACCGTTTCAAGTCTTGCAGCGCTGCCTCCGCTTCCGGAGTCCACTTCATGGGACCTGCCTTCTTCAAGATTTTGAAGAAAGGTAGGGCGCGTTCTGCAGACTTCGAAATGAACCTACTGAGGGCAGCCACACAACCTGCAAGCCTTCTGACATCCTTGACGCGCTTCGGGGCCTCAATCTGCTCAATGGCTTTAATCTTGTCGGGGTTAGCTTCAATACCACTCTGTGACACAAAGAATCCGAGAAGCTTGCCGGAGAGAACTCCAAAGACGCACTTCTCGGGGTTCAACTTGAGCTGTATTCTGCGCAGGTTCTGAAATGTCTCTTCCAAATCTTGGATCAGGGTTTCCTTGCTCTTACTCTTTACCACGATGTCATCCATGTAAGCTTCTACATTTCTGTGAATCTGTGGCTCGAAAGCAGTGTACACTACCCTTGCAAACGTTGATCCTGCATTCTTCAGTCCAAATGGCATGCGTATGAAGCAATAAGTGCCACATGGAGTGATAAATGCAGTCTTCTCTTCATCCTCTTTAGCCATAAAGATCTGGTGGTAACCTGAATATGCATCAAGAAAGCAGAGTAGCTCACATCCGGCAGTGGAGTCAACGATCTGGTCGATGCGCGGCAAAGGGAACGGATCCTTGGGACATGCTTTATTCACATCTGTGAAGTCTATACACAGTCTCCACTTCCCGTTGGCCTTGCGCACGACGACTAGGTTTGCTAACCACGTCGGATGGATCACACCTCTAACTAGGCCTGCCGCCTCTAGCTTCTTGATTTCTTCATTGATAAATTCTTGGCGCTCCACGGCTTGCTTCCTCACCTTCTGCTTGATGGGCCGCGCATGAGGACAGACAGCAAGCTTGTGCTCAATTACCTTCCTGGGAACACCGGGGATGTCAGATGGTTGCCAGGCAAACACATCGACATTCGCCCGCAGGAAGGCAACGAGCGCGCTTTCCTATTTGTTGTCAAGCGTGGCACTGATGGTGAAGGTACCACCAGTGCCGTCCTCCTTGGTGGACACCTTCTTGGTTGCCGGAGGAGCGGCCATCCCTTTCTTACACTTGCCGGTGGAGCTCGATGGGACGTCCTCGACGGCGGCGCAGCACTCCGAAGAGGTGCGGCTGCCGGAGTGGGCCCCAGAGCACTTGCCGGACTTGGTCTTCGTCTTCTTCCCCCCGGGAGCTTCAGCGGCAAGTGTATCTTTCTCTGCCGCAGCTGCCGCATCCCGGTAGATCTTGTCGGCGCAGACAAGCGCATCCTTCTTGTCGCCGTGGACAGTGATGACGCTTATCGGCCCCGGCATCTTGAGTACGTTGTAGGCGTAATGGGAAGCCGCCATGAACTTGGCGAGGGCAGGACGGCCGAGTATTCCATTGTATGGTAATGGAATATCGGCGACGTCGAAAGTGATACGCTCAGTTCTGAAGTTGAGCTCCCCGCCGAAGGTCACCGGCAGAGTGATCTTCCCCTTGGGCTTGCTCCTTCCCGGGTTGATTCCTTGGAAAGAACCGGTCTCTTCGAGCTCGCCATCTGGAATTTGGAGTTTCTTGATCACAGCAGAGGAGATCAAGTTCAGCCCGGCCCCGCCGTCAACCAACATTTTGGTGACCTTGAGGTTGCGGATGGTGGGTGAGACCAGCATCGGCAAGCACCCGACCGCGGTGGTGCGGTCAGGGTGATCCTCAAGCACTTGCCGGAATTGGTCATCGCCATTTCTTCACGCATGCGGCGGTTACGCACGTTCTGGTGGAACGCGCTGATAACCGCGGCAGGGTGGACATCAGGGATGTTGTGCTGCACACGGCTGAAGCGTTGGATGTACTTGCGCAGGGACTCTCCTTCCTTCTGGGCCAGAATGTGGAGATCGCTCTCCTGGCCGTGGGGTTTGTGGCCGCCGGTGAAGGCGCCAACAAACTGATGGCAAAGGTCTGCCCAAAAAGAAATGGAGCCTTCCGGCAAGTGCATAAGCCACGAACGGACGTTCGGCTTAAGCACGAGCGGGAAGTAGTTTGCCAAGATCTTCTCGTCGCGCCCCCCGGCAGCCTGCACCGCGATGGTGTAAACGCTGAGGAATTCTGAGGGGTGCGTCTTGCCGTCGTACTTCTCCGGTACGTCGGGCTTGAAATTCTTCATGCTGGGCCACTGGACGCGCCGCAGCTCGCGGGTAAACGCAGGGCAGCCTGCCGCGTACGGCAAGTCGCCTGGTTCACCGGGCGCGCGCGCGTCGACAGCGTTCCCAGCTCTCTGGTCTGATTGTCGCCGAGCTTCTCGGCGGCGCTCGATGGTTGTCCGAGCGTCTTCTTGTCGCCGGTCGTCGAGGACCTGGCGCTGGTCCCGACGGGCCCGCGGATCCGACGATGCCGTGGAGCCGTCGTCGGCGTTGTTCCGGCGGGGCGGCGTCTTCTGCTTCCGCGGCGGGGAGTGCACGCTTGTCGCACCCCCGGCGGTCTTGTCGCCGTCGGCCTTCGTCTTCTCAGCTTGCCGCGGCCGCGAGGCCGCCGTCTGCTGTGGAGAATCGTTGTTGGCGAAGGCTATCAGGCTCTGGATGGTGGCCCTCCAGTCTTCGGCCTTGTCTGCCGCTGGAGGGAAGTCGAGGAGCAGTTGCGCCCTTGCGAGCGCTTCTGCTGGAGTGGAGGGGAACGGGGGCGAGCGGTGCGAGGAGCGGGATATGCTCGGACTCCTAACAGCGTTAGAAGGAGCAGGATCCCGCCCCGGCGCCTTCGCTTTGCTTGTGCCCGGACGGTGGTCCGGGGCATCCCGGGAACCTCCGGTTTGTCCTTGCCCCAGCAAGCGGATACCACCTCCTGTGGTATGGCGCTGCTGGGTTGTCGTGTGCTGAGATGGACGTGGCGCGTCCACGGAGACCGAAGCTCGGTCGTCCGTCTTGTCCTTGGATCTGGTGGCGCCGCGAGTGTCCTCGCCGGCGACCACCCTTCCGACGGCGCCTCCCCCGCCCACCGTTGGCTCTGGTGGCGGCGGATGAGACGCAGACGGGCCTCCGACCTCCGAAGCCTTCTTCTTCGGGGCCATGGTGCTGTTTGCTGATCGCACCACCGCGGTCGGGTGCTTGCCGATGCTGGTCTCACCCACCATCCGCAACCTCAAGGTCACCAAAATGTTGGTTGACGGCGGGGCCGGGCTGAACTTGATCTCCTCTGCTGTGATCAAGAAACTCCAAATTCCAGATGGCGAGCTCGAAGAGACCGGTTCTTTCCAAGGAATCAACCCGGGAAGGAGCAAGCCCAAGGGGAAGATCACTCTGCCGGTGACCTTCGGCGGGGAGCTCAACTTCAGAACTGAGCGTATCACTTTCGACGTCGCCAATATTCCATTACCATACAATGGAATACTCGGCCGTCCTGCCCTCGCCAAGTTCATGGCGGCTTCCCATTACGCCTACAACGTACTCAAGATGCCGGGGCCGATAAGCGTCATCACTGTCCACGGCGACAAGAAGGATGCGCTTGTCTGCGCCGACAAGATCTACCGGGATGCGGCAGCTGCGGCAGAGAAAGATACACTTGCCGCTGAAGCTCCCGGGGGGAAGAAGACGAAGACCAAGTCCGGCAAGTGCTCTGGGGCCCACTCCGGCAGCCGCACCTCTTCGGAGTGCTGCGACGCCGTCGAGGACGTCCCATCGAGCTCCACCGGCAAGTGTAAGAAAGGGATGGCCGCTCCTCCGGCAACCAAGAAGGTCTCCGCCAAGGAGGACGGCACTGGTGGTACCTTCACCATCAGTGCCACGCTTGACAACAAATAGGAAAGCGCGCTCGTTGCCTTCCTGCGGGCGAATGTCGATGTGTTTGCCTGGCAACCATCTGACATCCCCGGTGTTCCCAGGAAGGTAATTGAGCACAAGCTTGCTGTCTGTCCTCATGCGCGGCCCATCAAGCAGAAGGTGAGGAAGCAAGCCGTGGATCGCCAAGAATTTATCAATGAAGAAATCAAGAAGCTAGAGGCGGCAGGCCTAGTTAGAGGTGTGATCCATCCGACGTGGTTAGCAAACCCAGTCGTCGTGCGCAAGGCCAACGGGAAGTGGAGACTGTGTATAGACTTCACAGATGTGAATAAAGCATGTCCCAAGGATCCGTTCCCTTTGCCGCGCATCGACCAGATCGTTGACTCCACTGCCGGATGTGAGCTACTCTGCTTTCTTGATGCATATTCAGGTTACCACCAGATCTTTATGGCTAAAGAGGATGAAGAGAAGACTGCATTTATCCCTCCATGTGGCACTTATTGCTTCATACGCATGCCATTTGGACTGAAGAATGCAGGATCAACGTTTGCAAGGGTAGTGTACACTGCTTTCGAGCCACAGATCCACAGAAATGTAGAAGCTTACATGGATGACATCGTGGTAAAGAGTAAGAGCAAGGAAACCCTGATCCAAGATTTGGAAGAGACATTTCAGAACCTGCGCAGAATACAGCTCAAGTTGAACCCCGAGAAGTGCGTCTTTGGAGTTCCCTCCGGCAAGCTTCTCGGATTCTTTGTGTCACAGAGGGGTATTGAAGCTAACCCCGACAAGATTAAAGCCATTGAGCAGATTGAGGCCCCGAAGCGCGTCAAGGATGTCAGAAGGCTTGCAGGTTGTGTGGCTACCCTCAGTAGGTTCATTTCGAAGTCTGCAGAACGCGCCCTACCTTTCTTCAAAATCTTGAAGAAGGCAGGTCCCATGAAGTGGACTCCGGAAGCGGAGGCAGCGCTGCAAGACTTGAAACGGTACCTATCCTCCACTCCAATACTTGTCGCACCTAGACCACAGGAAAAGTTGCTGCTGTACCTAGCGGCAACCAACCAGGTGGTTAGTGCTGCGTTAGTAGCGGAGAGGGAGTCCGACGAGGAGGCTACACCACCGGCAAGCGAATCCAGCGACAAGCAGGGGGCTGCTCCGACAAGCTCTGGCCCCGACAAGGACAACTCTGCGCAGGAACAGGATGAAGTGCGGAAGAAGATGGTGCAGCGCCCAGTGTATTTTGTAAGTTCCCTTCTCCAGGGAGCTAGGTCAAGATACTCTGGTGTGCAAAAGTTGCTTTTCGTCCTTCTCATGGCCTCGAGAAAGCTGCGCCATTACTTCCAAGCACATGAGATAACAGTGGTCACTCGCTTTCCGCTGAAGAGAATATTGCACAACCCGGAAGCAACAGGCAGGATCGTTGAGTGGGCACTGGAGCTGTCGAGCTTTGCACTCAAGTTTGAAAGTACATCAACCATACAGAGCCGAGCTTTGGCAGAATTCATAGCTGAGTGGACCCCAACGCCCGATGAAGAAGTCCAAGAAACAAGTGCACCCGTACAAGAAGCGACAAGTGAATGGGTAATGTATTTTGACGGTGCCTTCTCGCTGCAAGGCGCCGGTGCTGGCGTGGTACTCATCGCGCCCACCGGAGAGCACCTCAAATATGTTATCCAGATGCACTTTCCCAGGGAGCAAGCGACAAACAATACTGCTGAATATGAAGGCTTGCTTGCCGGCCTCAGGATTGCGGCCGAACTTGGGATCAGGAAGCTGATTGTACGGGGAGATTCTCAGTTGGTGGTCCGGCAAGTTAACAAGAGCTATCAGAGCCCTTTGATGGAAGCTTATGTCGATGAAGTGAGGAAGCTTGAGGAACACTTTGAAGGTCTGCAGATGGAGCACGTCCCGAGAGCTCAGAATGAAATTGTAGATGGCCTTTCAAAGTGTGCTTCGATGAAGTTACCTGTGGAACCAGGGACCTTCTTGCTCAAGCTGACTCAACCATCCGTTACACCATCAATTGGGCAATCCAAGAAGAGAAAGTTGGTCTCCGGCGACTACTTGCCGGCGGATCTTCCTGAAACCGCCGCCAAGGTCCCCAAGATCAACAACCAGAACGCTGAGGAACGGTTTGCTCCTGCAGATCCTCGGGTCTGTGCAGTTGAAGCAAGCGTTCCCGACAAGCCTCGCCCAGGCGAGCTTGCCGGGGGACCCTCAGCTCCGGCAGAGCCAGAGGTTCTTGCCGTAGAAGCTGAGGTTCCCGCAGCGGCCCTCATGCCTTTAGTCCTTGCCGTTGAGCCTCAAGCTCCGGCATGGGCGCAACAGATCGTCCGTTTTCTGCAAACTGGAGAACTTCCCGACGACCCACAAGAAATAGAGAAGATAACCAGGCAGTCAAGTATGTACCAGTTCGTGGATAACGAGCTGTACAGAAGAAGGCTCAATGGTGTCAGACTGAAGTGTATCTCCAGAGAAGATGGACAGAAGCTGTTGGCAGAAATACACGGAGGCATATGCGGCCACCACATTGGCGCAAGGGCGCTTGCCGGGAAAGCTTTCCGGCAAGGGTTCTTTTGGCAAGAAGCCCTCCAAGACGCAACTGCACTAGTAACCAAGTGTGAAGCGTGCCAGTTCCATGCAAAGCAGATCCATCAGCCAGCTCAAGCTCTCCAAACAATCCCTTTGTCCTGGCCCTTCTCGGTCTGGGGGCTCGATATCCTCGGCCCTTTCCCTCGTGCTGTCGGGGGCTTTGAGTACTTGTACGTTGCAATCGACAAGTTCACAAAGTGGCCAGAAGTGGAGCCAGTGAGAAAGGTGACAGCACAGTCAGCAGTCAGGTTCTTCAGGTCGATTGTTTACCGTTTCGGGATCCCTAACAGGATCATCACCGACAACGGTACACAATTCACTAGTCGCACCTTCATGCAGTACGTCCAAGACCTTGGCGCCAAGGTCTGTTTCGCTTCTGTTGCTCACCCGAGGAGCAACGGTCAAGCGGAGAGGGCAAATGCTGAAGTGCTGCGCGGACTCAAGACAAGGACCTTTGACAGGCTGCGCAAGTGCGGAAGAAATTGGATAGAGGAGCTACCGGCGGCTCTTTGGTCAATCAGAACGACACCAAGTCGAGCCACCGGACAGACACCCTTTGCTCTAGTCTATGGAGCAGAGGCAGTTCTCCCCACGGAACTCGTATACGGATCTCCTCGAGTGCTCGCTTATGATGAGCTCGAGCAAGAGCAACTGCGACAAGATGATGCGTTGCTCCTCGAGGAGGGACGTCTCCAGGCTGCTGTACGAGCTGCTCGATACCAGCAAGCCTTGCGTCGCTACCATAGCCGCAAGGTCAAGGCCAGGAGTCTCGAGGAAGGCGACCTTGTTCTTCGGCGTGTTCAGTCCGCCAAGAATTCCAACAAGTTGACGCCGAAGTGGGAAGGCCCTTATCGGGTGAGACAAGTCACGAGGCTCGGCGCTGTCCGCCTCGAGACCGAAGAAGGCTTACCGGTGAGCAACTCCTGGAACATAGAGCATCTTCGCAAGTTTCACCCATAAGGCGCGGTTGTCGTGATCCGCTCCGGCAACCACCTTTTGTACAAGCCTTGCCGCTGTTGCATGTAACCCTTTGTACAAAGCCGGGCGCAGACCCCGTGCATCAGTAAAGATTTTGCGTTTTGCGCTATTTGCCTTTTGCATGCTTTTCTTTGCTATTTGCATGTGTTATTTGGCATATTGTGCAACATACGTATCCGGTAAGCACTAGCACGCCAAAAGGCCATATACTTGTTTCCCTTTTCTTTTCCTTTGCCTCTTAAGCAGAAGGAAGGTTCCTCGCGCACAAGTTTGCCGGGGGGGAAGGAGATGGAAAAGGAACCAAGTGCTGTTCAAGAAATAGAAGCCTTACCGAGAATCAAGCAATATATGAAAGCTAAGTTACTAGAATTTGACCAGTTCAAATTTTTAAATTTTAGTTGTCTTCCTTGAACAATCACACTTTGTATGGAAAACCTGTGCGCAGAGGAACCTACCCGTAGCTAGCCGCACCCTTGTCTTGTTTCCGAGTACGCTCAACGATTTGAGTGAGCTGCGACAAGTGTCGCGCCCTTGCTTCGTTTTCGAGTTCGCTCAGCAAGCTAAGCGCGTTGCGACTAGCCGCGGCAAGGTTGCTTGCCGGTGAGACCTTGGCCAGCAGGCCGCTCAGAGTCCAGCACTCAGCGCTCGCGGCAAGGGACCCTTGCCGGCAAGCTCCCCGGGAGCGTAGGGTGAAAAGCATACAAAGTAGATGACCAAGACAAGGAAGATAACATTGCACTGATTGATCAAAATGAGATAAACATCTTACAAAGGATAACTTGTCACAATGATTAATGAGTTCACAAACATCCTATGCAGCAACAAAAAGAGATAAAGATAATGGAGGCCTAATCTACGCGGTCGCCCTCAATCCTGGAGATCTTGTTCACCTTGGCGATGATGTGGGCGACCTGCTCCTTCAACACCTCCATGTTTGCGTCGGCCGGCAGGCTGCGAAGAACGTTGGTGAGGTTTATGCCGGGATTGCGGTATACAATCTTCGTCAGCACGCGCTCCAAGGTTCCCGTGCAGAGCAGGCGCGACTCCTCGGCCAGCTGCGCGGGGATCTTCTTCCGAAGACCTGCAAGAGCCGGCGCGATCCCTCTGAAGAAGAGGCTGAGCTTGGCGCTGTGAGGGAGGTTCGGATCCGGGGAGTAGATGAGATGCTCGACTTTCAGCGCCAGCAGCTCCTGGTCGATGTTGGACGCAGAAGATACCAAGTCCTCGGTCCATACCTCAATGGTACGGCGGAAGTTCTCGGACGCCTTGTTGACGCTGTCCACCAAGGCTCGCTCCTTGCGGAGCTCCTCCTTCAACTTGGTCTCCCGATCCCGGGCGGCGTCAAGCGAATCCTTCAGTGTGGAGACCTTCAGCTCCAGGTCCTCGATGGAGTCCTTGGCGGCCTTCAACTCGTCGCCCCTCTCAGAAAGACGCACCTGGAGTTCTGAGTTAGTGTGGGCGTCCTTCTCGCGCTCTATATTGAGCGCGGCGACCTTCTCCACGCTCGCCTTCAGCGACTCCTCCAGCTGCGCGACCTTGGCGGCAAGCTCCTCCTTGGCGGTCTCCGCGGTAGCCGCGGCAGCTCTCGCCTCCTTCAGCTCCCCGCCAAGGGCCTGCTCCCGAGCGGCAAGTTCTTCCTCGTGGGCGTCGAGGTTGACCTTCCGCTGGGCGAGTTCTCCTTCTCGCCGGGACAGCTCCACCCCGGCGAGCCGCTGCTGCTCTTCGGCCTCGGCCTTCTCCAGCACCCACTCTTGGTATTCTCCGGCGAGTCGCTCGCGCTCCTCCGCCACCTCGCGGAGGGCCGCCTGGTTGGCGGCGCTGAGCTCCGCTGCGCGTTTCTCCATCTCCGCGGCGGCCTTGGCAGCGAGGGCCTCCCGACAAGCAAGCTTCGCCTGCCTGGCCCGGTAAAGGGCCAGGAGCTGGTGAAGCAGCTTCTCCTCCTCAGGCCCTTCGCTTCCGCCGGGCGCCTCGACGATCTTCAAACCCGCGGAGGCGAGGACCTCTCCATCAAAGGCCTCGCCCTCCGCGGGAGCTCGCGACGAAGAACCCCACGGCACCTGGATGAAGACGCCGTTGGGGGCTTCGAGATAATAGCCGGCCTGCTTCGTTCCGGCGGAGGGGTCGGCGGCCGGCGCAGCACTTGATGCTCCCGCCGCCTCCGGGCCGGCGGTGCGGTCGCCGTCCACCTCCCCGGCCGCTGCGTCCGCAGCCGGAGCGGTCTCCTGCGCGGCCGGCTCGGCGGCTCCCGCCGTGTCCTCGGCGATAGGGGCGTCGCCGCCGCCGCCCTGCGCGCCCTCCTCCTCGATGATGATGACTTCCGTCTCCATCTGCTCGGGGGGAGGAGGATCTAGAAGAAGAAGAAGAAAAAGAAGCTCAAGCAAATATCCAAAAAGAAACAACGCCAAGAAGACAAAATTACAGAGCCTACCTTGGCGGACGTCGTCAGCGGCGGGCTCCCTCGCCGGGGAGCTCTACCTTGGCGGAGTGGCCGCCCTCGCCGGGCTGCTCGCCCTTGGCGGGGTACTCGCCCTCGGCGGAGTACCCGCCCTTGGCGGAGCGCTCTCCCTTGCCGGGGAGTTCGGCCTTGGCGGGGACGGCGGGGCCTGCGGCTCCTCGGGGGCGGCCTCCGGACGCTCCTGCGGCTGTGGCTCCACCTCTGCACAAGAGAAGACAAAAGCATCAAGATGATAGAACAAGACGAAATCTCCAAGCGCGCCCGGCGAGCGAAAGTACAGAATCCAGACTTACGCTGGGGGCTGCGCTGGGGGCTGCTCCTCGGAGCAGCGCTCGGGTCCGGCAGGCTTGGCTCCGGCACATCCCCAGTTGCCGCGGTGGGCGAGTCATCCGCGACCTCGACCACGGGCACCTTGGCTTTCTTCGCCGCGCGCTGGGCCAAGGTCCTGAAATCAAAGCAAAGAAACAAGATCAGCATCAACAATAACCAAGACGAAATTTGGGAAGATGAAGGATATCGAGTTCTTACTCCTGTTCCTCCTCGTCGTCGTCGCTCAAGGCAGAGAAGTCGAACTCCACCTGGGGCGCGTCTGCGCGAGGAGCGGGAGGCGAAGACTCCCTCGGGCGCTTGGCGGTCCCCGGGGCTGGGGGCTGCGAAGACCCAGCCCCCGTGGTAGCCGGGGCCCGAGGGGCGGGCGGAGCCGTCGCTCCGCTCTGCGAAGACTCCTGTCTGCTCGGCGCCGGCCTGCGAGGCGCCTCTGCCGTGGCCTGCGCGCGGGCCGCCTCCGCTGTGGCTGGTGCGCCGGTCGCCCCCGGCGCAGCTTGACTTCCCCGGGGAGCTCGCGCTGCCCGGCGAGCTGGTTGTTGCCGGGGGGCCTGCGCCCTCTCCCCCGTCGCCGTCTTGCGGATGCGCTTAAGTGGAGACCGCCTAGGGCTTGCCCGGGGCGGGGAGGTCTCCGACGAGGAGAGGTCGTCGGCGTAGAGCTCCGTGGACCCGCCGGAGTCCTCGGCGGCCTCGGCGTCCTCCTCCTCCTCCTCCCCGGCTGGCTTGCTGGACCCAGCGCCCTGCGCCGCGGCCTCCTTCCCTCCGGCGCCTCCGCTCCCTGCGGCGCCCCTGTTCCCTCCGGTGGCGTGACCTCTCGCCGCGGCCTCCTTCTGGATCCCGATGATCCCGGAGTGCCTCAAGGATGGGCCTCTGGCGAGCGCGTCGGGCGGCAGCTGCAGTAGCCTGCGGATCTCCGCCTCTTCGGCTTGGCAGGACGCCTCCGCAGCATCTGCCTCGTCGGGCGTGTAGCTGAATTCCCCTGCCGCTGCGGCTACAGCGGCCTCTTCAACCCGAGAAGCGATATACGCAATCTCCTGGTCGGTGGTGTCCCGCTTCAGCTCCCTGGTCTCATTCTTGTTCTTCGCCACCTCCACAAGGTTGTCGAAGAAGCTGAGGATGTCTATTGATTTGGGCGGAATCCACGTGCGGTCCACGCCGTGTGAATCACACGCGGGCATCATGGCGCGGAGAGGATCACAAGCCGTGCTGTTGCAAAGGGGCACCACTCCCCGGGGCCGCCTGAACCATTCCGGGTGGGCCGGGTCGTGCTTAAACAGCTCCCGGACCATCCCCTTCAGCTCCAGCGACGTGAAGTTGTAGTTGAGCCCAGGCCGCAACCTCATGATATCCGCCGAGTTGCCGTACTCCCAGGCCGGTCTTTTCCTGTCTTGGAGAGGGGCGATGCGGCGGCGGAGGAAGTCTGTGCCTACTTCTGCGACAGACAGCCTAGCGGTCCGGAGACGCAGAATCCTGATGAGGGCGACGTTGAGCTTGGCGTCGTCCGAATCCAGCTCGCTCCAGTCCCTGCCGCGCACGATGGGCGTTGTGCGCGGCGCGGTGAAGGATTGCGGCTGGTCCTCGACAATCCAGCACCATTCCGCACGCCACTCCTCCCACTTGCCGCAGAGCTCCCCCGGCAAGTAGGACTCCTTCTTGTTCAGACGGAAAACCCAAGAAATTCCTCCGGAGAGGGGGGCGCCGGCCTCTGCTCTAGGGGTGAAGAAATGCCTAAACAGAGCTACGTTTGGGTGTATTCCTATATAGTTTTCGCAAATGTGTGCGAAAACCGCCATTGTGAGGATGGCGTTGGGGGTGAAGTCAAGAAGATGGAGGCCGTAGGTGTGCATTATGTCACAGAAGAAATCAGAAAAAGGAGGGCAAAGACCGCAGTGGAAGAAGGCTGCGAAGAAATAGTACCCGCCGGGGTAGTTGTCCTTGGCGGCGGCCGGATAAGCTCGAGTGCGGGGGTGCGCCTTGGTTCCCTTGGACCAGAACAAGCAATACTTGTTCCAGAGTTCCCGCGCGCCGAGCTTCGGCGGGAAGACGAGGTTCCGCTTCCGATACGCGGTAAGCTTCGCCGCTTGCTCCGACTTTTCCTTCTTGGCCTTCTCCGCCTTCGCCTTCTCGGTCTTCGGGGCCATGGCGGAGGCGGCGGGGGAGGGGGGACGAGGAGCCCGGCGGCGCCGGAGATGCAGACGGCGGCGGCGGAGATATGGTGGCGGAGCGCAAAGGGGATCTCTGGAGGATGAAGAGGATGCAATGAAAGCGTAAGGAGGGGAACCGCTCCTGCTTCCTCTGCTTTTATGGGGAAGTGGGGGGCGTTTCGCTCTTTCCATTGAAGGAACGTGGGCACGTCCCATCCCACGACGCCGCAATCGACGCGTGCCGTTACGGGGGGATGCGGCGGATACGGAAGTGGATTCGGCGCGCCGTGGGCCGCGTGTGCCCGTGCACTGTTTTGGGCCTGGCCCAACAGCGCTCGGCACCGTGTGTGGCCCAGGCCCGGGGGCTCCTGTCGGTGTACTAAGGTAGGGGTACCTCAGTACCCCAACTTGTGCACGGGCGGTTGCAGCTTCCCGCGGCAGGGTTTACCACGTGCTCGCCGGAGACTTTCCTGCTCCATATCAAGCCATTCAAAAACAAAGTATACAAGACAGAAGATCGAGACCCCGGCAAGCGGAGCTTGCCGGGAAGGCCGTTCTAGGCTCGAGGTTACCTCACTCACGCAAGGCCCTGGCAAGAGGAGCTTGCCAGGAAGACTAGAAGATTACATCATAGAAGACCCGGCGAGGGCCCGGGGAGCGACAAGCTTCAGAGCCCGGCAAGCTCCCGGGTCCGGCAAGGTCAAGACCCCGGCAAGGTGCTTGCCGGGAGAGTTGCGCTGTGTGCCCGCGCTCCAGCTCATCGGCCCACGCGTCACCCTGGAGCCATCCCAGGGACGCGTGGCGGATGGCTGTGCAGCCTGGGGGACACGGTGGCACTCCACGGTGGTGAAGCCATCGCCGTGGCGAAGGGAGACGCAAGGGCGGGAGCTTTTGGGGTCGACGGCGACGGGCATTAAATGCCCTTGTCCCCCACTGTCAAAGTAGGTGGCGACCACTGTTCGCGCACTGTAGCTCCACTATTCCCGCACTGTTACAACTACCACCTCTTTTACGTTTTTACCCCTTTCTCCTACGTTGACACCTGTCGGTGACCCCTTGCACTATAAAAGGAGGCCCATGCACAGCGTGGAGGGGGTTCGGAACCTAGATCACTCATACGCTCGGTGTAGCTGCTTCTTCAAGCTCCCGAGCTCTCCAACTCAATATACAACTAAGCAGGAGTAGGGTTTTACGCGTCTACCGCGGCCCGAACCTGGGTAAAACTGCCCGCGTGCTCGCTACGATCTGCTCTACGTGCTCCCTCCGCCCTCTTACCGCACAGACAAGGGGCTCCGGTCCCATAGGTGTTCGTGGCGGACAGTTTCCCCCGACAGGGATGAAGTATAGAAGGTGAGGCTATGTTCACCTTAGAGAGCACTTGACATCACAGAAAGAAAAACCAACTCTAAATAAAAAGCCAAACGATGCAAAAGTTTTTGTTGGTCCAAATTTTCATACTTTATCAATGCATTAGCCATGTTACAAAATGCATGGTGTGACAATTTTGGTCAATATAATATGAGTATGAGTCATCAAAACACATCATCTGGAAGTTTGAAATGTGCATTCAATGGCATGCTTTTTTGGCATATAATACATATTTATTGGTAAAATTAATAGTCAAAATCAGGTAAAAAAATATGAGGTTGTTTGATTGGCACATATGACTGCCCTATCAAATCATGGTGTGCCAATTTGGTGGCGGAGCTCCTCCGTTGCCGTTGTAAAGCCAATGCATAAATATGCACAAAATGTGAAGAAGTAGTGTATTAGTGACCAAAAACTTGGCAAGGAAAGGAAAACCAGGGTCCAATTTAAACACTCTCCCAAGCAAGCAATGCCATCGGTGGATTTGGTCGTAAGCTAACCATACTGATCTAACCTTCGGTATACATCAGGTCAGGCACAACATCCTTCTGGAGCTTCTATTGCAGAACATAACAGGCGTAGTTAGCAATGTAGTTTACTTAAGAAGAATGGATCCAACCATAGTTAACAAAATCATACCATGCTATTTGCCCTGATATTACCATCACTCAACTCATGGACTAGTGGCACGTATCCACTATAATTTGGCTAATTTCATATTTGATATTAAAAGTCTCAGCATCATTAATAAATGAGATAAGAGAATTTTTCTCCTCTTGTAACAGCCTGGATTTTGCCCTTTTCTTTTTCCTTTAATTTTCTTGGATTTCTTGTTTTGATTTAATTTTATGTGGCTATGTGGTTCTGAAACTTGGGAAAATTCTTCCTTCCTAGGTTTTATAGTGGCTTGATATCCTCATCATCATTCCCAGCCCATGTCATTTTCATCCTTGACCCAAATCCAATATTCTTATTCCCAGGAATATTCCTTTTCTATTAAAGGAATAACCCTATTTGCCCTAGGTTGTGAAGCAACCTATATTTCTGTCACTCCTAAAGTTCCCAAATAATTCTCATAAATTGTTTGGGTCCTATCTTTCTCATATATGGCAAAACATTTCATTTCCATGTTCAAAATAATCCCCCAATAACCATTTTCCCATTCTACCCTTAATGTAACTTTGCAAAGAAAGTGCTATTTATCTTTGCCCAATTGCCTCCAAACTTTTTGGACATCTTATCATGTCCATATCATTGCCCTGTGCCAAGTTTCATACTCATTTGCCTAGTAAATATTTTTCAGTGATTTTCCAAAGTTTATGTCCAGAAGGGAACTTTGTGAAGGAAGTATATTCTAGGCATATCCAAATGAGTTGAACTTTGACACATCCTTCATACGATCAAATCATCACACTCCACCAAATTTGAGCTCATGTAACTCACCTATGTGAGCCCAGCTCCAAATCTTAGTTTTTCATCAGATTTTCAGTTTGTGAAGCAACCATATTTTTATATTGCTTCATTTAAGCTCAAAATTTTCCAGGACAGTCTCCAATCTATATTAACTCCCTCCATCAAGTTTTGGCCCATTTCATCTAGCCAATTACCCTGTGCAGTTGTTCCAAGTTTCTGTCCAGAATGATGCTTTATGAAGCAATTGCAATTTTGGTTCATCCAAATGGCATGAAACTTTTTGGACACCTTCATATCATCAAATAATTGGGTCATGCCAATTTCAGCTCAATCCAAGCTAGTATGTGAGTGCTACTTTACAGTTTGCTATTCTGGCCAGTATGGCACTTTGCACTACCAGTACTAGCTAAACCCCTCAGTATGAGCTGAAACCTTGCCATCTCACTCACCTTAGTGAGTGATAAACCCAAATCAAATCTCAGTCTAATCCTCCGGTCAATCCTCTGCAATTCACATCAAACACCTTGCTGTCAAATTGGTTTGGATCGACCTGCAAATAACTTATTTGCCCCTCGACTGAGCTGTTACCACCTTTGTACTCAGGGTATCACCGTCATTCTATTAGACATGGTCGCCTCGGCCAGAACGCGCCATTTGGTCCAGCTCACGCAGTGACCACGGGTCGTGCCAGCCAAACCCGTGCTCTGGCATGTTGTCGTCCTTGTTCCCGTTGCCTTCCTCCGCGTCTCGACCGCCATTAATGTCACGTAGGAAGCTCGTGCTCGTCTGCAGCTTCTGGTGCCTCTGCACCGCCTTATCCCGTCTTCGTTTACTCCTCGTCGAGCTCTCCCGTGACCTGCCTCTTCTGTCACCTCCATTGGCATCGATCTAGAGCTCTCTAGAGCCTCCCCGAGCTCTCCCCAGGCCTATATATAGGACCCCCAAGCTACCCCCGCACCTCACCAGCCTCTCCTTTTCCCTCCTCGACCACCGGAGCCACCCCACTCCTCCTCTGTCAGCCGCCGATCTCCATGGCCGCCTCGACCTCGGCCTGATTCCAGCGAGCCTAGCCGTCCTCTCCTCCTCCCACCATGTCCACCGAGTCCCCCTCGTTCCACTCAGTCACGCCAACCCCTCGTTCGTCGCCGGAGTCCATCATGTCCGCGTGTGATAAGTCTCCAATGTATCTATCATTTATGAAGTATTCATGCTATTAAATGATCCATCTTGGATGTTTTATATGCATTTATATGCTATTTTATATGATTTTTGGGACTAACCTATTAACCTAGAGCCCAGTGCCAGTTTCTGTTTTTCCTTGTTTATGAGTTTTACAGAAAAGGAATACCAAACGGATTCCAATTGACGTGCCAATTTTTGATGATTTTTTATGGACCAAAAGAAGCCCCCAGAGTAAAAGAGTTGGGCCAGAAGAGTCCTGCGCCGTCCACGAGGGTGGAGGGTGCGCCCTACTCCCTTGGGCACGCCCCCCTATCTTGTGGATGGCTCGGAGACCATCCTGACGTGAGACTGACGCCAAAAATTCCTATAAATACAGAAACCCACGAAAGGAAACCTAGATCGGGAGTTCCGCCGCCACAAGCCTCTGTATCCACCAAAAACTAATCAGGACCCTGTTCCGGCACCCTGCTGGAGGGGGGATGCATCACCGGTGGCCATCTTCATCATTCGGGCGCGCTCCATGACGAGGAGGGAGTAGTTCACCCTCGGGGCTGAGCGTATGTACCAGTAGCTATGTGTTTGATCACTCTCTCTCGTGTTCTTGATTTGGCACGATCTTGACATACCGCGAGCTTTGCTGCTATAGTTGGATCTTATGATGTTTCTCCCCCTCTATCCTCTTGTAATGGATTGAGTTTTCCTTTTGAAGTTATCTTATCGGATTGAGTCTTTAAGGATTTGAGAACACTTGATGTATGTCTTGCGTGGGATACCTGTGGTGACAATGGGGTATTCTATTGATTCACTTGACGTATGTTTTGGTGATCAACTTGTGGGTTTTGTGACATTGGGAATCTATGCATAGGGGTTGGCACACGTTTTCGTCTTGACTCTCCGGTAGAAACTTTGGGGCACTCTTTGAAGTTCTTTGTGTTGGTTGAATAGATGAATCTGAGATTGTGTGATGCATATCGTATAATCATGCTCACAGATACTTGAGGTGACAATGGAGTATCTAGGTGACATTAGGGTTTTGGTTGATGTGTGTCTTAAGGTGTTATTCTAGTACAAACTCTAGGATAGATCGAACGGAACGAATAGCTTCATGTTATTGTACTACGAACTCTTGAATAGATCGATCAGAAAAAATAACTTTGAGGTGGTTTCGTACCCTACAATAATATATTCGTTTGTTCTCCGCTGTTAGTGACTTTGGAGTGACTCTTTGTTGCATGTCGAGGGATAGTTATATGATCTAGTTATGTTATTATTGTTGAGACAACCGGCACTAGTGAAAGTATGAACGCTAGGCCTTGTGTCGAAGCATTGCAATACCGTTTGTGCTCACATTTATCATTAGTTACCTTGCTGTTTTTATATTTTTAGATTACAAAAACCTATATCTACCATCCATATTGCACTTGTATCACCATCTCTTCGCCGAACTAGTGGACCTATACAATTTGCCATTGTATTGGGTGTGTTGGGGACACAAGAGACTCTTTGTTATTTGGTTGCAGGGTTGTTTGAGAGAGACCATATTCATCCTACGCCTCCCACGGATTGATAAACCTTAGGTCATCCACTTGAGGGAAATTTGCTACTGTCCTACAAACCTCTGCACTTGGAGGCCCAACAACGTCTACACGAAGAAGGTTGCGTGGTAGACATCAAGCTCTTTTCTGGCGCCATTGCCGGGGAGGCTAGGCAAGCGGCACTCACATCGCATCAATGAAGTTCTTTTCTGGCGCCGTTGCCGGGGAGGTGAGTGCTTGAAGGTATATCTTTAGATCTTGCAATTGAATCTTTTAGTTTCTTGTTTTACCACTAGTTTAGTTTATAAAAGTAAACTACAAAAAGAAATGGAATTGAGGGTGCCTCATATGCTTCATCTTTTTAATGTCTTTCGTGAAAATGATGGAAAGGAATATTGTGCCCAAGTACTAGAAGAAGAATGCATTAAAATGTTTGACACTAAATCTTTGAATGATGAGAATGATTTCAATGTTGCTACTATGAATCCTTTGAATATATATGATGCTAACGATATGCAAAGCCACAAGCTTGGGGATGCTATGTTTGATGAAGATGATATTTTTAGTCCCCCAAGCTTTGATGAGCAAACTTATTTCATAGCATGCCTACTATTTATGATAATAATATTTATGAATGTGGATTTGCAGAGGTCATGACTTTATTTAGCGATGAATCCACTATTTCGGAAGAGGTTCCAATTGATTATGAGAACAAAGTTGCTATCTATGATGATTAGTGTGATGACTTGTATGCTATTAAGAATAATGGTAACCATGAAACTTGTCATCATGATTTTAGTTTTCAATTGGATTATGCCTCACATAATAATTATTTTGTTGAGTTTGCTCCCACTATTATTCATGAGAAGAAATTTGCTTATGTGGAGAGTAATAAAATTTATATGCTCGGGGATCATGAAAAGAATGCTTTATGTGATTGTTATATTGTTGAATTAATTCATGATGCTACTGAAAATTATTATGATGGAGGAATATATGCTTGTAGGAGTTGCAATAATATTAAGTTTACACTCTATGTGCTTAAAATCTTGAAGTTATGCTTGCTTTGCCTTCCTATGCTAGTTAATTATCGTTCCCATAAGTTGTTTGCTCACAAAATCCCTATGCATAGGAAGTGGGTTAGACTTAAATGTGCTAGCCAAATTCTTCATGATGCTCTCTTTATGTATCAATTTTTATCTTTTATGTGAGCATCATTGAAATCGTCATGCCTAGCTAAAAGGCATTAAAGAAAATCGCTTGTTGGGAGACAACCCAATATTTACCCCTACTTTTTTTGTGTGTTCACATGATTAATCTACTGTATTAATCATGTTTTATAGCTTTTGTTTCAATAAAGTGCCAAGTAGAACCTTTGGGAAGACTTGGGTGAAAGACTTTGCGATCTGGCTGTAAAAAACAGAAACTTTGCGCTCACGAGATTAGCTGCCATTTTTTACTCGAGAGTGCTTTTAGGTTGATTTTTTTTGCAGATGATTAATAGACAAATTCCTCACGTGCACCAATTTATTTCAGAATTTTTTGAGTTACATAAGTATTCGAAAGTTACAGATTGCTACAGACTGTTCAGTTTTTTGACAGATTCTGTTTTCTATGTGTTGTTTTCTTATTTAGATGAATCTATGATCGGAGGGTATGAACCATAGAGAAATTGGAATACAGTATATATTACACCAATGTGAATTTATAATGAGTTCACAACAGTATCAAAAGTGGTGATTTATTTTCTTATACTAATGGAGCTCATAAGATTTTCTGTTGAGTTTTGTGTTGTGAAGTTTTCAAGTTTTGGGTAAAGATTCGATGGACAATGGAATAAGGAGTGGCAAGAGACTAAGCTTGGGGATGCCGAAGGCACCCCAAGGTAATATTCAAGGAAAACCAAGAGCCTAAGCTTGGGGATGCCCCGGATGGCATCCCCTCTTCCATCTTCATTCATCGGTAACTTTACTTGGAGCTATATTTTTATTCACCACATGATATGTGTTTTTGCTTGGATCGTCATTTTATTGTGTTTTGTTTTCCTTGTTGTATGAATAATATCCCAATATCTGAAATTCTTAAATGTTAGAGAGTCTTCACATAGCTAAATAATTATCTGACTACTCATTGATCTTCGCTAATATCTTTTTGGAGTAGTTTGTCATTTACTCTCGTCCTTCACTTATATCCTATGAGTAAATGGTTGAATGAATTGCATGTCATAAATCTGAAATAATATATGTTTCATATGCTTATCCCATGGGGATTAATGACTTCACATATAAGAAGGATAAGTGGTAAAATTTATTGGTAGTTAGCAAACATAATATTGGTCACTTGTACAATTCATGAAAGAATATTGAAGGAAGAGAGATTTCACATATAAATATACTATCTTGGACATCTTCTATGATTGTGAGCCTCATTAATTATTTTCAAACTTGAGCAAATTAGTTGAAGTTGGACAAGGAAGACAACATAATGAGTTATGCTTGGGTATATTTGTATAGAAGTTATATTGTTATGGATCCTCCACCATGTGGTGCTTGCTATTTAGAATCTTTGCTAGCCAAAATTTCTGTACTAAGCGGCGATACTACTTGTGCATCCAACATCCTTGAACCAATTTCTTCCATGAGTGTCCACCATATCTAGCTATATGCGGTATTTACCTGTCGTTCCAAGAAAATTTGCATGCGCCAAACTCTAAACCTTCAAATAATAATCTATTTTGTATGCCCGAATCACTCATGTAGAGACTAGAGGTTGTCAGTATCTTCCATGTTAGGTGGGTTATTCTCATGATGAGTGGACTCTACTCATCATTCACGAGAAAATGGCTGGTAACTGGGATGCCCAGTCCTATGATGAAAAGATCAAAAACAAATCGCAAATAATTTAAACAAAACTCCCCCGGTATTGTTGATAGTTGGACGGCACCCATTGTTTCAGACAAGCCTTGGAGTGTGATTGCTGGTGGAGGGGGAGTAAAATCTTTACATTTCTGTTTGGGAACCGCCAATAATGTATCTAGTATGGAAGATATTGGGAACTCTTGGTTGTTATGTTGACAATAAAAGCATACCTCTCACAATTATTTTCATCTCTATTTTAAAAGCTTCGAGCTCTGTCACCTCTACAAATCCCTGCTTCCCTCTGCGAAGGGCCTATCTTTTACTTTTATGCAAGAGTCAGTAGTATTCCTTCTCATTCCAACCTACTCTTTAGTTGGAAAGCATCATGTGATGGGGAAAGATCTAAGCATATATGGCCATTCAAATACATTTGATCATGAATTATTATTGTTGACAATTATCTTTACGATAAATAAGTTGGGAGGCGAAACCTTAAGCCCCTATCTTTCTCTTTGTTCAATGGATGCTATTTGTTCTAAAAATATGCTTTGAGTGGTAGAAATCATGGAAGACTACATGATAGTTGAGTATGTGGGATTTGCTGAATCAAAGTTCTTAAATAGACCCTTCCTGAAAATAAGATGAATTTCAATTGTTTGATGACTGAGAACCTAGTTTTTTAGTTTGCAAGAAAGTTTATGATCTATGCTTTAACATGTGAATAGCTTGCTACTTGATCATGAGAAGTTTTATGAGATGAACTACCGCTATAATATGTAATGATGCTAGAAAAGTGATTGAAATTATCATTGATCAAACTTGTGCACTTGATAGAATTCACACTTCAAAAATTATTTCTTTTATCATTTACCTACTCGAGGACGAGCATGAATTAAGCTTGGGGATGCTGATACGTCTCCAACGTATCTATAATTTATGAAGTATTCATGCTATTAAATGATCCATCTTGGATGCTTTATATGCATTTATATGCTATTTTATATGATTTTTGGGACTAACCTATTAACCTAGAGCCCAGTGCTAGTTTCTGTTTTTCCTTGTTTATGAGTTTTACAGAAAAGGAATACCAAACGGAGTCCAATTGACGTGCTAATTTTTGATGATTTTTTATGGACCAAAAGAAGCCCCTGGAGTAAAAGAGTTGGGCCAGAAGAGTACCGAGCTGTCCACGAGGATGGGGGGCGCACCCTACCCCCTGGGCGTGCCCCCTATCTCGTGGACGACTCGGAGACCACCCTGACGTGAGACCGACGCCAAAAAACCCTATATATACAGAAACCCCCGAAAATAAACCTAAATCGGGAGTTCTGCCGCCGCAAGCCTCTGTAGCCACCAAAAACCAATCGGGGCCCTGTTCCAGCACCCTGCCGGAGGGGGGATGCATGACCGGTGGTCATCTTCATCATCCCGGCACTCTCCATGACGAGGAGGGAGTAGTTCACCCTTAGGGCTGAGGGTATGTACCAGTAGCTATGTGTTTGATCTCTCTCTCTCTCTCATGTTCTTGATTTGGCACGATATTGATGTACCGCGAGCTTTGCTACTATAGTTGGATCTTATGATGTTTCTCCCCCTCTGTCTTCTTGTAATGGATTGAGTTTTCCCTTTGAAGTTATCTTATTGGATCGAGTCTTTAAGGATTTGAGAACACTTGATGTATGTCTTGCGTGGCATACCTGTGGTGACAATGAGGTATTCTATTAATTCACTTGATGTATGTGTTGGTTATCAACTTGCGGGTTCTGTGACCTTGGGAATCTATGCATAGGGGTTGGCACAGGTTTTCAACTTAAATCTCCGGTAGAAACTTTGGGGCACTCTTTGAAGTTCATTGTGTTGGTTGAATAGATGAATCTGAGATTGTGTGATGCATGTCGTATAATCATGCCCACGGATACTTGAGGTGACAATGGAGTATCTAGGTGACATTAGGGTTTTGGTTGATGTGTGTCTTAAGGTGTTATTCTAGTACGAACTCTAGGATAGATCAAACGGAAAGAATAGCTTCGTGTTATTTTACTACGGACTCTTGAATAGATCGATCAGAAAGAATAACTTTGAGGTGGTTTCGTACAATACAATAATCTCAGCGTTTGTTCTCCGCTATTAGTGACTTTGGAGTGACTCTTTGTTGCATGTCGAGGGATAGTTATATGATCCGGTTATGTTATTATTGTTGAGAGAACTAGCACTAGTGAAAGTATGGACC
The DNA here is from genome assembly GCA_902687465.1 of Secale cereale. Lineage (NCBI taxonomy): Eukaryota > Viridiplantae > Streptophyta > Magnoliopsida > Poales > Poaceae > Secale > Secale cereale. Next base: position 603,502,496 of record LR738712.1, read on the forward strand.
TAGGCCTTGTTTCGAAGCATTGCAATACCATTTGTGCTCACTTTTATCATTAGTTACCTTGCTGTTTTTATATTTTCAGATTACAAAAACCTATATCTACCATCCATATTGCACTTGTATCACCATCTCTTCACCGAACTAGTGCACCTATAAAATTCACCATTGTATTGGGTGTGTTGGGGACAGAAGAGACTCTTTGTTATTTCGTTGCAGGCTTGTTTGAGAGAGACCATCTTCATCCTACGCCTCCGAAGAATTGATAAAACTTTAGGTCATCTACTTGAGGGAAATTTGCTTCTGTCCTACAAACCTCTACACTTGGAGGCCCAACAACGTCTACAATAAGAAGGTTGCATAGTAGACATCAGCGTGCCCCACGCACGGCCGACGCCTCCGCCATTCGACCACCACTCACTCCGGCCGCCCTAACCACTTCCAGCCTTCCCCGACTCCACCACCACACTCCCCACTTCCTGCAGGTCCGTCCCAACCCTCTTGACCTCGCCGGAGCTGCCAGTTTCACCAGAGAGCATCACCGTTGACCCGCCCCTGTCCTTCTAGGTGCTCCTCCGCCCCCGCGTCCTCCTCTTCTCCTCGGAGCCAGCTGACCCCCTAGACGGACGCGCCGCACTGTCCTGCAACCGCCGGTGGCCTTGGCCGGGCAGGAGACGGCCGGAGCCGCCTAGGCCCCTCGCCGGCGTTGCCCCTCCCCTGCTCCTCCTCTGTCTTGATTGGGACAGAGGGGGAGGAAGAAGACAAGCCCCGTGCCCCCTCCTGCCAGTGGACCCCGGCTGACCCCACGTGGAAGTTATCCCAGCCCTGGGCTCGCGTGTTTTAAGTGGAAGTGTAATTCAAGAATACGTTTTCAACATTCTAAAAGTGTATTCTTAGTCTCCTTCTTCTAAAATTACGCTTTCCCATTTCAGAAAGTGTATTTCCCTCTTCTTTTGCCTAAAGTGCGTTTTCTAACTCAGAAAGCGTATTTTCTGAAATCCATTTCTGTCTTATCCACTCACGGACGCGGCTATGAATATTATTTTTACAGAAAAGTCCCTGATCTTCTACACCTCATAACTCCACAACCGTAACTCCGGTCGAAGGAGAACCGTCCGGCGTTTCGTTTCGCGGCTTCACCGCACTTCTTCCTGGAGTCTCCGTCACCCCCAGGCAAGCCACAACAGCCACTTGCATGGTAGCCATCCAGTAGCCATGGTTTCTACTTGAATATTTAATAAAAGTTTGCATGTTATATGCCTATATGTTTACTACTGCTATTGTTGTTTCGGTTATACTCGTGGTTTCATGCTCACTCTCATGCTATGTTTTGATGCATCATGGTATCTTGTACTACTCGGTAGTATCTTGTTAACATGTTATGCTTGGTAGTAGAAGTACATGCTAGTAGTAGTAATGCTCATTTGTTGCATGTTTGTCGTCTGCTATCTAGTACCATTGTTATGCATGTTTCGTTGCAGCTAGTTGGTTACATGCTTACTAGGTAGTATCCTTGTTATATTCTTGCATGGTATTTATTTATGGTGGTAGTAGTCATGCTATGATCATGTTTAATATTATGCTTATGCTCGTCAGTATGCCATGCTCATTTGGATATATGATCCATTGTGGTTATGCTCGATGATTATGTTGCACCTCCATGTTTATGTTGATAGTATGTTCATGCATCGTAGTTGCATCATGTTTTTGTATTATGGATCAGCTATTTGCATTCAAGTTTAACCGGATAATAATGAAGTTGAACAACTGTTGGTGAGTCATGGTGCCACTGAATCGAGCTAACCATTGCAACCACACTTGCCTTTATGGGAAGGACCTAACTGGGTCTATTGTTATACCTCTCGACAGTGCGTCCAACGAGGGAAGGTTATGGGCGCGTGCTACCCTGATCAGGTAGGCGGACATAAACCTTGTGTGCCCGTTGTTGTGGTTATGCTACCTTGTCCCCGTTTGGGACAGTTTATGTTTTGCCACGACGGTGGTTGTTGATGCCTTTGGTAGGCACGGGGCCACCCATTACTTAGCCCAAAGGGGAGTTGGTTGAAGTGGCCTGGAGAGTGTCATGGCAGTAGAAAGGTTTTGTCGGAGCGCTGTTGGTCCACCCGAATGGTTGAGCGAGGCCATAGGTTCCGTGGTGTGGGTACAGTGTGCTAACATCTGCAGAGTGTGTTTTAATCTATCGATAGCCATGCCCGTGGATATGGGCCCAGTTCTTAGTCGGTCACACTATGAGCCAATGGTAATAATAAAAATGGGCGTAATAATAACCACGGTTCGATGATGAGAAAGAAGTTGGTTGATCTTTATTTGATCGTGAGAGGGCCACCGTGGTATCGAGGAAACCGAGTGGATGGATATTTGTGGTGTTATGTGAGAGTCGAGGGTAAAGGTCAAGCTCCTTGTGTTCATGAAATGATCACTGAGGTATGGTAATACCAAGATTGATTGGATCCATAGATGATCGTGTGATGTCTGTGATGGTAAGTTTGTGCATGTGATGGTTACGAGGTAACCCGTCAGAGTAAGTCGGTGCATGATCGCGTCATCATGTTGCATGTTAGTATTATCATATGTTTATGCCATGATCGTATTGTGCTTATTATGTCATGTTCAGTTGACGCATGCCATGTTGTTCTATTATTATTAAGCTCGTGATTGATTTAACCTGCTAATGTCATGCTATTGTTGTATTGACTGCTTTTGGTTTACTGTGAGGTTGCAAGTAAATTCAATGTACTGACCTAGCGTGTACTGCCAGCTTGCAGGTCATGCCTGGATTGCTTGCTTGTTTTGGTGTGGTTCCTGTGTTCGCAAGCTAGGATAAACGTTCCAGCCAGACTCCCTGCAGATTGGAGTCCCTCATCGTCGTTCGTTGTTCCGCTGCCAGTAGTTGTTCCGCTGCCTCGAGTTGTTATGCTGCTTGCATAGGGAAACTATGGTTGGCGTAGTGTCTGCGTGCCGATGTTATTCAATGTAATATTGAAGACCCTGTATTCAGATTCGTGTTACAATAGAAAGTTGGTTTGTTCTAGGCTAAGCAGTGCCGTATTCCATAAGACTTCATCTCGATCTCTGGGCTGGAATACGGGGCATTCCGGTTTCTCTGAACTGGGGTGCCACAGCGCTTGGTATCAGAGCAGGTCTGGCTGTAGAGCGTCCAAGTCCACTGGAACGTTAGGAAACGGTAGTATAGGGTCTGGTTGTTACCCTTGCTTGCTGCATTTGGTTGTTGCATTTGTTTGCTGCATATAGTATTGTTCGGTTACGTCTAACCCCTATTTCGTGCGTAGATGGCGGTCAACTTCCATGAGTTCAGCGCCATCCCCATAGCTCCCAGTGTTGTTCCTATTGTATTCAATCCCACTCATACACCTCTCAGCTTTGCCACCCTCCTTGGAGACATGTGGCGCATCATTTATCCCCACGGAGATCCACCTCATTACCAAGTATTCCAGTTTTCTGCCGCAGGAAGAATCCTGGAGTATGTTGCTCATGTCCATCTGTCAGCCCCGATTCATGTTGGTAAGCACACCTATAGTTTCCATGGTGCTTACGGCGCTACTCCGGAGCGTTTCGTTCAGCTTGCCGCAATGGCAGGAATCACCGGTCTTCGTCGTCAAGAGAGCATGGTGCAAGAGACCCGTGCTTATCAGTATTATCCCACCATCGTCGAGAACCCTAAGCGGATCTAGTTCCCAACTGTCAACCCCCAAGATGACCCGGCTATCCTCGCCATGTCCCGATACATGACGTCTGAGTGTCTTCTTATTTCCGAGTTAGTCAGAGACGTCATTCGAGCCAGGAGATTGCTTGGTGCCACCCTACCCTAGTCTCCGCCAGCTTCTCCAACCCCTCCACCTCATTCATCCAGAGTTCCAAAGTTAGCAGTTCCACTCGCTACTCCCTTAGTTTCCTCATCAGCTCCCGAGCGTTTTCTCAAGCATAGGGTGTAGTCCTTCGTGTAGTGCATGTGCATTTGCTCTAGTATTATGCTTGTGTGTGACTGTGTGAAATAGTTTGTAGCTTGTTTGTTGTGTGCTTGGTTGCAATCGATCCTTTTCTCGTGCTTCTTTATTTGAATCTTTGCTGTTACCCCCTTATGAAAATTGCTCATCAACCGACACCGGATCAGAAGAAGCCGTGAAAAGCAAAGATATGTCCCAAGGTACTACGATAAAGGCAATAAGGTTTTCAGCTGACAGCATTGTATTGCAGACATCCGGTCTGGATACAAATTATATCCTGCTCAGACTTTCAGAAACAAGTACACGTCAAAGATCCACCATTATTATAGCAGGAGAACAAAATTGGATCCAAGTCCAACATGCATTTCAAGTCAGAGGTATGGTCAGTACACAATGATTGATTCTGCCATGGGTCAGTTTTGGAAGCATGCGACACCCAGAAGTCTGTCCAAATATCCAAGGAATTCAGCAAGGACAACCAGATAATTCTTTTCATACAAGATATTCATTCACAACGAAAATCAGCCCAGTCCTTCTCTACAATTTATCAGCAAAGCATACAAGGCAAGATTCCCAAGTCTGCATCAGTAAGGTATAAATGGATGGTTTCCTGTGCAAGATATTCAGTCTTCTTCAATAAGATACCGCACAAGCTTCTGGCATAAGGTACCAAGTCTCCCCTAGTAAGTCTTTAAGGAGGGAAGCTTATGAAGTACGGTACCCAGTCTTCCTCAGCAAGCTATCCGCCGAAAGCTTCGAGCGCAAGCCATCTAGTCTTCCTCAGCAAGATATCCCGATGGCTTTTGACGCAAGATGTTCAGTCTTCTTCAGTACGACACTGGTAAAAGAAAATAAACAATGGATTGTCAGCATATGTCGGTGTTTTTCATGTGGCAAATCTACAGCAGTTAAGTCAAAAATAAGAATAAGTCAGAACAAAGGTATGCCTCGAGAAACCGATATTTCTTCATACAGTGGGTATACTGTCAAGATTAGGCAAGTCCTTCGCACAAGGAAGAATTCATGGTACGCATCCGACAACCTCACTGGATATGTAAGTGAAGGAAAACCAGTGGGTGATGCAAGAATCGACAAGTCTTGAAGAAAGACAACATTGAGACACCATCTTGGCAGTAATTATCAAGATCAGCCCCCCGCACATCTGACAAGGTGATGTTATTAATCTTGGCACTGTCAGTCATAGTCAACAATAGTAATGAGATATGTACAAACACACGTGAGCCAGATAAATAAACTAAGACTCCAGACATAAACAAGACCAAGGTATGATTGCAAGGCATTGCCCATGACAAAACTCAGGGTCCCAAAATAATCAAGGATATAAGGCCCAGCTCTTTCGGTTAAGGATCCAGACAAAGAAGACAATAATGAAGGAGCAACACTGAAAATATAGTAAGGGCCTCATCGCAAGGCAACCAGCTCAGTCAACAGTGTATGCTCAGAACTGTCAGCATTGAATACCCGAGGCTTTGAAATCCGACCCCAGGACAACACAATATATGGACCTCGGCAACTGTGCTAAAGTAGTGCACAACCTACTATTCCCATGAGTATACCGGCAAAATGAAGAATCAGTGTGAAAGCACATACTTTGAGGATTGTTATTTCTTGCATATGGGAAACAATTACAGAATAGCCAGCCATGAGCAAGGTTCTTTGCCAAGATCATCATCAGACAAGTCTGCAAATGTCATCATCAGGAGATGGTGCATTTTTTTATCAGTCATGACAAGCGACAGTTAAACCTTTAGCACAAATTGGATACTCAGGACTGTGAAGCCAGTCAAGATAAACCAGAACTCCTGCAGTATGTCAGAATCCATCAGAAGGCCGAGTATGATTCCTATCACTATTATAAACTCAGAAGGTATGCATATATTCAAGCAATCCGATATTTGGGTAGAAGAGATTCCTAGTTCCATGGGAAGATGTGTTCCCAACTCCGTGGAATATTCTCAGTACTCGATACGAGAATAACAACTCCAGCAAGGATCAATATCGAGAAGGACACGTATGTCAGCAATGATAATTTTTCGGACCTCAGCTAAGCCAGCAGATGTGAAGGGAAAAATTTGAGACAGTATGAACAGGAACATGTGAGGAAAGTTCTGTCAAAATGTGAGGTACAGCAAAGCACCCCAGATCAAGGTAGTCAGTCAGACCGAATTCAGTGGAAATATTATATGGCAATAAATGGAGAAACCAGAGTTGGAAACGGTTTCTTCAAGTCAGAATATTTACTTATACCTAAGCACACAAATCTTGAGGAAGAGATTTCTTAAAGGGTGGAAGGTTTGTAACAGCCTGGATTTTGCCCTTTCCTTTTTCCTTTGATTTTCTTGGACTTGTTGTTTTGATTTGATTTTGTGTGGCTATGTGGTTCTGAAACTTGGGAAGATTCTGCCTTCCTAGGTTTTATAGAGGCTTGCTATCCTCATCATCATTCCAAGACCATGTCATTTTAATCCTTGACCCAAATCCAATATTCTCTTTCCAAGGAATATTCCTTTTTTATTAAAGGAATGACCCTATTTGCCCTAGGTTGTGAAGCAACCTATATTTCTGTCACTCCTTAAATTCCCAAATAATTCTCATAAATTATTTGGGTCCTATCTTGCTCATATATGACAAAATATTTCATTGCCATGTTCAAAAATAATCCTCCAATAATCATTTTCCCATTCTACCCTAAATGGCACTTTGCAAAGCAAGTGCTATTTATCTTTGCCCAACTGCCTCCAAACTTTTGCACATCTTATACTGTCCATATCATTGCTATGTGCCAAATTTCATACTCATTTGCCTAGTAAATATTTTTCAGTGATTTTCCAAAGTTTCTGTCCAGAAGGGAACTTTCTGAAGGAAGTATATTCTAGGCATATCCAAATGAGTTGAAACACTTGGCACATCCTTCATACGATCAAATCATCACTCTCCACCAAATTTGAGCTCATGTAACTTACCTATGTGAGCCCAGCTCCAAATCTTAGTTTCTGGTCAGATTTTCATTTTGTGAAGCAACCATATTTTATATTGCTTCATTTAAGTTGAAAATTTTCCATGACAGTCTCCTATCTATATTAACTCCCTCCACCAAGTTTTGGCCCATTTCATCTAGCCAATTGCCCTATGCAGTTGTTCCAAGTTTCTGTCCAGAATGATGCTTTATGAAGCAAGTGCAATTTTGGTTCATCCAAATGGCATGAAACTTTTTGGACACCTTCATATATTCAAATCATTAGGCCATACCTATTTTCAGCTCGATCCAAGCTAGCATGTGAGTGCTACTTTAGGGTTTGCTATTGTGGCCAGTATGGCACTTTGCACTACAAGTTCTAGCCAAACCCCTTAGTATGAGCTGAAACCTTGCTATCTTACTCACCTTAGTGAGTGATAAATGCCAGTCAAATCTCATACTAATCATCCCAACCAATCCTCTTCAATTCACGTCATACACCTTGCTGCCAAATTGGTTTGGATCCACCAGCAAATCACTTCTTTGCCCCTGGACCAAGATGTTACCGCATTTGGCGTATCATGGTCGACTCGGCCAGAACGTGCCATTTGGTACAGCTCACGCGGTGACCACGAGTCGCGCCAGCCAAATCTGTGCTCTGGCACGTTGTCATCCATGTTCCCGTCGCCTTCCTCCGTGTCTCGACCTCCATTAATGTCCTCAGGTAGCCCGTGCTCGTATGCAGCTTCTCGTGCCTCTCCACTGCCTTATCTCGTCGTGGTTTACTCCCTGTCGAGCACGCCCGTGACCTGCCTTCTATCACCTCCATTGGCGTTGAGCTGGAGCTCTCTAGAGCCTCCCCGAGCTCTCCCCGGGCCTATATATAGGACCCCAAGCTACTCTCGCACCTCACCAGCCTCTCCTTTTCCCTCCTCGACCACCGAAGCCACCCCACTCCTCTTCTGTCCGCCGCCGATCACCATGGCCGCCTCGGCCTATGCATGATTCCGGCAAGCCTAGCCCTCCTCTCCTCCTCCGACCACATCCACTAAGTCCCCCTTATTCCACTAAGTCGCCCCAACCCCTCGTTCAACGCTAGAGTCCACCCTCACCATGTGCCCCACGCATGGCCGCCGCCTTCGCCGTTCGGCCATCGATCACTCCGGCCACACTAGCCACTTCCAGCCTTCCCCGACTCCACCACCGCACTCCCAATTTCCTAGAGGTCCGTCCCGACCCTCTTGACCTTGCCGGAGCTGGCAGTTTCGCCGGAGAGCATCACCGTCGACCCGCCCCTGTCCTTCTCGGTGCTCCTCCGCCCCGGTGTCCTCCTCTTCTCCCCCGAGCCGGTCGACCCCCCGGACGGACGCATTGCACCGTCCTGCACCCGCCGGTGGCCTTGGTCGAGCGGGAGACGGCCGGAGCCGCCTGGGCCCCTCACCGATGTCACCCCTCCTCTGCTCCTCCTCTGTCTTGATTGGGACAGAGGGAGGAGGAAGAAGACGAGCCCTATGCGCCCTCCTCTTGCCAGTGGACCCCGCGTGACCCCACGCGAAAGTGACCCCAGCATTGGGCCCGCGTGTTCTAAGTGGTAGTGTAATTCAGGAATACGTTTTCAGTATTCTGAAAGCGCATTCCTAGTCTCCTTCTGCTAAAACTACGCTTTCCATTTTCAGAAAGCGTATTTCCTCTTATATTGCCTAAAGTGTGATTTCTAACTGAGAAAGCGTATTTTCTGTAATCTGTTTCTGTCTTATCCACTCAGGGATCGGACTGTGAATATTATTTTTACACAAAAGTCCCTTATCTTCTACACCTCATAACTCCGCAACCGTAACTCCGATCGAGGTGAAACCAATGCTCACGTCTTCGTCTCGTCGAGCTCTTTCTGTTGGTGCCACTTTCACTAGGTGTTCACACTGTGAAAATGACCATGTTTCCCATTCCCTTATCTAGCCCCCTCCAAAGGCGAACCGTCCGGCGTTTCGTTCCTTGGCTTCACCGCACTTCTTCCCAGAGTCTCCGTCACCCCCAGGCAAGCCAAAACATCCACTTGCATGATAGACGTGAAGTAGCCATGGTTTCTACTTGAATATTTAATAAAAGTTTGCCCGTTATCTGCCTGCTTGTTTACTACTACTATCGTTGTTTCGGTTATGCTTGTGGTTTCATGCTCACTATCATGCTATGTTCCGATGCACCATGATATCTTGTACTACTTGGTAGTATCTTGTTCACATGTTATTCTTGGTAGTAGAAGTACATGCTAGTAGTAGTAATGCTCATATGTTGCATGTTTGTCGTCTGCTATCTAGTACCATTGTTATGCATGTTTCGTTGCAGCTAGTTGGTTACATTCTTACTTGGTAGTATCCTTGTTATATTCTTCCATGGTATTTATTTATGGTGGTAGTAGTCATGCTATGATCATGGGTAATATTATGCTTATGCTCGTCAGTATACCATGCTCATTTGGATATATGATCCATTGTGATTATGCTCGATGATTATGTTGCACCTCCATGTTTATGTTGATAGTATTCTCATGCATCGTAGTTGCATCAAGTTTTTGTATTATGGCTCAGCTATTTGCATTCAAGTTTAACCGGATAATAATGAACTTGAACAACTGTTGGCTGAGTCATGGTGCCACTGAATTGAGCTGACCAGTTCAACCACACTTGCCTTTATGGGAAGGACCTAACTAGGTCTATTATTATGCCTCTCGCCGGTGCCTCCAACGAGGGAAGGTTATGGGCGCGCGCTACCATGCTCAAGTAGGCGGACATAAAACTTGTGTGCCCATTGTCGTTGTTATGGTACCTTGTCCCCGTTTGGGACCATTTATGTTTTACCACGACGGTGGCCGTTGATGCCTTTGGTAGGCACGGGGCCACCCATGACTTAGCCCAAAGGGGAGTTGCTCGAAGTGGCCGAGAGAGTGTCATGGCAGTAGAATGGTTTTGTCGGAACATCGTTGGTCCACCCGAATGGGAGAGTGAGGCCATGGGTTCCGTGGTGTGGGTACAGTGTGCTAACCTCTGCAGAGTGTGTTTTAACCTATCGATAGCCGCGCCCGTGAATATGGGCCCAGTTCGTAGTCGATCACACTATGAGCCAATGGTAATAATAATAATGTGCGTAATAATAACCCCGGTTCGATAATGAGAAAGTAGTTGGTTGATCTATATGTGATCGTGAGAGGATCATCGTGGTAGCGAGGATACCAAGTGGATTGATATTTGTGGTGTTATGCGAGAGTCGAGGGTAAAGTTCAAGCTCCTTTTGGTCACGAAATGATCACTAAGGTATTGTAATACCAAGCTTGATTGGATCCTGAGATGATCGTGTGATGTGTGTGATGGTAAGTTTGTGCATGTGATGGTTACGAGGTAACCCGAGCAGAGTAAGTCGGTGCATGATTGCGTCATCATGTTGCATGTTAGTATTATCATATGTTTATGCCATCCTCGTATTATGCTGATTATATCATGTTCAGTTGACGCATGCCACGTTGTTCTATTATTACTATGCTCATAATTGATTTAGCTAATGCCATGCTATTGTTGTCTTGACTGCTTTTGGTTTATTGTGAGCTTGCAAGTACATTCACTGTACTGACCTGACGTGTCATGCCAGTTTGCAGGTTGTGCCTGGATTGCTTGCTTATTTTGGTGTGGTTCCTATGTTCGCGAGCTAGGATAAACGTTCCAGCCAGAGTCCCTGCGGATTGGAGTCCATCATCGCCGTTTGTTGTTCCACTGCCAGTAGTTGTTTTGTTGCCTCGAGTTGTTATGCTGCTTGCATAGGGCAACTGTGGTTGGTGTAGTGTCGCCGTGCCGATGTTATTCATTGTAATATCGAAGATCTTGTACTAATATTTGTGTTATAATGGAGAGCTGGTTTGTTCTATGCTAAGCAGTGCCGTATTCCAGAAGAGTTCATCTCCAAGTCTGGGATGGAATACGGGGCGTTCCGGTTTCTCTGAGCTGGGGTGCCACACCTCTCAAGTTATCGCTGAGCCACAACTGTAGTAGTTCTTGTCTACAGTCATCCATTTATTTCTTGGAGAAAACAAATAAGTTGCCAATTATATATAAACAAGTTTAGTAGGGATGAATACGAAATAATTTTAAATAAACAATATAAATTACTGAACAAATTCCTTTGAGAAACTCACACAAAGGTAGAAATGGAATCATGTCCACACACACCAAAATGTTGATATTATCTTTAGGGTCATCTTCAGGACCAATATTGAAGGTTATTTTCATATCCTGCTGAAATTCGTAGGCCTTGCATACTCCTCTCCAATTTGAACAACTAAAATGTGAGTCATTTACTACATTGTAGACCTTAACTGTGAAGAAGAAATAATGTTTCATGTTTAGGTGAGCTTTCTTCGTGTCCATACACCCCCTATCTTCAAAAATGAGCTTCTCTCAGACATACGGTCTTGAATATCAGGGGATGCACTAGTCGAATTGTGAAAAAAAATCGAAATTACTCATTAAATAAATACATCACAAGTCATGCTTAATTATGAAAAATATACTTACCATCGTTACATATCGTAAAATGTTCGAAGTTCTCCTTCACCGTGAGGGTGAAGCACCTATCGTTATTTAGGTGAGGCTTCTCGCACATACCCATATTGTCGATGCAGTAATCGCACTTAGGGATCCTATCATCATCAGACATTTACTACGTTAATAATTAAAAGATTAAAAATTGACGACAATTAACATGAACTCCAGACACAGGTCATTACTCAGCACAGGTTGACTTTGGGTCTATCGAGTCTTCCTTGAAAACTCTCATCTCACGTGGAGTATATGGTGGGCACTTCATCTCTAATATTGCTACTATTGGTAATGGTCGTTCCTCCCTTATTTCATGAGTGCATTACACCAAAATGTCCAGCACACGAGAAATAAGGAGAGGCGACCCCCACGACAACACTTGGGATTATTCCTCTTTGATATATCGATTATCGGTGATGGTCGCATCCCCCGTGCGTCGTGCATCTCCAAGGTCTATCATGACGAGAAGAGGAGGAAGCGACCCCCACCCACCCCCACCACCCGACAACAGTCGGGAATCTCCCTCTATAAAATTCACACGAGGAGCCCCAACAGACTGAAAGTCAACCTATTACATATATCAAGTAATGACATAAAAATGGCCTATGTTTTGCCGGAATGTCGTTTAGTTCTCGTCCCGCAAATCACGGGCACTCGATATGTCCTACTTTCTAGAACAAGTCATGCCAAAATTCACGGCAAGTTCTGGCATGACCTTTTTCATTGGAATCTCACGTCAGATGCCAGGGGGCGGCTTATCATGGGTGGAGCCAAGAGGACGTCGTCAGGCCCTAGAAGCGGGAATGAGCACGAGCTCGATCGTACACGGGAACGTACACGAGATGTACCCAAGTTCGGGGATCTTCGGGGAGATAACACCCCTAGTCCTACTCTACGGGGTCACCACATGGTGACTATGATCACAAGTATACAAGCTTGCTCCTTGAGGTGTAATGCTAGGGGAGGAAGAAGGGCAGGGCTAGCTCTCTTCTCCTAGTTGTGGTGTGTGGTGGAATGGGGGTATAACTCAACCCTTTGCATGGGTGAACCCTGGGGGGGTCTTATAGGCCGATCCCCAGGGGTACAATGGTAATATGTCCGGGTTGTGGGACCCGGGTGTTTGTGTCTAGAGTCGCCGGGTTCCCCGTCGGCTGCTAGAGCCCACCTGTAGAGGGCCCCGCCGACTGCCGAGAATCCAGCCGACAAGTAGGGCCCGTCGCCTATTGGCCATGCTGATTGCCTTTTATTGTGGCGTCGTCCTTGCTGACGAGGGCGGAGTCATGCTTCGCATGGCTACAGTCCCACACCACGCGTGTTGGTATCCGCCTGGTCGGGGCGCGATGTATCCATGCTCCCCCGAATTCCGGGGGGGGCAGGTAGTAGTGTTGCCACGCTCCATCTTGGTCATGGTCGATGAGTGCAGACTCCGAGGGGGAAGGGCCGGCAGCTAGGAGCCGACCTGCTCCTGGGGCCGCCTCATAGGGGCGCACCACCTTCTGGAAACCGGCCAGGAAACCGGTCGTATGCCTAGTCGGCCTGAGGGGCTTGGGCAGCCCCGATGCCTTGAAATATCCTTAGGTGCGGATGAGGCTACCCGGGGTACATAACCCCGACAGTAGTCCTCGAAGCTGGTGAGGTGTCATGGCTCGAAGCCGGGGTGCCTCAGGAGTTTCCTCTTCTGGGAGATCCGATGCCTTTGTTCGTCTGGCTGATGGAAGTCGCATGCCGGGAGTTGGTCGAGGTGGATTTGAATGGTCGAGGAGGGCGGCACGTGGCCCGCTCCTGTGTGGTGCGCTTGCCTCCCATCGTACGCCTGCCACGCGTCGCTGGCAAGCCAGGACGGCCTGCCAGCCCACGCGCGCGATGGGACGTCGCCTCAGGCTCGGGCCTACCACTACATGGTCTCAACATGCGTGCGGATCCGCTACGGCCGAGGTGGGCGGTTGCGCGGGGCAGAGTGAATGTGCACCATGATGGGGCGGGATTAGCGGGGTCGTGCGGGCGTGGGCACCGTTAATCCCACGCCTCCCACGAAGCGTCGCCTCGGCCCCACCACTCCGGCTGCATAAATAGGGGAGGAGGGGCGGCCAAACGCACGCGCGCCCCCTCCCTTCTCTTCTTCTTCCTTGCTCCTGCTCATGTGCCTTCTCGCCACTGCCGCGCCACCGCACGTAGCTGACACGCCGCCGCAGCTTCATCACCGCCCAGCTTCGCCGCTCCACCTTGCCACGGTTCTGCCAGGCCACCGCGAGCCATGGCGCAAGGCAAGTGGGACGGCTCCAACGTCCATGACGGGAAAATTGAGTTCCTCTGTGTGACACGAAGGATTCCTGTCGAGGCATGTGTGGGGACACGCATTCCGTATGAGCAGGAGATCATGTCGGCACCGCGGGATGGTGAGTATGTCGTCTTCCGGAGCCACTTCCTCACCGGATTTGGCTTGCAGGCGAGTGGCTTCCTCCGCGCCTTCCTCAACTTCTAGCGCCTTCAACCCCATCACCTCACCTACAACATGGTGGTGTTGCTTTCCTCCTTCGCGGCCTTCTGCGAGGGCTATCTCTGCATCCTGCCCACAATCACTATGTGGGGCAGGCTCTTCTATCTAAAACTAGGGACTCAGGCAAAGGGCGAGCCGGCCCAGTGCGGCACCTATGTTAGAGTGTGGCGCGCCGGCTCCGGGACCCGCTTTCCTGCCATCTCTTTGCTGGAGTCGGCAAAGTTGTGGTAGAACTCCTACTTTTACTTCTGCAACCTTCACCCGATGCATGACTACATCAACCTGTCAGCTTTCGCGATTGGCCCGCCTAGCGAGACGCGGAACAACTGGGGACAGCAACCCGCAAGGCCGTTGTCGGCTACTATCACCAACGTCCTCATCCGGATGTAGGAGATGATGGAGTCGGAGGGCCTCCAGCCAGCGGACTTGTTGGCTACCTTCGTCCAGCATTGGGTTTCGCCCCTCCAAGCCTGGCCTATCTGATTTGCGACATGAGTGGCCGATAAGACTCGTGCCGGATGTCGACCAAGGAGTTACTGACCGTGGAGGTGCTCCGCCTTGTCAACTACTTCTCAGGAAGCCAGCTCAGTGAGACCGACTGGCGTTTCTGCAAGGAGCCATACAGCAACGCCAACCCGCCGCTGTCGGTTAGTTATCTGGTCCCTACTCTTTACTCAAGACGCAATCTTCATCCGATCTGACCACCCAAACGCGGCACAGCGCTTCCCTGGTTAGGTAGCAGTCGGCGTGCCGGCTCCGGGCCACCAATGGATGGCGGACCGGGAGGAGAGCGACATAGGTGACCCCGAGTTGGGGGCGGCCGTGTTGGAGGACAGAGGTGAAAAGGATGCCATCGGCGAGGCAGCGATGGGGGAGGCGGCGGTGTTCAGGATTGGACAGATGATGATGAAGACGGCGACGGGCAACACTACCCCGAGGGTGCCGACAAGGCGGGCGGCGGCTCCTCGATGGCGTGGCCTACAGGCGGAGTGCCGACTGGTGCGCCCGGCGCTTCTAAGGGCCAGCTTGACGAGATGTTCGGCGGACGGCTGGACAAGAAGGCTAAACAAGCGGCCGCCACCAAGTGGCAAGAGGCAGTCAAGATGGTCGCCCTCCGAAAGGGCCCAAAGGAGCGCCCGATGGTGTTCGGGTAAGTGCGTCGAACATGCACTGTTCTGTCTTGGTTGTTTCTTTCTCGCAATCCTCTCACCTCCCCTGGCTCCCCTCTGGCCCATCTTTGGTTCTTCGCGAAGCTTCATGTACGGTGATTTTTCCTATATTTTTCCTGGAATTTTTGGAGCACTTTTAATATGGGGGAAACCTGAAATCGAAAAACAGCAGAAAACAGGAACTGGCACTGTGGTGCACTGAGTTAATAGGTTAGTCCAAATATGATCAAAAGTGTATGGAAGTGCATCAATATCATAGCAATATCACACAAAAGAAGCATGGAGCTGATACGTCCAAAACGTATCTATAATTTCTGCTTGCTCCATGCCACTTTTGGGTGATATTGCTATGATATTCATACACTTCCATACACTTTTGATCATATTTGGACTAACTTACTAATCCAGTGCACCCCAGTGCCAGTTTCTGTTTTCGGCTGTTTTTGTATTTCAGGTTTTCACGTTTCGAGAACTGCCCAGAAAAATCCAGAAAAATAATATAAAAAATCAGCGAACCGGAAACAACACTGCGTCCGAAGGGCGGCCTGGGGGGGCCACAGGGGCTCCAGGCGCCCTGTGGGCGCGCCCCCCCTGGGCCGCGCCGGGGGGGCGCCTGGGCCCCCCGAGGCTCCCCTGGTGCCCTACTTTGGCATATATTTAAAGGGTTCCCCGTAACCCTCAGAACAGGACTTCTTTTCGTGATCCCATCTCTGTTCCGCCGCCGCCGCCGCTTCCAAGATCGGGAGCACCAGGAGAACTCTTCCCGGCACCCTGCCGGAGGGGAGGATCACCACCGGGAGCTTCTCCACCACCATGGACGCCTCCCGGATGACTCATGAGTAGTCTCCCTTGGACCATGAGTCCATGACCAGTAGCTATGTGATGTTCTCCTCCCGTTCTTGTGCTTCACTAATTAGTCCTCGTGAGCTGCCCTACATGATCGAGGCACCTATGTAATCCTTATGTTGTTGCCATGTTGAGTTTGCTGGGATCCGATGGATTATGAGATTATGTTCAGATTGATCTTGAGTAATATATTTGATTCACCTCTTTTATATTTTAGTTCATAAGTAATTCTTGCATGTTGTCCGTTGTTATTTATTGCTTTGGCCGAGTAGTAAGTAGTGACTCCAAGAGGGAACGTTATGCTCGATTGTGGGTTCATGCCCCTCGATGACTAGCTTGAGTGACAGAAACATGAGTCTAGGGGATGTGCTGTTGCCACAAGGGGGAAAACAACGGTGCTTGTGCCCGCGGGTGGAAGGATTGTTTACTTTACGCAAAGTTCTTTTAATGCAGTTGTCTGTTGCATTGAGTCTACACTATGGGTGGGACTCGCAACTTAATACCAGCGAGATGTTCTAGATAGATATCTCAAGGTGAATGATTAGTAGTAGATATTGATGCATTTCGGTCTACTTACTTTGGCGTACCGCCCATGCTTTGAACCTCAACCTTTCTTGCAATGTAGTCAGCATTGGTTTGCATTCGTGGTCATGTCAATTGCCCAGCTGTAATTTGTTTACCTCACATAGCTGTTTTATCGTCTTTTGGGAGAGAGACATCACTAGTGAACATCATGAGACTCCGGTCCATATTACCATCATTGATCACATACACTATTTACTTTTCCGCTATTTACTTACTATTGCAAAACATTATCTATCACTACTATCATATTGCTTTTAACCCTTTGTGAACTACAAGGCCGGAGAGATTGACAACCTCTCTGCACTCATTGGGAGCAAAGTTATTTGTATCTGTGTGCAGGTCCACGTTGATTGCTAATTGCGCCGTTAGCAGTTGACACCTACCTGTTGAACCTAGGAGTCTCTGGGGATTCGATCCTTGGCATCTTTGCTAGGGGAAAACACTTCTACTTACTGCATCTTACACCTTCCACTTGGGGTAACCAACGAGGGGTTCGAGGCCCATCAAAGAGTATTTTCTGGCGCTGTTGCCGGGGACTCCACTCTTCAGGATAGGGGAGTTGCATGCTATCTTTTACCTTTGCTTTTTAATCTTGATAGTTTACCTTTCATTTTTGCTTTAGTTCCTTTTATCAAAAATCACAAAAATTTTATTTACCTTCCTGTTAGTAGTCCTATCTGTTTAGTTAAACATGTTAGATTTGGAGCTTTGAGGGAATCAGAAGTTTTAGATTTCCATCAAAGGGATGGAGAAAATATGAAGAAGGCATGGGACAGGATTTCTGATGCACATAGGAGAATTATGCCTTGGATACCTATAAAAATTGTGCTTAGAAATTTTTACCATGGTCTTTTTAAATGGTGTAAACACTCCCTTGACATTATAGCTGAGGGAGATTTCTTAGAATGTGATGAAGCTAGAGCTCTTGAGATTATACATGGTCTATCTAGTTACTTTGTTTATGATCATAACTTTGATACTATCATAGATAGACTTGCTACTATTGAGAAGAGAATGGATGCTCTAGACTTAACGAAGATAGAGAAACCCAAACCCAATAAGAGAGACATTTTGGAAATAGATAATGACTGGGAACCCCTTGTTAGGATTAGCATCTCTAACCAAGACTTCCTTGCTTATTGTGATATTGGATCTATGGTTTCTACTATGCCAAAAATTGTTCATGATTCTTTAAAATTTAACATGGATAGATTACCATCTTATCGTGAACACACTAATGGAGATATTTCTGAAATCCAGGTAAAAATAAAAGACGTACCGGTTAAATTCCTTAAAGGGATTGCAATGATTGATTTCTTCATCGTGGAGCCAAACCAAGGAAATATAGTGCTTGGAAGGGACTTCCTCCGAGCAGTTAAAGGCTTCATCGATATAGGTAAGGGACAAATCCGCTTACGCGGGAAGGCAAAAGGTGTGTACCCCTTTCCTAGAAGGAACAAGAATGAACTTATCGAGGAACCATTTGAAACGATTTATAACTCTGATTATTATGATGATTATTGATTCCTCTATGCATTATGCCTAGCTTAAAGGCATAAAAGAAAGCGCTTTTGGGAGGCAGCCCACATGAATAATTTTTTGGCTTTTGTTGTGTCTTGATGTTGTTTACTGCTGTAGCATCATCATTGTATCTTTGCTTTTCATATTTGTGCCAAGTATAGCCTCTGATTGCTAGAAAGTTCAAAAGTTGTGAGGTGCAGTCCAGGAAACAGATTCTGTCCTTGGATAGAAAAATTCGTATAAAATCACCAGATCATCTTTTTGGTCTGAATTTTTTCTACAGCGTTCTCTATATAATTTTCTTTCGTGCGTCAGTTCTGAGTTTTTTGATTTGAGTTGCAGAAGTATCCCGAACAGGTCAATTACTGCCTGCTGTTCTGTTTTTCACAGATTCTGTCCTGTTTTGCCTTACCTTCACTTTGCAAATTAAGAACTTGCTTTTTCTTTGCAAAAACCTTTTGGCAATCTTGAGAAACAGTAGAACTTCAAGAATATCCTTATTTCCAGCAAGGTATAATTATTCCATTAAGGGTACTAACCTCGCTAATCAGATTATGATGAGTTATGTATGAAGGGAGTTTTCCAGTGTGCGAGGGAAGATGATAAAAAGATTCAGGAGTGTCAAGCGCTCAAGCTTGGGGATGCCCCCGTGCACCCCCAAGAAATATTCAAGGAGACTCAAGCGTCTAAGCTTGGGGATGCCCCCCGTGCATCCCCTTCTCCATCAACATTATCAGTTCGTCTTTCGTTCCGCTATATTTTTATCACTTCATGTGTTATGTGCTATGCTTGGAGCGTCTTGCTTTTAGTTTTATTTTTAGTTTTTCATAACGAGTCGGAACACAACATTCCTTTATGTGGGAGAGAAACACGCTCCACCTCTACCTAGAACATTACATAGAATTTTCATGTCTATCTATGCTGTGTGTGTTCTTTGTCTTTTAATAGCTACTATCGTGCTTTGCTCTTAGTATTCATGCTTATCTTTTCAAAGAGCTTTTATTCAGTTGGTTGCTTGAACTCTCTTTAATTACCATGATCACCTTATTAAGATAGTTTGCTTCCGTTGCATTGGTCAATGTGTCTATGATAAAGATGCTACTTTCATGATGGTGCTTAGTAGTTCAGGTTTTCTTATGGTTAATCTCAAATAGCTGGGGGGTTCCCAATGTGTCATTGGAGTACCAACTTGGTTTGTTTGCCTATGATGTGGTATGGTTTAGTAATATCTTCCTTCGAGAATTTATTTTGATTGACTTGGCGTATGCTCACGCATATTCAAGACTGTAAAGAAAGTCTGTCAAGCCTTGGTGATCTTTTATTTTTAAAGTAGCGATATAACTACCATGCCTGATTCAATATTGCTTTGTCGCTCTGCATGATTATGACCGTCATTGCTCTCTTAGTTGGTCGCTCCCAGTCTTTTGCTAACCTACACCTGCACTAAGCAAATTAACCATGCAATACATAGCTCATGGGAAAGTAGCCTAAAAACTATTGTGGTAAAGAATATGTTGCCTATGTTTCTTATTTCTTATGAGTTGCTTGCTGAGCGGTAACCATGTTTCTGGGGACGCCATCAACCGTCACACTTTTGTTGAATATCATGTGAGTTGCTATGCATGTTCGTCTTGTCTGGAGTAAGGGTGATTTACCGTGGGTTGAATTAATATGCATATTGTTAGAGAAGAACATTGGGCCGCCAACCAAAGCCATGCATCATGGTGGAAGTTTTAGCTTGGACCTTAATCCTCAATATCTCATGAGAATATGCTTATGCATTAAAGAGGAGTCCATCATCTATTTTCTATGTTGTCCCGGTATGGATGTCCTCAAGTTGAGATCTATCAAAAACGAGAAATCAAATGCGATCTATCTCCTTGGACCTTTGTACAGGTGGCATAGAGGTACCCCTTTGTGACACTTGGTTAAAACATATGCAATGCAATGATAACCCATGGGGATCCGAGCTAATTAGGACAAGGAGCGAGCACTATTAGTATTCGATGCATGAGGCTTGCAACTTATAGGATGTTTTATACATGACACATATGAAGTACTACTACCGTTGACACAATTGCTTTCATGTTTCAAAATAAAAAGCTCTAGCACTTCAGGCACCAACTACTGAGAGCATGATTGTCATTCTGAGTGTAATGTGCATTGTTCCAAAGTAGCATTGTCTTTTGCATGATTGTGATATCGTTTATTCTGAAATGATTGTATCTAGTCATCACTTAAACCTTGAAGGTGCCCTTGCATTTATGTTTTGCATCACTAAAGGGGGCAAGCTAGATATCACTTGATCATATTTGCACATCATGTTCATTGCAAATCTTTTTGATGTTTCAGTTTCATGTTGTAAAACTTTCAGTCATTTGTGATTTTCTCTTGAGACAACTTAATTACTTTAGAATCATTGTCTCAGTAAGCTTTTGTCATATGACTATGAGAAAGTCCTATATGGTTAATAGCATGTCACCACAGAAATTATTCTTGTTATCATTTACCTACTCGAGGACGAGCAGGAATTAAGCTTGGGGATGTTGATACGTCCAAAACGTATCTATAATTTCTGCTTGCTCCATGCCACTTTTGGGTGATATTGCTATGATATTCATACACTTCCATACACTTTTGATCATATTTGGACTAACTTACTAATCCAGTGCACCCCAGTGCCAGTTTCTGTTTTCGGCTGTTTTTGTATTTCAGGTTTTCACGTTTCGAGAACTGCCCAGAAAAATCCAGAAAAATTATATAAAAAATCAGCGAATCGGAAACAACACTACGTCCGAAGGGCAGCCTGGGGGCGCCATAGGGGCTCCAGGCGCCCTGTGGGCGCCCCCCCCCCCCCTGGGCCGCGCCGGGGGGGCGCCTGGGCCCCCCGAGGCTCCCCCCGTGCCCTACTTTGGCATATATTTAAAGGGTTCCCCGTAACCCTCAGAACAGGACTTCTTTTCGCGATCCCATCTCTGTTCCGCCACCGCCGCCGCTTCCAAGATCGGGAGCACCATGAGAACTCTTCCCGGCACCCTGCCGGAGGGGAGGATCACCACCGGGAGCTTCTCCACCACCATGGACGCCTCCCGGATGACTCGTGAGTAGTCTCCCTTGGACCATGAGTCCATGACCAGTAGCTATGTGATGTTCTCCTCCCGTTCTTGTGCTTCACTAATTAGTCCTCGTGAGCTGCCCTACATGATCGAGGCACCTATGTAATCATTATGCTGTTGCCATGTTGAGTTTGCTGGGATCCAATGGATTATGAGATTATGTTCAGATTGATCTTGAGTAATATATTTGATTCACCTCTTTTATATTTTAGTTCATAAGTAATTCTTGCATGTTCTCCGTTGTTATTTATTGCTTTGGCCGAGTAGTAAGTAGTGACTCCAAGAGGGAACGTTATGCTCGATTGTGGGTTCATGCCCCTCGATGACTAGCTTGAGTGACAGAAACATGAGTCTAGGGGATGTGCTGTTGCCACAAGGGTGAAAACAACGGTGCTTGTGCCCGCGGGTGCAAGGATTGTTTACTTTACGCAAAGTTCTTTTAATGCAGTTGTCTGTTGCATTGAGTCTACACTATGGGTGGGACTCGCAACTTAATACCAGCGAGATGTTCTGGATAGATATCTCAAGGTGGATGATTAGTGGTAGATATTGATGGATTTCGGTCTACTTACTTTGGCGTACCGCCCATGCTTTGAACCTCAACCTTTCTTGCAATGTAGTCAGCATTGGTTTGCGTTCGTGGTCCTGTCAATTGCCCAGCTGTAATTTGTTTACCTCACATAGCTGTTTTATCGTCTTTTGGGAGAGAGACATCACTAGTGAACATCATGAGACTCCGGTCCATATTACCATCATTGATCACATACACTATTTACTTTTCCGCTATTTACTTACTATTTTAAAACACTATCTATCACTACTATCATATTGCTTTTAACCCTTTGTGAACTACAAGGCCGGAGAGATTGACAACCTCTCTGTACTCGTTGGGAGCAAAGTTATTTGTATCTGTGTGCAGGTCCACGTTGATTGCTAATTGCGTCGTTAGCTGTTGACACCTACCTGTTGAACCTAGGAGTCTCTGGAGATTCGATCCTTGGCATCTTTGCTAGGGGAAAACACTTCTACTTACTGCATCTTACACCTTCCACTTGGGGTAACCAACGAGGGGTTCGAGGCCCATCAGGAGCAAGCAGAAATTATAGATACGTTTTGGACGTATCAACATCCCCAAGCTTAATTCCTGCTCGTCCTCGAGTAGGTAAATGATAACAAGCATAATTTATGTGGTGACATGCTACCAACCATATAAGAACTTTTTAAGTAAAGCAATCAAGGCATGTAATTCAATTCAAGTCATAACAAGCAAGAGTCTATATTAGCATTGTAACAAGCAACATAAGAACATAAAGGTGCAAGAGCTCTCGCTGTCCGTGACTCGAATGTCTCCAAATGGTGTTTGCGTGCAAGAAAGGGGATAGGGATATACGAGAGAGTAAAACATAGTTTTGGTATTGTTGAGAACTTAATCTACTAAAGTTTCACACTTGGTCTTCTTTGGAATCTTATCATGACTCATCCCCAGACCACTAGCCAGGTACAAGTCAAAATGATCCACTCCCTTTCAATATTTTGAGCACTCATGCAATGGATGAGCGTAAGCAAGAAAGTTGACACTTAGGATGGCAAAGAGAGAAAAATGATGAAGGGGGAAGACAAAAAAGGTGTGAAAGGCTCACATCAATGAGGACAATCATAGGCGAGAGAAAGCCAAATGATAGATATGATGTGAGGAGTAGGGATTGCCATGCAACAGATGCACATATGAGCTAAGGTAAGCTCTCCAATGGAACTAGTGGGGATGCATCCAACTTGCTCGCTCAAGAAGACCTAGAGCTCTTTTGAGGAGGCTCATCATTGGAATATACAAGCCAAGTTCTATAGTGTGAAGGTCCCCACATAGCTATATGCATGAATGATAATCTCTATGGAGTACAAGGTATAAGATGAAGTACGAGTGTGGATCTCTCAAAAGGAATAGTAGTGTGCCCCCTTCTCTCTTTTTATTTCTTTTTCTCTTTTTTCTATTTTTTTTTATTTTTTTGTGGCCTCAATGGCTCTTTCTATTTAACTCTCATTTGTCCTCTTTGGGACCTTTTGATTTTGTCCTCTTTGGGATCTTTTCCTCACTTTAGGGGCAACACTCTATGTATTACAAGAAGTATAGAAGATCTTTCACACTTTACAAAAGTACTCAACATAAAGAAAATGAAACTATCATGATGTATGCAAATGTATGCCTTTGCCGGTGTAGCAGGATATGCAATGATACTAGCGCGTCATGTAGCAATGATTAGGGCAAGGCCCAACTAGCATGCGGCTCATCGATCAAGCAAAAGCATGTATGACATGAAGATCAAGTCATGAGAAGATGGATGTTGCATGGCAATGTATCTCGAAAAGGCTATGGAAATGCCTAGATTGGTAGGTATGGTGGCTGTTTTGAGGAAGGATATAATGAGGCTTATGATGACAGAGCGTATCGTGCCAAGGATTTGGATGCACCGGCGAAGTATGCACCAACTCTCGAGGTGAGAAAGGGCAATGCACGGTACCGAAGAGGCTAGAAAAATATGGCTAGGTGGAAGTGTCAACTTTCGAATACTCACATTAGTCCGAAGAACTCATGCACTTATTATCGGTAACTCTCAATCTAATTAGGAGGTTCACAAAGAGACAAGTACCCCGAGGAGGAGTGTATGGGGGTTTGGTTATCCTTGCGCATCCTCGACTCATGGTACGTGAGTGTACTCTAATATTCGATCCCTCCAAAGATTAGTGATCCATCTAGTAGCTAAAGTTCTCAACTATTTTGTAGGTTTTCGAAAATAAACACGGATTGCCCAAAATACGACACCTATCACTAATAGGCTAAAGCTCTTGACACCAAAAGTTCAGACATTACTCATGGCAATACGTCAAAACTATTGCAAGTTACTACTAAAATTAAATAGCAACCTCAATTACCTACTTTAAGTTAAGACACACAACTCAGTGCAACAGGCAAACTCTCTTAACAAGATAAACATGAAAACTCAAGAGAGTTCAGCAACCAACTAAACAAAAGCTCTTTAAAAAGAAAAGCATGAAAACTAAGAGCTAAACATGACAGCAGCTATGGAAAGACAAAGAACACACACAGCAAAGATAAGCATGAAAATCCTATGTTGTGTTCTAGGTTGAAGTGGAGCGTGTTTCTCTCCCACACAAAGAAAGTTGGGTTCTAACTTGTTATGAACAGCAAGCAAAGCTAAAGAAAACTAAAAAAGGAAACTAAGAGCAAGACACTGCAAGCATAGCACATAACGCATGAAGTGATAAAATTATAGTGGAACGAAAGATGAACTGATAATTGTTGATGGAGAAGGGGATGCATGGGGGCATCCCCAAGCTTAGACGCTTGAGTCTTCTTGAATATTTCTTAGGGGTGCACGGGGGCATCCCCAAGCTTGAGCGTTTGACCCTCCTGAATCTTCTTTTATCATCTTCCCTCGCACACTTGAAAACTCCCTTCATACATAACTCATCATAATCTGATTAGCGAGGTTAGTACCCACAATAAAATAATTTTTCCCTACTGGAAATAAAAATGATCTTGAAGAGCTACTGTTTCTCAAGATTGCCAAAAGGTTTTTGCAAAGAAAAAGCAAGCTCAAGGTTTGCAAAACGAAGGAAAGGCAAAACAGGACAGAATCTGTGAAAAACAGACCAGCAGGTAGTAAATAATTTTTTCGGGGCACTTCTGCAACTCAAATCAAAAAACTCAGAACAGACGCTCGAAAGTCAATTGTATAGAGCACGCTGTCAAAACAATTCAGATCAAAAAGATGATCTGGTGGTTTTATTCGAATTTTTCTGTCCAAGGACAGAATCTGTTTTCTGGACAGCACGTCACAACTTTTGAACTTTCTTGCAATCGGCGGCTAAACTTGGCACAAAGCTGGAAAGAAAAGATACAATGATGATGCTACTATAGTAACAAACATCAAGACATAACAAAAGCAAAATAAAACCTAATTCGTTGTGGGCTGCCTCCCAAAAGCGCTTTCTTTTATGCCTTTAAGCTAGGCATGATGCAAAAAGAGAAGATCAAGTCTTATCAAGAGTAAGAGAATAGCTAGCCCGTGTAACGGACTCAAAAGGCAACTTAATCTTCTTTCTAGGGAAGTGTTCCATCCCTTTCTTGAGAGGGAATTGGAATTTTATATTCCCCTATTTCATGTCAATGATAGCACCAACGATGCGAAGAAAAGGACGTCCCAAAATAATTGGACATGAAGGTTCACATTCAATATCCATAATAGTAAAATCAACGGGAACATAATTGTCATTGACAATGATAAGAACATCGTCGATCTTCCCCAAAGGTTTCTTTACGGAAGAATCAACAAGACGAACAACAAAAGAACAAGGATCAAAAGGTTCCAATTCAAACATATCATACATTCTTTTGGGCATAACGGAGGTACTAGCTCCAACATCACATAAAGCATAGAAAGAGAAGTTATTCAACTTAATTTTAATCATAGGATCCCAACTATCTTCTAGCTTTCTAGGTATGGAGGCTTCTACCCTAAGCTTCTCCTCCCTAGCTTTGATGAGAGCATTAGTGATATGCTCCGTGAAGGCAAGATTAAGTGTGCTAGTGTGGGGATCTCTAGACATCTTGTGAAGAAAACCAATAACTTCAGAAAGGGTGCAATTATCAAAATCAAGGTCACTACTATCAAGTAAAGTGGTAGTGGTGTCCTTTAGGCTCACTTGTTTGGTAGCTTCTATGGTCATAGGAGTTTCTTCTTCTACGGTTGAGGTCATAGCATCACCATTAATAGGTCCAATGGGACTAGGAGTGCATTGGGTGCTAAGAGTTTGGATATCCTCAACAACTTGGATAGTAGCAACAGTGTGGTGGGTAGGAAGGCTTTTAATTCTATCTTCTTCCTCCTTTTCTCTAGCCCATCTCTCTTTAAGTTTAGCCATCATCCTAATGTTTTCATTAATTTGCACTTGAATAGCATTCATAGGAGTGGTCTTCCTCTCCTCAAGAGGAGAAGTTCTAATTTTAAGCAACTCTACCTCATGGGCTAAATTGTCTACCTTCGAAGAGAGATTATCTAGTTTGTCTAGTTTTTCTTCTACACTCTTATTGAAGGCCTTTTGGGTAGTGATGAAGTCTTTAAGCATAATCTCTAGTTCATAAGTGGAGTTCTTGGTGCTAGGATAAGCATTGTTGTTCCCATAGGAATTAGAGGGGAACGGTCTAGGGTTGCTACCAAAATTACTCCTATAAGCATTGTTATTGAAATTGTTTCTAGAGATAAAGTTCACATCTACTTGATCTTGAGCAATCAAAGAATTTAAAGGAACATCATGAGGATCAATAGAATATTGCTTGGAAAGTAGAGACATGATCAAGTCAACTTTTTCATTTAGGGAGGAAATCTCCTCGATAGAGTTTACCTTCCTACCTGTTGGAGCGCGTTCGGTATGCCATTGGGAATAATTGGTCATCATCTCGTCGAGAAGTTTCGTGGTAGCACCAAGTGTAGTTGACATAAAGGTTCCTCCCGCGGCCGAATCTAACAAGTTTCGCGAGGTAAAGTTCAAGCCTGCATAAAAAGTTTGGATAACCATCCAAGTAGTCAAACCATGAGTAGGGCAGTTCTTGACAAGAGATTTCATGCGTTCCCA
Source organism: Secale cereale (assembly GCA_902687465.1). Classification (NCBI taxonomy): domain Eukaryota; kingdom Viridiplantae; phylum Streptophyta; class Magnoliopsida; order Poales; family Poaceae; genus Secale; species Secale cereale. The sequence goes on from LR738712.1 coordinate 603,529,422, forward strand.
AGCTTGGGCAACGTGTTCATTATCCAATTGTTTAAAATTCATTATGTTACTCCTTAATTGGATAATTTTAGCAGGGGGATAGTACTTCCCAATAAAGGCATCCTTGCACTTGTCCCGAGAATCTATACTATTCCTAGGCAAGGATTGAAACCAGATTTTAGCTCCTCCTCTCAAGGAGAAAGGAAAAAAGCTTAAGCTTAACAATATCACCATCTACTTCTTTGTACTTTTGCATATCACAGAGCTCAACAAAATTATTTAAGTGCAAAGCAGCATCATCTCCAGCACCGGAGAATTGATCTTTCATAACTAGGTTCAGCAAAGCAGGTTTAATCTCATAAGAAGGTGCTGAAGTGGCAGGTGTAGCAATAGGCGTGCAGATAAAGTCATTGTTGTTATGACTAGTGAAGTCACACAACTTGGTGTTCTCGGTGGAACCCATAGCAGCAGCAAGCAAGATAACTATTTTTGTGTTTTTTGGTAAGGGACACTAAAGCAAAAACTGAAAGGTAAACTAACAAGACTAAAAAGCAAAGATAAAAGATAGCGTGCAACTCCCCTATCTTGAAGAGTGGAGTCCCCGGCAACGGCGCCAGAAACTTGCTTGATGGCTTCTCGCCCCTCGTTGGTTACCCCAAGTGGAAGGTTGAGATGTAGCGTAGCGGCAAATTTCCCTTGGCAAAGATACCAAGGATCGAATCCCGTGAAACTCCGAGGGTCGACAAGTAGGTGTCAACGGCGCCAGAAACTTAGCGGTTGACGGGACCTGCACACAGATACGGATAACTTTGCTCCCAACGAGTACAGAGAGGTTGTCAATCCCTCCGGCCTTGTTGTTTACAAAGGATCAAACACAAGAGATAATAATGATAGCTAAGGCTGCAACTAGGAAATAAAAACAGGAAGTAAATAGAAGGTGTGATCAGCGGTGGTAATATGGACCGGGGTCCCATGATGTTCACTAGTGATGTCTCTCTCCCAAAAGACGATAAAACAGCAAAGCGAGGTAAACAAATTACAGCTGGGCAATTGACAGGATTATGTGCGCAAACCAATGCTAACTATGTTGCAAAGAAAGGTAGAGGCTCAAAAGCATGGGCGGTACGCCAAGGCAAGTAGACCGAAATCCATCTGCATCTACTACTAATCATCCACCTTGAGATATCTATCCAGAACATCTCGCTGGTATTAAGTTGCGAATCCCACCCAAAGTGTAAACTCAAAGCAACAGACAACTGCATTGAAAGAACTTTGCGTAAAGTAAACAATCCTTGCACCTGCAAGTACAAGCACCGTTGTTTTCTCCCTTGTGGCAACAGCACATCCCCTATACTCATGTTTCTGTCACTCAAGCTAGTCATCAGGGGGCATGAACCCACAATCAAGCATAACGCTCCCTCTTGGAGTTACTACCTACTACTTGGCCAAAGCAATAAATAGCAACGGAGAACATGCAAGAATTACTCAAGAACAAAGATATAAAAGAAGTGAATCAAATATATTACTCAAACACAATCTGAACATAGTCTCATAATCCATCGGATCCCAGCAAACTCAGCAAAGCAACAGCAGAAAGATTAAATATGTGCCTCGATCATGTAGGGCAGCTCACGAGGTCTAAACCATGAAGAGCAAAGAGGTGAGGAGAACATCACATAGCTACTTATCATGGACCCATGGTCCAAGGTGGACTACTCACGACTCATCCGGGAAGTGTCCATGGTGGTGGAGAAGCTCCCGGTGGTGGTTCTCCCCTCCGGCAGGGTGCCGGGAAGAGTTCTCCTGATGCTCCCGATCTTGGAAGCGTTGCGGCGGCGGAACAGAGGCGAGATCGCGAAAAAGGGTTCTGTCCTCGAGGGTTTCGGGACGAGAGGGATATATAGGCGATGGGGGCAGCCAGAGGCGGAGCAGGGGCCCCAGGCGCCCCCCTGGCGCGGCCAAGGGTGGGGCCGCGCCAGGTGGCCGCCTGGGCCTCCCCTGGCTCCCCTCTGGCCCATCTTTGGTTCTTCGCGAAGCTTCCTATACGCTGATTTTTCCTATATTTTTCCTGGAATTTTTGGAGCACTTTTAATATGGGGGAAACCTGAAATAGAAAAACAACAGAAAACAGGAACTGGCACTGTGGTGCACTGAGTTAATAGGTTAGTCCAAATATGATCAAAAGTGTATGGAAGTGCATCAATATCATAGCAATATCACAGAAAAGAAGCATGGAGCAAGCAGAAATTATAGATATGTTTTGGACGTATCAATGACTAGTCCGTCTCACGTGATGATTGGACACGGCCTAGTTGATTTGGATCATGTATCACTTAGATGACTAGAGAGATGTCTATCTGAGTGGGAGTTCATTAAATTTGTTTAGATGAACTTAATTGTCATGAACTTAGTCTAAAATCTTTACAATATGTCTTGTAGATCAAATGGCCCACGCTCATGTTACCCTCAACTTCAACGTGTTCCTAGAGAAATCCAAGCTGAAAGACGATGGTAGCAACTATACGGATTGGGTCCGTAACATGAGGATCATCCTCATAGCTGCCAAGAAAACATATGTCCTAGAAGCACCGCTAGGTGACGCTCCCGCCCCGGCAAACCAAGACGTTATCAACACTTGGCAGTCGCGTTGTGATGATTACTCACTGGTTCAGTGAGGCATGCTGTACAACTTAGAATCGGGGCTCCAAAAGCATTTTGAGCACCACGGAGCATATGAGATGTTGCAAGAGCTGAAAATGGTTTTCTAAGCTTATGCCCGAGTTGAGAGATATGACGTCTCCGACGCATTCTACAGTTGTAAGATGGAGGAGAATAGTTCTGTCAGCGAGCACATACTCAAATTGTCTGGGTTGCACAATCGCTTGTCTCAGTTGGGAATGAATCTCCCAAACGAAGCGGTCGTTGACAGAATCCTTCAGTCGCTCCCACCTAGCTACAAGAGCTTCGTGATAAACTTCAATATGCAAGGGATGGAGAAGTCCATTCCCGAAGTGTATTCAATGCTGAAATCAGTGGAGGTGGAGATCAAGAAAGAGCATCAAGTGTTGATGGTGAATAAAACCACTAAGTTCAAGAAAGGCAAGGGTAAAAAGAACTTCAAGAAGGGCGGCAAAGGAGTTGCCGCGCCCGGTAAGCCAGTTGCCGGGAAGAAGCCAAAGAATGGACCCAAACCTGAGACTGAGTGCTTTTATTGCAAGGGAACGGGTCACTGGAAGCGGAACTGCCCCCAAATACTTAGCAGATAAGAAGGCCGGCAACGTCAAAGGTATATGTGATATACATGTTATTGATGTGTACCTTACCCGCGCTCGTAGTATCTCCTGGGTATTTGATACCGGTGCAGTTGCTCACATTTGCAACTCAAAGCAGGAGATGCGGAATAAGCGGAGACTAGCGAAGGACGAGGTGACGATGCGCGTCGGGAATGGTTCCAAGGTTGATGTGATCGCCGTCGGCATGCTACCTCTACATCTACCCTCGGGGTTAGTTTTAAACCTTAATAATTATTATTTTGTACCAGCTTTGAGCATGAACATTGTATCTGGATCTCGTTTAATGCAAGATGGCTACTCATTTAAATCCGAGAATAATGGTTGTTCTATTTATATGAGAGAAATGTTTTATGGTCATGCCCCGCTGGTCAATGGTTTATTCTTAATGAATCTCGAACGTAATGTTACACATATTCATAGTGTGAATGCCAAAAGATGTAAGGTTGATAATGATAGTCCCACATACTTGTGGCATTGTCGCCTTGGTCATATTGGTGTCAAACGTATGAAGAAGCTCCATGCAGATGGACTTTTGGAGTCTCTTGATTATGAATCATTTGACACGTGCGAACCATGCCTCTTGAGCAAGATGACCAAGACTCCGTTCTCCGGAACAATGGAGTGAGCAACCAACTTATTGGAAATCATACATACCGATGTGTGCGGTCCAATGAGTGTTGAAGCTCCCGGAGGCTATCGTTATGTTCTCACCCTCACAGATGACTTAAGTAGATATGGGTATGTCTACTTAATGAAACACAAGTCTGAGACCTTTGAAAAGTTCAAGGAATTTCAGAATGAGGTTGAGCATCAACGTGACAGAAAAATAAAGTTCTTACGATCGGATCGTGGAGGAGAATATTTAAGTCGTGAATTTGGCACGCACCTAAGGAACTGTGGAATTGTTTCACAATTGACACCACCTGGAACACCTTAGCGTAATGGTGTGTCTAAATGTCGTAATCATACTCTATTGGACATGGTGCGATCTATGATGTCTCTTACCAACTTACCGCTATCATTTTGGGGTTATGCTCTAGAGACTGCCGCATTCACTTTAAATGGGGCTCCATCAATCGGTTGAGACGACACCGTATGAACATTGGTATGGCAAGAAACCTAAGCTGTTGTTTCTGAAAGTTTGGGGTTGCGATGCTTATGTCAAGAAACTTCAACCTGAAAAGCTCGAACCCAAATCGGATAAATGCATCTTCATAGGATACCCAAAGGAAACTATTGGGTACACCTTCTACCTCAGATCCGTAGGCAAGGTCTTTGTTGCCAAGAATGGATCCTTTCTTGAGAAGGAGTTTCTCTCGAAAGAAGTGAGTGGGAGGAAAGTGGAACTTGATGAGGTGACAGTCACCCCTTCCCTACCGGAAAGTAGCGCAGCGCAGGAAGATGTTCCTGTGGTGCCTGCACCGACTAGGGAGGAAGTTAATGATGATGATCATGAAGCTTCAGATCAAGTTACTACTGAACTTCGTAGGTCCACAAGGACACGTTCCGCACCAGAGTGGTATGGCAACCCTGTCATGGAAATCATGTTGTTAGACAACGGTGAACCTTCGAACTATGAAGAAGCGATGGCGGGCCCGGATTCCAACAAATGGCTTGAAGCCATGAAATCCGAGATAGGATCCATGTATGAAAACAAAGTATGGACTTTGGTGGACTTTCCCGATGATCGGCACGCCATAGAAAATAAATGGATATTTAAGAAGAAGACTGACGCGGATGGTAATGTGACCATCTATAAGGCTCGGCTTGTCGCTAAAGGTTATCGACAAGTTCAAGGGATTGACTACGATGAGACTTTCTCTCCCGTAGCGATGCTGAAGTCCGTCCGAATCATGTTAGCAATTGCCGCATTCTATGATTATGAGATATGGCAAATGGACGTCAAAACATCATTCCTTAATGGCTTCCTCAAGGAAGAGCTGTATATGATGCAGCCGGAAGGTTTTGTCGATCCAGAGAATGCTAACAAGGTATGCAAGCTCCAGCGCTCAATCTATGGGTTGGTGCAAGCATCTCGGAGTTGGAACATTTGCTTTAATGATGTGATCAAAGCGTTTGGGTTTATATAGACTTGGGGAGAAGCCTGTATTTACAAGAAAGTGAGTGGGAGCTGTGTAGCATTTCTCATATTATATGTGGATGATATATTGCTGATGGGAAATGATGTAGAATTCTTGGAAAGCATAAAGGCCTACTTGAATAAGGGTTTTTCAATGAAGGACCTTCGAGAAGCTTCTTACATATTAGGCATCAAGATCTATAGAGATAGATCGAGATACCTCATTGGTTTTTCACAAAGCACATACATTGATAAGATATTGAAGAAGTTCAATATGGATCAGTCCAAGAAAGGGTTCTTGCCTGTATTGCAAGGTATGAGTGTCGGTGTACTAAAGTAGGGGTACCTTAGTATCCCGACTTGTGCACGGGCAGTAGCAGCGTCCCGTGGTCTGGCTCACCACGCGCCCGCCAAAGCCCACTCTGGACCCCTTTGAAGCCATTCAAGAACAAAGTATTCAAGCTAAGAGACAAGACCCCGGCAAGAGGAGCTTGCCGGGAAGGCCGCACCAGGCTCAAGGTTATCATTCCAAGCACAATACCCTGGCAAGAGGATCTTGCTAGGAAGGCCAAAGAACAGCACCTCAGAAGATATATCGTGGCGCATCATGCGCCCCGGCAGGACCCGGAGAGCGACAAGCTTCCGGGCCCGGCAAGATAGCAACCCCAGCAAGGTGCTTGCCGGGGGAGGCTTACACTGTGTGCCTGCGCTCCAGCTCATCTGGCCACGCGTCGCCCTGGGGCCCTTCCAGGGGCACGTGGCAGATGGCTGTGCAGCCTGGGGTACACGGTGGCGAGCCGCGGTGACGAGGCCATCGTCGTGGCGAACGGAGACGCCCGGGCGGACGCTTTTGGGGTGACGGCGACGGGCATTCAATGCCCTTGTCCCCCACCGTCAGGGTTAGGTATAGACCACTGTGCATACACTGTTCATGCACTGTTACAACTACCACCAATTTTACGTTTTTGCCCTCCTCTACGTTGACACCTGTCGGTGACCCCTTTGAGCTATAAAAGGAGGCCCATGCACAACGTAGAGGAGGTTCGACTCCAGAAACTTGATCACTCCCCTGTTCGGTGTAGCTAGTACTGTAGATCTTCAAGCTCCCGAAGCTCAAGAACTCAATACAACCAAGGCAGGAGTAGGGTTTTACGCATCCGTGCGGCCCGAACCTGGGTAAACTGCCAGCGTGTGCCCCTCGATCTGCTCTCTGTGCTCCCTCCGCTCCCTTACCGTACCGTAGAAGGGGCTCCGGTCCCATAGGTGTTCGTGGGCGGTCAGTTTCCCCGACAACTCTGGCGCGCCAGGTAGGGGGCGTCGAGGTTGTGCGAACCTGATCCGGCGCTCACGCGGGCGCAATCTCCAGCAACTTTTCCAGCTTCATCAACCTCATCGACCACATCAACATGCCTCCGAAGAAGAAGGCTTCGGAGGTCGGAGGCCCGTCTGCGTCGATCCCACCACCACCAGAACCAGCGATTGGTGGGGCAGACGCGGGCGGAGGGGCGGACGCCGGCGAGGACACTCACGGCGTCGCCAAGTCCAAGGACAAGACGGACGACCGGGCGAACTCCAAAGCCTCGGCGTCCGTGCATGCACCCCGTCCCTCTCAGGAGGTGCCGGGCCAGCAGCAACGTGGTACCCATGGTACCATTCGCCTGCTAGGACAAGGCCAAACCGGCGGGTCGCGGGACGCTCAAGGCCAACGTGCTGGCACGAGCAAGGCGCGGTCGCCGGGGCGAGATCCTGCTCCTTCTAACCCTGTTAGAAGTCCGAGCATATCTCGCTCCTCGCACCGCTCGCCACCGCTCCCCTCCACTCCAGCTGAAGCTCTCGCCAGAGCTCAGCTGCTCCTCGACTTCCCTCCAGCGACGGACAAGGCCGAAGACTGGAGGGCTACAATCCAGAGACTCATCGCCTTCGCCAACAACGACACGCCGCAGCAGCCGGCAACATCACGGCCGCGGCAAGTCGACCAAGCGAAGGCCGACGGAGACAAGACCGCCGGGGGTGCAACTACCGTGCACTCCCCGCCGCGGAAGCAGAAATCGCTGCTCCGCCGGATCAACGTCGACGACGACTCCACAGCGTCGTCGGATCCGCGGGCTTGCCGCGATCAGCGCCAAGTCCTCGACGACAGGCGACAAGAGGACGCTCGAACTCGCATCGAGCGTCGAAGAGAAGCCCGAAGACAGTCCGATCAGCGCGCTGGGACCGCTGTCGACATGCACGCGCCCGGTGAGCCAGGCGACTTGCCGTACGCGGCAGGTTGCCCTGCGTTCACCCGAGAGCTGCGGCAAGTCCAGTGGCCCAGCATGAAGAACTTTAAGCCCGACGTACCCGAGAAGTACGACGGCAAGACACACCCCTCGGAGTTCCTTGGCATCTACACCATTGCGGTGCAGGCTGCCGGGGGACGCGACGAGAAGATTCTAGCCAACTACTTCCCGCTCGTGCTTAAGCCAAACGTCAGGTCTTGGCTTATGCACTTGCCGGAGAACTCCATCTCTTCTTGGGCAGATCTGTGCCACCAGTTTGTCGGCGCCTTCACGGGCGGCCACAAACCCCACGGCCAGGAGAGCGATCTCCACCTCCTTGCCCAGAAGGAGGGAGAGCCCCTGCGAAAGTACATCCAAAGGTTCAGCCACGTTCAGCACAACATACCGGATGTCCACCCTGTCGCGGTTATCAGCGCGTTCCATCAGAATGTGCGTAACCGCCGGATGAGGGAGGAGATGGCGATGACCAAGATCCGGGACGTCAGCGAGCTTTATGCTCTGGCTGACAAGTGTGCCCGTGCTGAAGAGGGGAGGAGACTCCCCGGAGAGGATACTGGAGCAGGAGGAACGGACAGCGAGGATGCCGCCCCGGCAAGGAAAAACCGGCGGCGGAACAACAAGAAGAAGAAGAACAAGGAGGTACTGGTTGTCGAGCAGTTCGGCAAGGAGGCTGCCGCCAAGAAGACACAGGCTGGTGGCTCCGGCAAGGAGTCCACCCCTGTAGCGGCAGCCGACAAGCAGGACGGCTCCGACAAGCAGTACTGCAAGATCCACCGCACCAAGGGCCACGATCTCCAGAACTGCAAGAGGGTAGAGTACCTCGTAAAACAGCAGAAGGCTAAATACGAGCGTCGCGACAAGGAGAAGGCCCAAGGAGGCGGGGGAGAGCCCAGCAAGAAGCGGCCGTTCAATGGCCGGGGAGGACATCGCGGCAAGGCCAAGCAGCGGCAAGGAGACAGACCTCCCCGGGGCCGCGACAAGGATGAAGACGAAGACGATGACGAGGACATGGATGACGGAGATAACAGCGAGCAGGAGTTCCAGAAGGCCACAGAAGTTCTGTGTGTCGACGGAGGTGCCTCTCTGCACACTTCTCACCGCCAACTCAAGCAATGGGTGCGGGAAGTGAATGTAGCTGAGCCACCCGTCGAGTCGCGCAGGCTGCTGAAGTGGTCCGGCACGCCCACCATCTTCGACCTTGAGGACCACCCTGACCGCACAACTGCGGTCGGGTGCTTGCCGATGTTGCTTTCACCAACTATCCGCAACCTCAAGGTCACCAAGATGTTGGTTGACGGCGGGGCCGGCCTCAACTTGATCTCCTCCGCTGTAATCAAGAAGTTGCAGATCCCCGACAGCGAGCTCGAGGAGACCGGGACTTTCCAAGGAATCAACCCGGGAAGGAGCAAGCCGAAGGGGAAGATCACGCTGCCGGTGACCTTTGGCGGAGAGCTAAACTTCAGGACGGAGAGGATCACGTTTGACGTTGCCGATATCCCATTACCATACAATGGGATACTTGGCCGTCCTGCACTCGCCAAGTTCATGGCAGCCTTCCATTATGCATACAATATGCTCAAGGTGCCAGGGCCAATAAGCGTCATCTCTGTCCCCTGCGACAAGAAGGACGCGCTCATTTGCGCCGACAAGATTTACCAGGACGCAGCAGCCGCGGCAGACAGCAAAACACTTGCCGCTGAAGCTCCCGGGGGGAAGACCAAGACCAAGTCCGGCAAGAGCTCTGGGGCCCACTCCGACAAACGCACCTCTTCGGAGTGCTGCGCTGCCGTCGAGGACGCACCATCGAGCTCCACCGGCAAGTACAGGAAAGGAATGGCAGCTCCGCCGGCAACCAAGAAGGTGTCCACCAAGGAGGACGGCCCTGGTGGTACCTTCACCATCAGTGCTACGCTCGACCCCAAATAGGAAAGCGCGCTCATAGCCTTCCTGCGGGCGAATGTCGACGTTTTCGCATGGCAACCGTCTGACATCCCCGGCGTTCCCAGGAAGGTAATTGAGCACAAGCTTGCTGTTTGTCCTCACGCGCGGCCCGTCAAGCAGAAGGTCAGGAAGCAAGCTGTGGAGCGCCAAGAGTTCATTGCCGAGGAGATCAAGAAGTTGGAAGCGGCAGGCCTTGTTAGAGGTGTACTTCATCCCACATGGCTGGCCAATCCAGTTGTCGTGCGCAAAGCCAATGGGAAATGGAGACTTTGTATAGACTTCACTGATGTGAATAAAGCTTGTCCCAAGGATCCATTCCCCTTGCCGCACATTGACCAGATCGTTGACTCCACGGCTGGATGTGAGTTGCTTTCATTTCTCGATGCATACTCCGGATACCACCAGATATTCATGGCTGAGGAAGACGAAGAGAAGACCGCATTCATTACTCCATGTGGCACATATTGCTTCATACGCATGCCCTTTGGATTGAAGAATGCGGGCTCAACATTTGCAAGGGTGGTCCACACTGCTTTTGGGCCACAGATACACAGGAATGTAGAGGCCTACATGGATGACATAGTGGTCAAAAGCAAGGACAAGGATACCCTGATACAAGACCTAGAGGAAACCTTTGAGAATCTGCGCAAGATACAACTCAAGCTGAACCCCGAGAAGTGCGTCTTCGGAGTCCCCTCCGGCAAGCTTCTCGGGTTCTTTGTGTCCCAGAGAGGGATTGAAGCCAATCCCGACAAGATCAAGGCCATCGAGCAGATCGAAGCCCCGAAGCGCGTCAAGGACGTAAGGAGACTTGCTGGTTGTGTGGCTGCCCTCAGCAGGTTCATTTCTAAGTCTGCGGAACGCGCCCTGCCTTTCTTCAAAATCTTGAAAAAGGCAGGTCCTATGAAATGGACTCCGGAAGCGGAGGCAGCGCTGCAAGACTTGAAAAGATACCTGTCCTCGACTCCAATACTTGTCGCACCTAGGCCATAAGAGAAGTTGCTGCTATACTTAGAAGCAACCAATCAAGTGGTTAGTGCTGCGTTGGTAGCGGAGAGGGAGGCGGATGAGGAACCCACAGGCCCAGCAAGCGCATCCAGCGACAAGCAGGGGGCTTCCCCGACAAGCTCTGGCCCCGACAAGGACAAGTCTGCGCAGGAACAAGGAGAAGTGCGAAAGAAGATGGTGCAGCACCCAGTTTATTTTGTAAGTTCCCTCTTGCAGGGGGCTAGATCAAGATACTCTGGAGTGCAGAAATTGCTTTTCGGCCTCCTCATGGCCTCGAGAAAGCTGCGCCACTACTTCCAAGCACATGAGATAACGGTGGTCACTCGCTTTCCGTTGAAGAGGATATTGCAAAACCCGGAAGCAACAGGCAGGATCGTCGAGTGGGCACTGGAGCTGTCAAGCTTTGGTCTTAAGTTTGAGAGTACTTCAACTATACAGAGCAGAGCTTTGGCAGAGTTCATAGCAGAGTGGACACCAACACCAGATGAGGAAGTTCCAGAGACAAGCATCCCCGCCCAAGAAGCAAGCAAAGAGTGGATAATGTACTTCGATGGTGCCTTCTCGCTGCAAGGCCCCGGCGCTGGCGTGTTACTCATAGCGCCCACCGGAGAGCACCTCAAGTACGTTGTTCAGATGCACTTTCCCAAGGAGCAAGCGACAAACAATACTGCTGAGTATGAAGGATTGCTTGCCGGCCTCAGAATTGCGGCCGAACTTGGGATCAAGAAGCTGATTGTGCGGGGAGATTCACAATTGGTGGTCCAACAAGTAAACAAGAGTTACCAGAGTCCTTTGATGGAAGCTTATGTCGATGAAGTGAGGAAGCTTGAAGAACACTTTGAAGGCCTGCAGATGGAGCATGTCCCAAGAGCTCAGAATGATATCGCAGATGGCCTCTCAAAGTGTGCTGCAATGAAGTTACCTGTGGAACCAGGGGTCTTTGTGCTCAAGATAACTCAACCATCCGTTACACCATCAGTTGGGCAAAGCAAGAAGAGGAAGTTGGCCTCCGGCGACTACTTGCCGGCGGATCTTCCTGAAGCCGCCGCCAAGGTCCCCAAGATCAACGATCGAGTTGCTGAGGAACAGTCTGCTCCTGCAGACCCAAGGGTCTGTACAGTTGAAGCAGGCATTCCCGACAAGTCTAGCCCCGGCGAGCTTGCCGGGGGACGTTCAGCTCCGGCAGAGCCGCAAGTCTTTGCTGTAGAAGCTGACGTTCCCGTAGCAGCACTGATGCCATTGGTCCTTGTTATTGAGCCTCAGGCTCCAGCGTGGGCACAGCAAATCATCCGTTTTCTTCAAACTGGAGAACTTGCCGAAGAACCTGAAGAGATAGAGAGGATAACCAGGCAGTCAAGTATGTACCAGTTCGTTGGCAACGAACTGTATAGAAGAAGACTCAACGGTGTCAGGTTGAAGTGCATTTCCCGGGAAGATGGACAGAAGCTGTTGGCAGAGATACACGGAGGCATATGTGGCCACCACATTGGCGCAAGAGCACTTGCCGGGAAGGCGTTCCGGCAAAGTTTCTTTTGGCCAGAAGCCCTCCAAGATGCAACTGCACAAGTAACCAAGTGTGAAGCATGCCAGTTTCATACCAAGCAAATACACCAGCGAGCTCAAGCTCTCCAGACGATCCCTTTGTCCTGGCCCTTCTCGGTCTGGGGGCTCGACATCCTCGGCCCCTTTCCCCGTGCCATCGGGGGCTTTGAGTACTTGTACGTTGCAATCGACAAGTTCACAAAGTGGCCAGAAGTAGAACCAGTGAGAAAGGTGACAGCACAGTCAGCAGTGAAGTTCCTCAGGTCAATTGTTTGCCGTTTCGGAATCCCTAACAGGATCATCACCGACAACGGCACACAGTTCACAAGTCGCACCTTCATGCAATACGTCCAAGACCTTGGCGCCAAGGTCTGCTTCGCTTCTGTTGCTCACCCGAGGAGTAACGGTCAAGCGGAGAGGGCCAACGCTGAAGTGCTGCGCGGACTAAAGACAAGAACGTTCGACAGGCTGCACAAGTGCGGAAGAAACTGGATAGAGGAGTTGCCGGCGGCTCTTTGGTCAATCAGGATGACACCAAATCGAGCCACCGGACAGACACCCTTTGCTCTTGTCTATGGAGCAGAGGCAGTTCTCCCCACGGAACTCGTATACGGGTCTCCTCGAGTGCTCGCTTACGACGAGCTCGAGCAAGAGCAACTGCGGCAAGATGACGCATTGCTCCTCAAGGAGGAACGTCTCCAGGCTGTTGTACGAGCTGTTCGATACCAGCAAGCCTTGCGTCGCTATCATAGCCGCAAGGTCAAGGCCAGGAGTCTCGAGGAAGGCGACCTTGTTCTTCGGCGCGTTCAGTCCGCCAAGAATTCCAACAAGTTGACGCCGAAGTGGGAAGGCCCTTATCGGGTGAGACAAGTCACAAGGCCCGGCGCTGTCTTCCTTGAGACCGAACAAGGCTTACCGGTGAGCAACTCCTGGAACATCGAGCATCTTCGCAAGTTTCACCCGTGAGGCGCGGTTGCCGTGATCCGCTCCGGCAACCACCTTTTGTACAAGTCTTGCCGCTGTTGCATGTAAACCTTTGTACAAAGCCGGGCGCAGACCCCGTGCATCAGTAAAACTTTTGTGCTTCGCATTGTTTGTCATTTCATGCTTTTCTTTTTACTTGCATGTATCATCTGACATTTTGTGCAGCACACATCCCCGATAAGCAGTAACAAGCCGCAAGGCTCCATACTTGTGTTTCCTCCTCTTTTCCTTTCTCTCTTAAACAGAAGAAGTGTTCCTCGCGCACAAGTTTGCCGGGGGGGAGTAGACAGCGGTATGGACCAAGTGTTGTTCAAGAAAGGAAAGCCTTGCCGGGAAGCAAACAGAACACAAAAGCTAAGTTGCCAGAGTTTGAGCAATTCAAATTTTTAAAATTTCTTAGTTGTCTTCCTTGAACAGCCACACTTTGTATGGAAAACCTGTGCGCAGAGGAACCTACCCATGGCTAGCCGCACCCTTACTTTGTTTCGAGCACGCTCAACGGCTTAAGTGAGCTGCGACAAGTGTCGCGCCCTTACTTCGTTTTCGAGTTCGCTCAACAATCTAAGTGTGCTGTGACTAGTTGCGGCAAGGTTTCTTGCCGGCAAGGGCATTGCTAGCAGGCTGCTAAGAGTCCCGCACTCAGCGCTCCGGCAAGGGTTCCTTTACCGGCAAGTCCCCTAAAAGCGTAGGGTGGAAAGCATACAAAGTGAAGGGACTAAACAAGGGAGATAACACTGCATTGATCATCCAAAATAAAGTTATATTACAAGATAGCTTGCCGCTGTTCTAACCAACTACTACCCATGACTTAATCGATAGCGGCAAGGGAAGCGGAAAGAAGGGAGCCTAGTCTTTTCGGTCTCCGTCGACCCTCTTGATCTTGCCCGCCTTGGCTACGATGTGGGCAACTTGTGCCTTCAACGCCTCCTGGTCAGCTTCGGGCGGCAGGGTTCGGAGGACGTTGACGAGGTTGATCCCGGGATTGCGGTAGACGATCTTCGACAACACCCGCTCCATGGTACCCGTGCAAAGCTGGGGCGCCTCGTCAGCCAGCTGCGCGGGGATCCTCTCCCGTAGCTGCGCGAGGGCCGGCGCCACCCCTCTGAAGAACAGGCTCAACTTGGCGTTGTGGGGGAGGCTCTCGTCGGGGGAGTACACGAGGTGCTCCGCCCTCAGCGCCACCATCTCCCTGTCGATGTTGGCGGCGGAGGCGACGAGCTCTTCAGTCCACTGCTCCACCGTCCGCTGGAAGTTGTTTTGCGAGACGGCGGTGCTGTCCAGCAAGGCCCTCTCAGCGCGGAGATCGTCCTTCAGCTGCGTCTCGCGGTCCCGGGCGGCGTCAAGCGAGTCGGTGAGGGTGGAAACCTTCAGTTCCAAGTCTGCAATGGAGTCCTTGGCGTCGTTGAGCTCTTTGCCCTTCTCGGAGAGACGGACTTGCAGCTCTGAATTGGTGTGGGCGTCCTTCTCCCGCGCCACGTTGAGCGCGGCAACCCTGTCCTCGCTCGCCTTCAAGCCTGTCTCCAACTGCGCCACCCTGGCCTCCAGATCCCTCTTGGCGGTCTCTGCGGCAGCGGCGGCGTCCCTCGCCTCCTGCAGAGCCCCGCCAATGGCCTACTCGCGAGCGGTGAGGTCGTCCTCGTGGCTATCGAGGTCGACCTTCCGCTGGTTGAGCTCTCCCTCCCGCCGAGATAGATCCTCGGCAGTCCGTCGCTGCTGCTCCTCGACCTCAGCCTTCTCGAGGATGAATGCTTGTTGCGCCTCGGCAAGCTCTTCACGCTCCTCCGCCAAATTCCGGAGGGCCGCTTGGTTGGCGGCACGGAGCTCCGCGGCGCGCTTCTCCAGATCAGCACCAGCCTTGGCAACCAGGGCCTCCCGGGAGTCCAACTTAGCCTGCCTGGCCCGGTACAAGGCCAGAAGCCGGCGTAAGAGTTGCTCCTCTTCGGGCTCGTTGCTGCTGCCGGGCGCATCGACGACCCTCAGCCCGGCGGAGGCGAGAACTTCTCCGTCGAAGCTCTCCCCCTCCGCGGGTGCCCTTGATGAGGACGCCCACGGGACTTGGATGAAGACCCCGTTGGCGGCCTCCAGGTAGACACCCGACCCAGCCGCGGGGGCGGAGGGGTTGGCGGCCGGTGCAGCGTCCGGCGCTCCTGCGGCCTCAGGGCCAGTAGTGCGGTCGCCGGTCCCTTCCCCAGCTGCGGCGTCAACGGTCGGGGCGGTCTCCTCGGCGGCTGGCTCGTCAGCACCAGCCGTTCCCTCAGTAGTAGTGGCGTCGCCAGCATTGCCGTGCACGTCCTCCTCGGCGATGGTCTCCGTCTCCATCGGCTCCGGGGCGGGCGGATCTGACAGAAGAAAAAGAAAAATCGTCAAGCAAATATCCAAAAAGAAGAATCCAAGAGGAAGAGATTGCAAGGGTTACCTGTGCGGGCCTCTTCCGTAACGGGGTCCCTCGTCGGGGAGTTCTCCCTTGGCGGCGTAGTAGAAGCCCCCACCGGCGGAGGGCCGCTGGCGCCTTCCCTTGGCGGGGTGCTCACCCTTGTCGGGGTGCTCGCCCTTGGCGGGGTACTCACCCTTGGCGGAGTACCCATCCTTGGCGGAGCGCTGTCCCTCGCCGGGGAGCTCATCCTTGGCGGGGAGGGTGCAGCGAGCGGCTCGTCGGGAGCAGTGTCTTGATGCTCCTGCGGCTGCGGCTCCACGTCTGCACAAGACAACAAGCAAGCAAGACGTCAATAAGGATAACACCCTCAAGCGCGCCCGTCAAGCGGAAGAATGAACACAAGACTTACGCTGGGGGCTGCTCTCTGGAGCAGCAGGCCGGTCCGGCAAGTTTGTCATTGGCGCATCCCCCGCCGCTGCGACATGCTCGTCGTCCTCGATATCAACCACAGGGATCTTGGCCCTCTTCGCCATCCTCTGGGTCAAGGTCCTGGAAGCCAAACAAGATCAAAACCAAGCAAGAGCAATCAAGACAAAAGCAACAAAAATCAAAGGAAATAGAAATTGTAAGTGCTTACTCTTCCTCCTGTACGTCGGAGCTGAGGGCGGAGAAGTCAAACTCCACCTCGCGTGCTCCAGCGCGATGAGCTGGAGGAGAAGGCTCCCTCGGGCGCTTGGCGGGCTCCGGAGCCGTGGGTTGTGAAGACCCCGCTCCGGTCGTCCCCGAGGACCGAGGGGCGGAGGGAGCACTAGAACCACTCCGGGAAGATCCCCCTCCGCTTGTCGCTCGGGCACGGGGCGCCTCCTTGACGACCTTGCTCGTCGTGGTGGCGCGCGTCGCACGACGCTTCGGCTGCTGTCGGGGCGTCGGTTGCCTCGCCATCTCAGTGGCCTTGCGGAGGCGCTTCTTCGGCTGTGGCGGAGGACTTGGTGGTGGCGGAGAGTTCTCTGAGGATGAGGAGGCGTCGTCGTCGAGATTCGGAGACCCGCCAGAGTCTTCGTCAGAATCGCGGGATTCGGCGTCCTCCTCCTCCTCGGCGGGCTCGCTAGACTCGGTGCCCTGCCCGGCAGCCTCGCTCGTCCCGGCAGGCTCCCCGGCAGGGTCCCCGGCAAGCTTCCCGGCGGGCATCAGCAGTTTGAGGATTTCCTCTTCCTCGTCCTGGCTCACCGCGTCCGCTGCTTCCGCTTCGTCCACGGTGTACCCAAACTCACCCGCAGCCGCAGCTGCGGCGGCCTCCTCCATTCTGGTGGCTATATATGCCACATCTCGCTCGGTGGTCTCACGGGTGAGCCCTTTCTTCTCTTCGGGGTTGCGCGGCCGTTCGACCAGATTATCAAAGAAGGTTTGGACGGTCTCCGCTGAAGGCGTCAGCCAAGTGGGAACAACCCCGTGGGAGTCACACTCAGGCATTGCCGCGCGGATGGCACTAAGAGCAGTATTGTTGCACAATGGAACTACCCCGTCCGATGGTCTGAACCACTCCGGGTTCTTGGGGTCATGTTTGAACAGCTCCCGGACCATCCCCTTGAGTTCCAAGACAGTGAAGTTATAATTCAACCCGGGGCGCAGCCTCATGCGGTCTTCCGCGTTGCCGAACTCCCAGACAGGCCTCTTCCTTTCCTGCAGGGGAGCGATGCGGCAGCGGAGGAAAACAGCCCCAACTTCACCTACAGTAAGGTTGGCGGCCCGGAGGCGAAGGATCCTAGTGAGGGCAATCTGCAGCTTGTCGTCCTCCGGGGCCAAGTCACTCCAATCCTTGCCGCGCACTATTGCAGTCCGGCACGGCGAGGTAAACTGCTCGGGTTCATCTTCCATGACCCAGCACCAATCAGCCCTCCACTCTTCCCACTTGCCGCGGAGCTCTCCGATCAAGTACGCCTCCTTCTTGCCGAGCCTGAAGATCCAGGAGATACCGCCGGAGAGTGGAGATCCGGACTCTACTCTAGGTGTGAAGAAGTGGCAGAAGAGAGCTACGTTTGGATGGACCCCGATATAGTTTTCGCACAGATGTGCGAAAACGGCCAAAGTGAGGACGGCATTCGGGGTGAAATAGAGGAGGTGGAGCCCGTACGTGTTCAGCACATCGCAGAAAAACTCTGAATACGGAGGACAAAGGCCACCGTGGAAGAACAAAGCGAAGAAGTGGTAACCTCCCGGGTACATGTCGACGGCTGCGGCGGGGAGGACTCTGGTGCGCGGGTGAGCCTTCGTCTCCCTCGCCCAGAACAAGTAATACTTGTCCCGCAGCTCCCTCGCGCCGAGCCTCGGCGGGAAGACCACCATCCTTCTCCGCATGGCTGCCAGCTTCGCCGCCTTGTCGGACTTCTCCTTCTTCGCCTTGTCGCTCTTCGCCTTGTCGCTCTTCGGGGCCATGGCGGGGACGGCGAGGGAGGTCGACGACGCTGCGGATGCTGGAGACGGCGGAGGAAGGGTGGAGCTCGGCTCTCTGTCGACCTTTGGGGAGGCGGAGAGCGGCGGGGGTTTCTGGAGATTCAAGGCACAATGAAAGCAGTGGGGGGAAACTGCCCCTGCTTCCTCTGCTTTTAAGGGGGAAGTGGGGGACGTTCCGCATTTCCCATTAAAAGAAACAGGCCACGATCTCTCCCACGACGCCGCAATCGACGCGTGCCGTTAGGGAGAGATGCGGCAGATGCGGAGTGGGAAACGGCGCGCCGTGGGCCATGTGTGCCCGTGCACTATTCTGGGCCTGGCCCAACAGCGCTTGGCACCGTGTGTGGCCCAGGCCCGGGGGCTCCTGTCGGTGTACTAAAGTAGGGGTACCTTAGTATCCCGACTTGTGCACGGGCAGTAGCAGCGTCCCGTGGTCTGGCTCACCACGCGCCCGCCAAAGCCCACTCTGGACCCCTTTGAAGCCATTCAAGAACAAAGTATTCAAGCTAAGAGACAAGACCCCGGCAAGAGGAGCTTGCCGGGAAGGCCGCACCAGGCTCAAGGTTATCATTCCAAGCACAATACCCTGGCAAGAGAAGCTTGCCAGGAAGGCCAAAGAACAGCACCTCAGAAGATATATCGTGGCGCATCATGCGCCCCGGCAGGACCCGGAGAGCGACAAGCTTCCGGGCCCGGCAAGATAGCAACCCCGGCAAGGTGCTTGCCGGGGGAGGCTTACACTGTGTGCCTGCGCTCCAGCTCATCTGGCCACGCGTCGCCCTGGGGCCCTTCCAGGGGCACGTGGCAGATGGTTGTGCAGCCTGGGGTACACGGTGGCGAGCCGCGGTGACGAGGCCATCGTCGTGGCGAACGGAGACGCCCGGGCGGACGCTTTTGGGGTGACGGCGACGGGCATTCAATGCCCTTGTCCCCCACCGTCAGGGTTAGGTATAGACCACTGTGCATACACTGTTCATGCACTGTTAAAACTACCACCAATTTTACGTTTTTGCCCTCCTCTACGTTGACACCTGTCGGTGACCCCTTTGAGCTATAAAAGGAGACCCATGCACAACGTAGAGGAGGTTCGACTCCAGAAACTTGATCACTCCCCTGTTTGGTGTAGCTAGTACTATAGATCTTCAAGCTCCCGAAGCTCAAGAACTCAATACAACCAAGGCAGGAGTTGGGTTTTACGCATCCGTGCGGCCCGAACCTGGGTAAACTGCCCGCGTGTGCCCCTTGATCTGCTCTCTGTGCTCCCTCCGCTCCCTTACCGTACCGTAGAAGGGGCTCCGGTCCCATAGGTGTTCGTGGGTGGTCAATTTCCCCGACAATGAGATTGAGCACGGCTCAATCCCCGACCACGGCAGAAGATAGAGAAAAGATGAGTGTCATCCCCTATGCCTCGGCCATAGGTTCTATTATGTATGCCATGCTGTGTACCGGACCTGATGTGAACCTTGACATAAGTTTGGTGGGGAGGTACCAAAGTGATTCCGGTATGGAACACTGGACAGCGGTCAAGAACATCCTGAAGTACCTGAAAAGGACTAAGGATATGTTTCTCGTTTATGGAGGTGACGAAGAGCTCGTCGTAAAGGGTTACGTCGATGCTAGCTTCGACACAGATCTGGATGACTCCAAGTCACAAACCGAATACGTGTATATTTTGAATGGTGGGGCAGACAGCTGGTGCAGTTGCAAGCAAAGCGTCGTGGCGCATTCTACATGTGAAGCGGGGTACATAGCTGCTTGCGAAGCAGCGCAGGAAGGAGTCTGGATGAAGGAGTTCATCATCGAACTAGGAGTTATTCCAAGCGCGTCGGTCCCGATGACTCTCTTCTGTGACAACACTGCAGCTATTGCCATTACCAAGAAGACCAAGCAAATCAAGCGCCGTTTCAACTCCATCCGGAATTATATTCAAGATGGAGACATAGATATTTGTAAAGTGCATACAGATCTGAATGTTGGAGATCCGTTGACTAAACCTCTTCCACGAGCAAAACATGATCAACACCAGAACTCTATGGGTGTTCGATTCACCACAATGTAACTAGATTATTGACTCTAGTGCAAGTGGGAGACTGTTGGAAATATGCCCTAGAGGCAATAATAAAAGTGTTATTATTATATTTCCTTGTTCACGATAATTGTCTGTTATTCATGCTTAAATTGTATTATCCGGAAACAGTGATACATGTGTGAATACATAGACCACAACGTGTCCCTGGTAAACCTCTAGTTACTAGCTCGTTGATCAACAGATGGTTATGGTTTCCTGACCATGGACATTGGATGTCATTGATAACGAGATCACATCATTAGTAGAATGATGTGATGGACAAGACCCAATCCTAAGCCTAGCACAAGATCGTCTAGTTCGTAATGCTAAAGCTTTTCCAATGTCAAGTATGTTTTCCTTAGACCATGAGGTTGTGCAACTCCCGGAGACCGTAGGGATACTTTGGGTGTGCCAAACATCACAACGTAACTGGGTGGCTATAAAGGTACACAACGAGTATCTCCGAAAGTATCTGTTGGGTTGGCACGAACCGAGACTTGGATTAGTCACTCCGTGTGACGAAGAGGTATGTCTGGGCCCACTCGGTAAGACATCATCATAATGAGCTCAATGTGACTAAGGTGTTGGTCACAGGATGATGTATTACGGAATGAGTAAAGAGACTTGCCATGACGAGATTGAACAAGGTATCGGTATACCGACGATCGAATCTCGGGCAAGTACTATACCGATAGACAAAGGGAATCATATACGGGATTGATTGAATCCTTGACATCGTGGTTCATCCGATGAGATCATCAAGGAGCATGTGGGAACCAACATGGGTATCCAGATCCCGCTGTTGGTTATTGACC
Source organism: Secale cereale (assembly GCA_902687465.1). Lineage (NCBI taxonomy): Eukaryota > Viridiplantae > Streptophyta > Magnoliopsida > Poales > Poaceae > Secale > Secale cereale. The sequence goes on from LR738712.1 coordinate 603,550,236, forward strand.
GGAGAGTCGTCTCCGTCATGTCTACGTGTCTCCCGAACCCGTAGGGTCTACACACTTAAGGTTCGGTGACGCTAGGGTTGTAGAGATATATGCATGCGGTAACTGGAATGTTGTTCGGAGTCCCGGATGAGATCTTGGATGTCACGAGGAGTTCTGGAATGGTCCGGAGGTAAAGAATTATATATAGGAAGTCCAGTTTCGGCCATCGGGAGAGTTTCGGGGGTCACCGGTATTGTACCGGGACCACCGGAAGGGTCCCGGGGGTCCACCGGGTGGGGCTACCTATCCCGGAGGGCCCCATGGGCTCAAAGGGGAAGGGAACCAGCCCATAGTGGGCTGGTGCGCCCCCCTTGGGCCTTCCCACTACGCCTAGGGTTGGGAACCCTAGGGGTGGGGGCGCCCCACATGACTTGGGGGGCAAGCCCTTCCCCCCCCCAGGCCGTCGTTCCCCCTAGAGATCCCATCTCTAGGGCCGGCGCACCCCCTAGGCCTCCTATATAAAGTGGGGGGAGGGAGGGCAGCCGCACCCTATGCCCTGGCGCCTCCCTCTCCCTCCCGTGACACTCGTTCCTCTTCCCGCAACGCTTGGCGAAGCCCTGCAGGAATCCCACTGCATCCACCACCACGCCGTCGTGCTGCTGGATCTCCATCAACCTCTCCTCCCCCCTTGCTGGATCAAGAAGGAGGATACGTCACTGCTTCGTACGTGTGTTGAACGCGGAGGTGCCGTCCGTTCGGCACTAGGATCATCGGTGATTTGGATCACGACGAGTACGACTCCATCATCCACGTTCTCTTGAACGCTTCCACTCACGATCTACAAGGGTATGTAGATGCACTCCCCTCTCCCTCGTTGCTAGATGATTCCATAGATTGATCTTGGTGAAGCGTAGAAATTTTTTGATTTCTGCTACGTTCCCCAACACTTCCGCCGTCTATCAGGACTCGGGAGAAGTGGCAAGTCCGCCTCTCGATGGATAAGGTGGGGTCCAACACCATGGCTTAGGCACCCGGCGTGGGCATCACGGTCGGGTGGTCCTCACGGCTCCAGGTGATGGGCTTCTCGGACCAGTGCATGAATTGGGGGACCTCAGGAATGACAGTGTTTACCTCGCGGTGTTGCTGACGCCGACTGCGCTTTTCATCGGCTTTGCTTGTGAAGACGATGTAGGCAGCGTGCTCATTGGGAAATTCATCTTGGAGCATGCCGACAGGAAGGGGCGGCTGTTGAGGAGCCGGAGCCGCCGGGCCAGCAGGAGGAGGCGGCAGGGCCTCTCCCTTGGCAATTCGGGCGAGCCAGTTGCACCGCCGGGTCGTATGGTTGGACGGCTTTGCGCCGATGTGGAACTTGCACGAAGCATCGAGGGCCTGCTGAAAGGAGAAGGACAGCTGCCAGGCACCCTTGCCGCCCCGCTGACGTTTGGGGCCGGGTTGGTCCGCTAGCTGCTGGTCCTAGTCCTCAAAGGTTTCCACCTGCCGGCTGTTGGAAGCGAGCTCCTAGGCCTTGTGCTTGTTGTTGTTCGGCTGCTGACGCCGGTTGGAGTCACCAGCCGGCACCCGGGTATTCGGCGAAATCAAATTTTCGAATGCATCAACCCGGATCTCCGACTTCATGGAGGAGTGGACCGTAGCGTACTTGTCTGCTATCACCAGGAGCTCGTCCAGAGTGGTTGGCTCGTCACACAAGAACTTGTGCTTGAGAAGGGTGCCCTCTCGACACCCGGCGGTGAAGTACTCGATGGCTTGCACCTTGTGCACCCCTCTCATGAGTTGCGCAGCTCGGCCCAGCGCGTCAGGTAGTCGCGAGTGGACTCGTTCGGCTGCTGAACGCACATGTAGAGCTGGCGAGGCTTGGGGGCGCTTGTAAGTGTTGTTGAAGTTGCGCACGAAAGCTTCACTGGAGTCCAACCAGCTGTTGATGATGTTGGGCTTGAGGTTGTTCAGCCATGTCCGGGTTGTGCCCTGCAACATGAACGAAACATACTTCACGGCAATGTGCTTGTTGCCGTTGGCTATACTGACCGTTGTGGCGTAGTTGATGAGCCAGTCCTCCGGCTTCACAGTGTCGTTGTACATGGGAGTGTCGCGAAGCAGCGAGAACCCTTTGGGGAAGGGCTCGTCGCGGATGCAGGGGCTGAAGCAGGCCGGGCCGACTGTATCTTCTTCCTCCATCTCTAGGGACCGAGCTAGCTGCTCGATCCGGTGATGAGCATCATTGTCGCCGACTGCTCCACGGGGGCCTAGCCGGCCCCCGAGAGTCGTGCGATCAACCGGCGCCAGAGAAATCGGCCTCTCCCTGCGGGGAGGCGGGCGTTCATCCTGCTGGCGCCGGCCCTCCGGGTTCGGAGGAACTTGATGGTTGCCCACACCCGTGTGCTGAGAGCGCCGGCTACGGCTAGGCGCCGGCCCCGGGTTCTGGTTGCGGCCGCTGCCACTAGGGGACCGGGAGGTCGCACCTTGCTTGTGGCGGGATTCCGGGTGCTTGACCTGCTTGCTGGCCGCCAGCACGCGGTTGCATGTGTCTTGCTGCGTGTTCGCTGCGTTGAGGAGCTCTTGGAGGCGCTCCATCTGAATGCGCTGATCGTCGTCCTCCACAGTTCGGAGGTCATCTGCCGCCACCAGCACGGCGCACAGGTTGTGCGCTGAGGTCTCGTAGATCGGGCGTCCGACTCCCAGCATGTTAGCGATGGCTTTGCCGCGCTGCCGGACGGCACTGGCCCGGCTGGGCTCAGCAGCAGCCGGCGTTCTGCTAGTGATGTGGTCGATCTCGCGCTGGTTGGCTTTCGTGTGGCACTTCATGGCCGCTAGCTTGGTGGCGCTGTCAAGGATCTTGACGTGGATTGCTTCCAGCGCTGCAGGCTCGTTTTCATCATCGACGGGGGCTTCCAAGTCCCGCATTGCTGCTCACAATGGGTCCTCAACGACTCCTTCAGTGGGTTGGTTGTCGCCAATGACCATCAACTCCACGCAGGCGCCAACATCGAGCGCGTCGGCAGAGGCTCCGTCGGCGACATGAGGGAGCAGGGCGTTGATGATGACCACATCGCCAGGGTACTCGTTGGTGACGGCCTCGTCGAAGAGGCTGAGCTTATCGAAGAGTTCGGGGAGGCAGCTCGCGGGAGAGGCGGCTCCCGCTTCGGTCAATGCAGTGGCGCTAGTGCAAGCGGACGCATCGGCTGGTTGATCAAGCCAAATGCGATGCGCTCGTCGGAGAGGTAGGTGGTTCCCGTCCAGAACGTGTCTCCAACCGACGCCGCGGATGGCCCCACGTTGGGCGCCAACTGTTGTGAGATCTCACGTCAGATGCCAGGGGTGGCTTATCATGGGTGGAGCCAAGAGGACGTCGTCGGGCCCTGGAAGCGGGAGTAAGCACGAGCTCGATTGTACACGAGAATGTACACGAGACATACCCAGGTTCGGGGCTCTCCGGGGAGATAACATCCCTAGTCCTGCTCTGCGGGGTCTCCGCATGGTGACTATGATCACAAGTATACAAGCTTGCTCCTTGACCTGTAATGCTAGGGGAGGAAGAAGGGCAGGCCTAGCTCTCTTCTCCTAGCTGTGGTGTGTGGTGGAATGGGGGTCGAACTCAACCCTTTGCATGGGTGAACCATGGGGGGTCTTATAGGACGACCCCAAGGGGTATAATGGTAATATGTCTGGGTTGTGGGACCCGGGTGTCTGTGTCTAGAGTTGCTGGGTTCCCCGTCGGCTGCTGGGGCCCGCCTCTGTAGGGCCCCGCCGGCTGCCGAGAATCCAGCCGACAAGGAGGGCCCGCCGCTTGTGGGCCATGCCGATTGCCTTTTACTATGGTACCGTCCTTGCTGACGAGGGCGGCATCATGCGTCGCATGGCTACAGTCCCACGCCGTGCAGGTTGGTGTCCGCCTGGTCGGGGCGCGCTGTAGCCACGCTCCCCCGAATCCCGAGGAGAGCAGGTAGAACTGTTGCCATGCTCCATCTTGGTCATGGTCGGCGAGTGCAGACTCCGAGGGGGAAGGGCCAGCAGCTAGGAGCCGGCCCGCTCATGGGGACCACCTTCTAGGGGCGCGTCGCCTTCTAGAAACCGGCCAGGAAACCGGCTGTACGCCCAGTCGGCCTGAGGGGCTTGGCCAGCCCCGATGCCTTGAAATATCCTTAGGTGCGGATGAGGCTACCCGGGTACATAACCCCGACAACCTTTGCTAAAAACAGGATATATCGAGTGCCCCAAATTTTTCGGAACAAAAATGAATCAACGTTCCGGCAAAACATAGGCCACTCGAATAAGTTTCCCAGCAAAGTTAGGCCACTTGGGCAAGAACAAATCCTTCATTTTACAAATATTCTTGTGTGACAACACTAGTAGCACACAACACTAGTCCACATATCACATGTCCAATTTGGGCATTCACACAAAAACATTTATATAGAAAATTTCAAATTTGGTATGCTCATTGCATTTGAGTGGTTCAATTTTGACAAAGAACATCGCAATATATCTTCTAACCCTAACATTTCATGTGGACATCAAGCATAACTAGATCTGGCAAGCATAACTAAATACCCTAGTTCTTCAAGAAAGTAGCTCTCCTCTCTCTCTCTCTCTCTCTCTCTCTACCTCCCTCTCTCACTCCGTCTCTCTCTCTCTCAAATTTTAGAGGATGTATATAGAGCTATTACTTAATGAAAGTCGGGGAATTCATAACTGCCTAGGGTATCTGGTCTATGGTATATGCTACATTTCAAAGCGGTAAAAACATCATCTTACTATATGAATGAAGTAATTTCTATCATACACAAATCTCCAAACTCCCTCATTTATCAAACTGTTTAAAATACTACAAACTAATCAAACTGAAAAAAAGATTGTAAACTAATTATATCATACAGTTAAGTTAGTAATAGTGTGGGTCACAACCCCCGCGCTACTGCTAAGCCAGATACCTACAGTGCCGCTAAACAGGCCAGGGCTACTAATAAATGGGGCCCACCTAATCGCCCATTGTATATAAAATAACACCTAGCCCGCGCTACTGCTACTTCGTTATTGTAGCACGAGTTTGTTATCCAACGCTCCTACTATTGCTAGCCCCGGGGTGTATTGTGGGGACCAGTTAGTAGGAGCACTGAATGATAGAGGTTGCGCTACTGCTAAACCCTTCGTGCAACGCATTCTGTTGGGCCACACTATTGCTATGTAATAGTAACGTGTGCTACTGAACCCCCTAGTACGGTCACCACATCGACTAACTGCATTCATAAATTCATTTATACTGCCAATGGTATTATATTGTCATATAATATGCAAATTCATTGAAACACACTATCTATACCACTGGCCATGGAAGAAATATTTAAATACCTAAATCTACCAAAATTTATTATCTATAATAATTTGCAACAAAAACAATATTTTTTTGGCTAAATTAGAAGCTAAACATATCATTTCAGATAATATACAACATAATTAGACAAATGATGTCAAATCAGTGTTTAAATAACATCTTCAGCATCCAAGGGCATTACAGACTTTCACCACCAGCTACAGCCTCGCCACCCGTCCTAAAAATTTTACCAAACAGGCTTTTTGGACTTCTCACCTTCTACCTGCTCCACCCAGCTTCTCAGCTTCTACCAGCTCTAGCTGCTTCTCGTTCAGCCGCAACCCAAACAAACAGGGCCTAAGTATCAAAATGTGATTCCACTCATTACAAGATAATATATATCGTCGTAATCGATATTAGGTCTCTGCGTAAACCCTTGAGCTACTAGTCTCGCTTTATATTCCATTACCTCAATGTGCTCATTCCCTTTTCGAAGGAAAATCGATTTAGCTCCAAAAGGGAAGACTTTATGAGGAGTAGCTATTACTTTAGAGAATAACTCTGTTTTGTTAAGTGAGCGCGGTTTTTCCTTAATTAACTCCTTCCATTTAGGACAATTTGAGGGCTTCAAGCACTCTTTCATAGGTTTTGCTCTTCATCCTATCGAAGGGTTTTAGCCATTTTCATGGAGAAATATGTGTCGACAAGTCTAGTTTTTCTATTGTACGATTCTCCTAAATCAATATAATTTGTGGATATTTCCTTGATTTATTCAGGCACCATGTCATTTTCCATAACAATGGAGTCCAGGAGGTTTGATGTCCTAGCTTTAAAATTTGTGTCCACATTATGATGGCTTCTTGACGTTGAACATCTATTTGGTGTCTATCAAGTTCAAGTTGATTCGCATTTATTGTTGTAAAATGTATTTTTCTTTCTTCTGAGGCTTTGGATAAACATTTTCCAGTGTGACAAGATTTCACCCCCTTTTATTTGCAATTCGGAGTTTGGTAGTTTTATTCACTTTAGCTACATGTCAGCTGATTGAGTTTTAATTTTTGGGTCAGTCGATTTTTGAAACCGTTGATTGCTGCTCTAAGATGTGTGCTAGTTGTTTTTTTCCTGTTGTGTGTGACGTCCTGTATTGGGATGGACGTGTTTTGACTGACCCCTATTTTGGGTCAGTCCATTTCTTGTTGGGCTGAAGTATGTTACGTGTTTTCCTAATAGATTGTTTGTGTGAGTTTTTGCTTCTGTTTATTTGTCTGTTTGTATGGGTATATTTTGGATGTTGGGTGAATACAAAATATATACACTCGAGTAATTTACAATATGTGTATAAATTGTAATTCTGTGAAAAATGCACTATTATGTGCTTATTTCATACATAAAAATTAAAATAGTGCAGTTTCATTATAATTGTATTTTCTGTGAAAATTCAGCTACCATATGCATATTATTCAAAGCACAATTTTTCGTATATATTGTGTGTAAATTTTGTTATTGTTTGATTATTTTATAATTCTTTCTTGATAAAGGGTAATATTATGCAACTAATTCATTCTTACTTGGAAAACTTCATTATTTTGATTTTTTTAGTAGATATTTCAAATATATTTTTCTAAATCCCGCAAACAAAATATTTTTTCTGAAGGGTAATACCAAAACCACTAATTTATTTTTTCTTACGAAACTTCATTAGTTTGTTTTTTATTTAGTCTTTTCTTCATTTTTTTTCGTTTTTTAATGGTAATACCAATGTCACAAATTCATTCCTGCTTAGGAAACTTTCTTTTTTGTGAGAATTCTACTATTATATACTTATTCTTGCATATTATAAAAAAGTGCAATTTCTGCGTAAATTTTGTGCAAATTTCTCTTCTTTTTTTTCATTTCTTCTTAAAGGGTAATGCCAATGTCACTAATTCATTATTTCTTAGAAAACTTCATTATTTTGACTTCGATTTAGTTTTAATTCTATTTTCTTTCTTCTAAAGGGTATTACTAAGGCCTCTAACTCATTTTTTCTTAGAAAAACTTCTTTATTTTATTTTCCATTTAGTTTTATTTTATTCTTATTTAATTGTAACACAAGTGCTACTAATTCATTCATTCTTAGGAAAATTCCTTTTTTGCAAATATTTCACTATGGTATGCTTATTCTAGCATATTAGAAAAATGTAATTTATGTGTAAATTGTGTGCAATTTTTGTCATTTTTTTCATGATTCCTAAAGTGCAATAGTAATGTCATTAATTATTTTTACCAAACTTCATTATTATCATTTCCTTTTGCTTTTTGGTAAATTTACTTTCTTCTTTAAGGGTAATGTGTATGTCATTCATTCATTTCATCTTAGAAAACATTTTTATGAAAATTACACTATTGTATGCTTACTCTTTCATATTATAAAAAATGCAATTTCAATGTAAATTGTGTGTCATTATTTCATCTGCATTTTTCTTCATCTTTAAGGTTAATACTAATGCCACTAATACATTGTTCTTAGAAAAATACTAGTATTATTTTGATTTTGTGATTTCGCTTTGGTAGTTACTTCTTTTGTTTCTTCTAAAAGAATAATACCAAAACCACTAATTCTTTCTTTCTTACAAAACTTCATTATTTTAATTTTGATTTAGTTTTTGTTTCATTTCAATTCTTATGTTACTAATTCGTTCCTTTTTAGGAAACTTTCTTTCTAGTGAGAATTCTACTATTATATACTAGTGTTAAATATATTCTTATATTATGGGACGGAGGGAGTACTTTTTTTGCATATTATAAAAAAGTGCAATTTCTGTGTAAATTATGTGCAAATATCTCTTTTTTGTTTCATTTCTTCTTAAATGGTAATAACAATGTCACTAAGTTATTATTTCTTAGAAAGCTTCATTATTTTGTTATTATTTATTATTTATTTTATTTTATTTCTTCTTAAAGGGTAATACCAAAGCCTCTAATTCATACATTTGTTAAAAACTTCATTGTTATTTTTCATTTAGTTTTATTTTATTTTATTTCTTATTTATTTTTAACTCAAGTGCCACTAATTCATACTTTCTGAGGAAATTTCTTTTATTGCGAATATTTCACTAAACCAAACGCAGGCCTAGGGAGATGTGGCACGCCACACCTTTGGCGTGGCAAGTTGCGGCTGGCAACCAAACAGTCTCTGAAAGACAGTGAACGAGACGAGCCTAAGTGTGGTGTGCACTGTGCAGGTCATGCATTGGGGCACCATGAGAAGCAAAATCGGGCACAGTGCTTAAGGCCTGATCGGCTGATGGATTGGCTAGCTAGCATAGCCAGTTAGCCCATGACGGCACACACCCTTCGTCGGCCGCCCGTAGAGCGCCCCCATCGCCGAGCTAGGACGCGTCTCCAATGACGATCCGGCGGTCCGCGCGCCAGATATGTCGTCCCGTTCCTCGCATGCTTCTTCGACGCCCTCGCCGTCCCGTGACCATCCGCTTAATTGCGTGAACCTCGTCGCTCGACCAGCAGAGCAGAGTAAGCAACTGCATGCAGCCGCTGGTGCCGCTGGTCTTGGTGGGCTTGTCCGCATACGCCAAATAAGATTGGCGGGAGTCCGCATACGCCACTTAAGGCTTTTTATGTGGTCGGCGTATGTGGGACTGTTGGACGCCGCTGCCATTTACATCCCAAGTTGGATCCCGGCGTATGTGGTCGGCGTATGTGTCTCGCGCACGCGGTCATTTCCCCAACAAGATCGATGTATCCGCCTCTACAAAAACTAGACATGCCCGTAGGTAGGTAAATGCAGAGGTCCATCCACAATGGCGTCAAGTCAAAACAACCGCATGACAGCTGCCATCCGAGCCGAGTGTTGGCCAACCATCCCTGCCATCTTTTCTTTTCACTCGTACATCAACCGTCCGGAGCGCCTTTCCGGCGAGTACACGTCTGGCTGGTAAGATTGCATTTCCTCCGTATACTCCAGCACACATCATGCCAACGTTTTCTGGCTTTCTGCACCGAGAAAACTAGAAGCGTCACGTAGGTGCTCACTCCAAAATATTAACGGGCCAAGCTATGCAGTTTGGTGATCCACTAGCGTGGCTACCCCGACTGCTCCACCAAACCCTACACCTGAGCGGTAGGCTCACCAGACGCGAATTAACCGGCGACCAGCACGTCTAGATTCCCGCGTCAGCTGACCAATCAGCGGCCATGTCAGCCAAAGCAGAAACACGCACGGGTCCTTCAAAAGCTGGCCAACCTAGTACTCTGACTAGAGCGTGGAGAGAGTAGTCTGTGAGGAAGTGGCATGCATGGCGCCCCTTCTTCCTCCCTCGCCTCCGTCAGGCAGCCCGAGGCTGCTCAAGAGCGGCAGCGGCAGCGAGTGGAGCGTGGTGGTGCAGAGGAACGTCAAGTCCTCCCTGCTGCTCCTGCTGGCCATCTCCACCCTCGCCGCGTTCTCCATCCTCTACTCGTCCCGGAGCTTGACGGTGGCCAGGACGGCCGGCGAGGCGCTGACGCAGAGCCCTCTGCTCGCCGCCCTCGACCTGAGCAGCCGGATGCCAGAGGATGACGACGATCAAAGCTATGAGCCAACGTTCCCTGCGGACGACAGCGTGAAGCCTGAGCAGAGCACACCTGCTGCTGCTCCGAGCACCGGTAAGCGCATTTGAGAGTACGGTACTGTCTATTTTGGCATGTACGTGCACCGGTTTGAGTGTGTTTGATAACTCTGGCTACGTGTCTGCTTCATGCGTAGGTGAGTCAGCCATGCAGCTCGATGAGAAATGCGACATTTCCAGGGGAAAATGGGTGCGGGAGCCCAATGGCCCGGTGTACACCAACCTGACTTGCCCCATGCTGCCGGACTTCAAGAACTGCCAGAAGTTCGGCAAGGACGACAGACACCTCTACTGGCGGTGGCAGCCGGACGGCTGCGAGCTGCCACGGTTCGTGCCGGAGAGGTTCCTCGACGTTGTCCGTGGGAAGCGGCTCGCCTTCATCGGCGACTCGCTGGCGCGCAACCAGATCGACTCTCTGCTCTGCCTCCTGTCCCAGGTACGTGTACCGTGTATGCTTGCATGTACGCGAGTAGTTAGTTCTCGACGTAAGATCCCATGAATATACAATATAGCATAGACTAAAACTTGGTTAAATCTCTCAGTCCACTGAGATTTAACAATCCCATTCTGGATAAGTAGTCAAGTGACGACCGATGACAAACGACCTATACATGTTGTAGGCCGAGACGCCCGTGGACGTGTACTCGGACGCGTTCGACAAGTACCGGACATGGCACTTCCCGACGCACAACTTCACGCTCATGGTGATGTGGACGGAGTTCTACGCGCACGCCGTCCCCGTCGTCGGCGCCAACGGGAAGCCCACCTCCTCCTTCGACATCCACCTCGACAGGCTCGGCGCCGAGTGGACCAGCCGCCTCCCTGGCCTGGACTACGCCGTCATCTCGGGCGGCAACTGGTTCTTCCGCGTCAACTACCTCTGGGAGGGAGGCCGCCGCATCGGCTGCCTCAACTGCGCCGGCAACGACGCCAACCTCACCGACTTCGGCGTTGCCTACGCCGTCCGCCGTGTCGTCAGGGCGGCAGTGGAGGGCATCGCGCACTGCCCGGGCTGCAAGAGCAGCCTCGTCACCTTCCTCCGAACTTACTCGCCGGACCACTTCGAGCACGGCTCGTGGTTCAACGGCGGCTACTGCAACCGGACGGCGCCGCTGGAGGAGCGGGAGGTGAGCATGGAGAGCATCGGGTGGGAGCTGAGGAGGGTGCAGAGGGAGGAGGTGAGGCGGGTGAAGGCGACGAAGAGCGGCGGCACGAGGAGGTTCGGGGTGCTGGACGTGACCAAGGCCATGATGATGCGCGCCGACGGCCACCCCGACAATCACTTCGATAGCAGGTGGATGAGGAACGGCAGTGACTGCTTGCACTGGTGCCTGCCGGGGCCCGTCGACATGTGGAACGGCGTACTGCTCCAGAGGCTCGCCGAGGTCACGCCGCCGCCGGTCGCGCGGTGACCGCCCGGCCTCGTGTACGTGGTTTTGCGTTGTCGACGTCGTGCTCTTGTTGCCCCAAGTTAGGAATCATGCATGCAGCTTTTGAAAGTTGTTAACTGTATAATACCCACCGCAAAAATTGTACTCCTACTTAAACTGGTGAAAGAATTTTTGTACTTACGAAGAGTCGCATGATTCTGAAACTTGACACTCTTTCTCTCAGTCTTCTTTTTTTTGTTGGAATTTAGGATACACTCATAAACTTGCCAACTATAATTTTCTACTTGAACAAGTTATTGGAAACAAAAATGAGTGAATTTCAAGGTTTATACGCGGGTTTTACGGCTTTCCTGCGTACAATATCACTTTGCCCGTTCATCAAGTTAAATGAAGATACCGATAAGTTTTGTTCCCCTTTCGAGCTCAAGGTAGTTGAGCACACCTTTCGAGTTCAGTTATAGAGTAACAAAATGATTCAACAACCATCAACATCAAACTGATGAGCTTTCAACAAATTTTACACAACGCTCTACAGGAAATATAAAAAGCTTCCACTCAAGAACTAAGGTTTTACATGGTTTCAATTAAAAAATAAAAACTACCAACTTAGTTACCTGTGGAATTTCATTTTTTTTCTACAAATTTCATAAATTTCCAAGTGAACAAAAATTCTCAACACAATAAAAATACAATGTATTGAAATAAAATATAAACTTTGTATACATCTGTATTTACAAAACACATGCGAGAGAACCTGGAAAGAAATATACATCTGTATTATGGCAAAAATACATACCTGCAGTTTTGTTGTTGTTATGAATATGATAAAAAAACACATATATGTTCAAAAAGACTAGACATGTATTCCTTCTAAGAACAAAATAAACAGTTGGAATATACCGGTCTCACAATACATAAGAATTCATTTTTATATATGATTGAAACATTCTTCATGGGATCTAGTGCAAAGAGTAATAATTGTGTAAGACTTGTTGTGCAAATTGAAACCTTTTGCAAAATCTAGTGATTCCACGTCCTAACTCTAGATCATTTATAGATAACTAGCAAAATGCCCCTCGCAACTTTGGGGGTGTCATCTTTAAATTGAAAGTAGTTGCGGAATAAATATATTGGTTTTTGAATATTCACAATATGAGATGCCATATAATATTATTCTGGAGGCAGCGTAAATGTAATGCCAAATGAAGGAGTACCTAGAACTCATCTAGATGAGATATAAATTGGTCTCATTCATGTGGAAAACAAGAACAGATACAACCCACGTCAGCACACACACATCTTATAGCATCACATCCAATGGCTATAAAAGGTGAATGAGACCAAATTATATCTCATCTAGATGAGTTCTAGCAAAACCGCCAAATGAAATAACATGTGTATGTGTAACATATTCAATCGTATTTAATTGTACGTTGATGGTGATTACTTCCTTCAAACACACCTTATTAATGGCTATATGTGTCATTTTCACATGATAGTAGACCAACACCTATAATTAAAAAGCTTATGCCGCTAGCAAGCCAATAGTGATTGTGTGATGTTTACTCAATAATTTGTCAAGGTTAACATTATGATTGACGGAGTTGGTTAGATGTAGAAGTTTCTACGGGCAAGGGATTGGTAATGTTTAGATGATCTTTCTGATAGAAAAAAAACAATAATTAATGAATTGAAATAACTGTTTTATCCTTATTAAGAAAAGGATGAACTAAATATAAGAATTTTATTTTACGTATGAGAATATTTTATTTCTCTAATTTACTTGCACCTTTCATGAAGAGTGGTATTCTTACTTTCCTCTAAAACTGTGTGATGATCTTCCTGTTGGGGAACGTAGCAGAATTCAAAAAATTTCCTACACTTCACCAAGATCAATCTAAAGAGTCATCTAGCAACGAGCATAATGGAGTGTATCTACATACCCTTTGCAGATCGTGAGCGGAAGCGTTCGAAGGAACGTGGATGAAGTAGTCGTACTCTTCGCGTTCCTCGTCACCGATGATCCCAGCGCCGAACGGACGACACCTCCACGTTCAACACACGTACGGTACAGCGACGTCTCCTCCTTCTTGATCCAGCAAGGGCGGAGGAGAGGTTGTCGGAGATCCAGCAGCACGACGGCATGGTGGTGGATGCAACAGGAAATCCTGCAAGGCTTCGCTGGCGCCCTGCGTAAGGAGTAGGAAGTGTGACGGGAGGGGGGAGAGGCGCCAAAGGCTTGGGGTTCGGCTGCCCTCTACCCCCCACTATATATAGGGGCCAGGGGGGCGCCGGCCCTGGGAGATCAGATCTCCAGGGGGCGGCGGCCAGGGAGGTAGACTTGCCCCCCAAGGCATAGGGGGCGCTCCCTCCCCCTAGGGTTTCAACCCTAGGCGCATGGAGGGGGGCCCATGTGGTGCGCCAGCCCACCAGGGGCTGGCCCCCTTCCCCTTTGCGGCCTAGGGGACCCACCGGGATGGGTGGCCCCACCCGATGGACCCCCGGGACCCCTCCAGTGGTCCCGGGACACTCCCGGTGACCCCCGGAGTTCACCCGATGGCCGAAACTGGACTTCCTATATATCATTCTCTACCTCCAGACCATTCCGGAACTCCTCGTGACGTCCGGGATCTCATCCGAGACTCCGAACAACATTCGGGTTTCCATGTGCATGTATCTCTACAACCCTAGCGTCACCGAACCTTAAGTGTGTAGACCCTATGGGTTCGGGAGACACGCAGACATGACCGAGACGACTCTCCGGTCAATAACCAACAACGGGATCTGGATACCCATGTTGGTTCCCACGTGTTCCTCGATGATCTCATCGGATGAACCACTGTGTCAAGGATTCACTCAATCCCGTATGTTATTCCCTTTGTCTATCGGTACGGTACTTGCCCGAGATTCGATCGTCGGTATGCCCGATACCTTGTTCAATCTCGTCATGGCAAGTCTCTTTACTCATTCCGTAATCCATCATCCCGTGACTAACTCCTTAGTCACTTTGAGCTCATTATGATGATGTCTTACCGAGTGGGCCCAGAGGTACCTCTCCGTCATACGGAGTGACAATATCCCAGTCTCGGTTCGTACCAACTCAACAGACACTTTCGGAGATACCCGTTGCGTACCTTTACATCCACCCAGTTACGTTGTGACGTTTGGCACACCCAAAGTATTCCTACGACATCCGGGAGTTGCACAACCTCATGGTCTAAGGAATAAATACTTGACACCGGAAAAGCTTAGGCATTACGAACTATACGATCTCGTGCTAGCCTCAGGATTGGGTCTTATCCATCACATCATTCTCCTAATGATGTGATCCCGTTATCACTGACATCATATGTCCATGGTCAGGAAACCGTGACCATCTATTGATCAATGAGCTAGTAACTAGAGGCTTACCAGGGACACTTTGTGGTCTATATATTCACACATGTATCGTTGTTTCCGTACAATACAATTCAAGCATGAATAACAGACAATTATCATGAACAAGGAAATATAATAATAATACTTTTATTATTGCCTCTAGGGCATATTTCCAACAGTCTCCCACTTGCACTAGAGTCAATAATCTAGTTACATTGTGATGAATCGAACACCCATAGAGTTCTGGTGTTGATCATGTTTTGCCCGTGGAAGAGGTTCAGTCAACGGGTCTGCAACATTCAGATCCGTATGCACTTTACAAATATCTATGTCTCCATCTTGAACATAATTTCGGATGGAGTTGAAACGGCGCTTGATGTGCTTGGTCTTCTTGTGAAACCTGGGCTCCTTGGTAATGGCAATAGCTCCAGTGTTGTCACAGAAGAGAGTCATCGGGCTTGACGCGCTTGGAATGACTCCTAGGTCGGTGATGAACTCCTTCATCTAGACTCCTTCTTGTGCTGCTTCGCAAGCAGCTATGTACTCCGCTTCACATGTAGAATGCGCCACGACGCTCTGCTTGCAACTGCACCAGCTGATTGCTCCACCATTCAAAATATACACGTATCCGGTTTGTGACTTTGAGTCATCCAGATCTGTGTCGAAGCTAGCATCGACGTAACCCTTTACGACGAGCTCTTCGTCACTTCCATAAACGAGAAACATATCCTTAGTCCTCTTCAGGTACTTTAGGATGTTCTTGATCGCTGTCCAGTGTTCCATACCGGGATCACTTTGGTACCTCCCTACCAAACTTATGGCAAGGTTCACATCAGGTCTGGTACACAGCATGGCATACATGATAGAACCTATGGCTGAGGCATAGGGAATGACACTCATCTTTTCTCTATCTTCTGCCGTGGTCGGGGACTAAGCCTTGCTCAATCTCATACCTTGCAAAACAAGCAAGAACCCCTTCTTGGACTGATCCATATTGAACTTCTTCAATATCTTGTCAAGGTATGTACTTTGTGAAAGACCGATGAGGCGTCTTGATCTATCTCTATAGATTTTGATGCCTAATATGTAAGCAGCTTCTCCAAGGTCCTTCATTGAAAAACTCTTATTCAAGTAGGCCTTTACACTTTCCAGGAATTCTATATCATTTCCCATCAGCAATATGTCATCCACATATAATATGAGAAATGCTACAGAGCTCCCACTCACTTTCTTGTAGATACAGGCTTCTCCCCAAGTCTGTATAAAGCCAAACGCTTTGATCACATCATTAAAGCAAATATTCCAACTCCGAGATGCTTGCACCAGCCCGTAAATCGAGCGCCGGAGCTTGCATACCTTGTTAGCATTTTCTGGATCGACAAAACCTTCCGGCTGCATCATATACAGCTCTTCCTTAAGGAAGCCATTAAGGAATGCCGTTTTGACGTCCATTTGCAATATCTCATTATCATAGAATGCGGCAATTGCTAACATGATTCGAACGGACTTTAGCATCGCTACGGGAGAGAAAGTCTCGTCGTAGTCAATCCCTTGAACTTGTCGATAACCCTTAGCGACAAGCCGAGCCTTATAGATGGTCACATTACCATCCGCGTCTGTCTTCTTCTTAAATATCCATTTATTTTCTATGGCGTGCCTATCATCAGGCAAGTCCACCAAAGTCCATACTTTGATTTCATACATGGATTATATCTCGGATTTCATGGCTCCAAGCCATTTATTGGAATCCGGGCCCGCCATCGCTTCTTCATAGTTCGAAGGTTCACCGTTGTCTAACAACATGATTTCCATGACAGGGTTGCCGTACCACTCTGGTGCGGAACGTGTCCTTGTGGACCTTCGAAGTTCAGTAGTAACTTGATCTATATCTTCATGATCATCATCATTAACTTCCTCCCTTGTCGGTGCAGGCACCTCAGGAACAATTTCCTGCGCTGCGCTACCTTCCGGTTCGGGAGGGGTGACTGTCACCTCATCAAGTTCTACTTTCCTCCCACTCACTTCTTTCGAGAGAAACTCTTTCTCCAGAACGGATCCATTCTTGGCAACAAAGACCTTGCCTTCGGATCTGTGGTAGAAGGTGTACCCAATCGTTTCCTTTGGGTATCCTATGAAGACGCATTTTTGCGATTTGGGTTCGAGCTTCTCAGGTTGAAGTTTCTTGACATAAGCATCGCAACCCCAAACTTTTAGAAACGATAGCTTAGGTTTCTTGCCAAACCAAAGTTCATATGGTGTCGTCTCAACGGATTTCGACGGAGCCCTATTTAAAGTGAATGCGGCAGTCTCTAAAGCATAACCCCAAAAAGATAGCGGTAAGTCAGTGAGAGACATCATAGATCGCACCATGTCCAACAGGGTACGATTTCGATGTTCGGACACACCGTTACGCTGAGGTGTTCCGGGCGGTGTCAATTGTGAAACAATTCCACAGTTCCTAAGGTGCGTGCCAAATTCATGACTCAAATATTCACCCCCACGATCCGATCGCAAGAACTTTATTTTTCTGTCACGTTGATTCTCAACCTCATTCTGAAATTCCTTGAACTTTTGAAAGGTCTCAGACTTGTGCTTCATCAAGTAGATATACCCATATCTACTCAAGTCATCTGTGAGGGTGAGAACATAACGATAGCCTCCGCGAGCCTCAACACTCATTGGACCGCACACATCGATATGTATGATTTCCAATAAGTTGGTTGCTCGCTCCATTGTTCCGGAGAACGGAGTCTTGGTCATCTTGCCTAAGAGGCATGGTTCGCACGTGTCAAATGATTCATAATCAAGAGACTCCAGAAGTCCATCAGCATGAAGCTTCTTCATACGTTTGAAACCAATATGACCAAGGCGGCAATGCCACAAGTATGTGGGACTATCATTGTCAACTTTACATCTTTTGGCATTCACACTATGAATATGTGTATCATCACGATCGAGATTCACCAAAAATAAACCATTGACCAGCGGGGCATGACCATAAAACATATCTCTCAAATAAATAGAACAACCATTATTCTCGGATTTAAATGAGTAGCCATCTCGCATCAAACGAGATCCAGATACAATGTTCATGCTCAAAGCTGGTACTAAATAACAATTATTAAGGTTTAACACTAATCCCGAGGGTAGATGTAGAGGCAGCGTGCCGACGGCGATCACATCGACCTTGGAACCATTCCTGACGCGCATCGTCACCTCGTCCTTCGCCAGTCTCCGCTTATTCCGCAACTCCTGCTTAGAGTTACAAATATGAGCAACTGCACCGGTATCAAATACCCAGGAGCTACTACGAGCGCTGGTAAGGTACACATCAATAACATGTATATCACATATACCTTTGACGTTGCCGGCCTTCTTGTCCGCTAAGTATTTGGGGCAGTTCCGCTTCCAGTGACCCGTTCCCTTGCAATAAAAGTACTCAGTCTCAGGCTTGGATCCATACTTTGGCTTCTTCCCGGCAACTGGCTTACCGGGCGTGGCAACTCCCTTGCCGTTCTTCTTGAAGTTCTTCTTACCCTTGCCCTTCTTGAACTTAGTGGTTTTATTGACCATCAACACTTGATGCTCTTTCTTGATCTCCACCTCCGCTGATTTCAGCATTGAATACACCTCGGGAATGGACTTCTCCATCCCCTGCATATTGAAGTTCAACACGAAGCTCTTGTAGCTTGGTGGGAGCGACTGGAGGATTCTGTCAACAACCGCTTCGTCTAAGAGATTCATTCCCAACAGAGACAAGCGGTTGTGCAACCCAGAAATCTTGAGGATGTGCTCACTGACAGAACTGTTTTCCTCCATCATATAGCTGTAGAATGCGTTGGAGACATCATATCTCTCAACTCGGGCATGAGCCTGGAAAACCATTTTCAGCTCTTGGAACATCTCATATGCCCCGTGGTGCTCAAAACGCTTTTGGAGCCCCGATTCTAAGCTGTAGAGCATGCCACACTGAACCAGGGAGTAATCATCACAACATGACTGCCAAGCGTTCATAACATCTTGGTTTGCCGGGGCGGGAGCGTCACCTAGCGGTGCTTCTAGGACATAAGTTTTCTTGGCAGCTATGAGGATGATCCTCAGGTTACAGACCCAGTCCGTGTAGTTGCTAACATCGTCTTTCAGCTTGGATTTCTCTAGGAACGCATTGAAGTTGAGGGTGACATGAGCGTGGGCCATTTGATCTACAAGACATATTGTAAAGAATTTAGACTAAGTTCATGATAATTGAGTTCATCTTAATCAAATTTTAATGAACTCCCACTCAGATTGACATCTCTCTAGTCATCTAAGTGATACATGATCCGAATCGACTAGCCCGTGTCCGATCATCACGTGAGACGGACTAGTTATCAACGGTGAACATCTCCATGTTGATCGTATCTTCTATATGACTCATGTTCGACCTTTCGGTCTTCCGTGTTCCGAGGCCATGTCTATACATGCTAGGCTCGTCAAGTGAACCCTAAGTGTATTGCGTGTGTAAATCTGGCTTACACCCGTTGTATGCGAACGTTAGAACCTATCACACCCAATCATCACGTGGTGCTTCGGAACAACGATCCTTAGCAATGGTGCACAGTTAGGGGGAACACAATTCTTGAAATTTTAGTGAGAGATCATCTTATTTACTACCGTCGTTCTAAGTAAACAAGATGCATAAACATGATAAACATCACATGCAATCAAATAAAGTGACATGATATGGCCAATATCATCTTGCTCCTTCGATCTCCATCTTCGGGGCACCATGATCATCTTTGTCACCGGCACGACACCATGATCTCCATCATCATGATCTCCATCATCGTGTCTTCATGAAGTCGTCACGCCAACTATTACTTCTACTACTATGGCTAACGTTTAGCAATAAAGTAAAGTAATTACATGGCGTTATTCAGTGACACGCAGATCATACAATAATTAAGACAACTCCTACGGCTCCTGCCGGTTGTCATTATCATCGACATGCAAGTCGTGATTCCCTATTACAAGAACATGATCAATCTCATACATCACATATATCATTCATCACATCTTCTTGGCCATACCACATCACATAGCACATGCTGCAAGAACAAGTTAGACGACCTCTAATTGTTGTTGCAAGTTTTACGTGGCTTCTATAGGTTTTCTAGCAAGAATGTTTCTTACCTACGCCAAAACCACAACGTGATTTGTCAATTTCTATTTACCCTTCATAAGGACCCTGTTCATCGAATGCGATCCGACTAAAGTGGGAGAGACAGACACCCGCCAGCCACCTTATGCATCTAGTGCATGTCTGTCGGTGGAACCAGTCTCACGTAAGCGTACATGTAAGGTCGGTCCGGGCCGCTTCATCCCACAATGCCGCAGAATCAAGATTGGACTAGTAACGGCAAAAAAATTGAGCAAACTCAACGCCCACAACTTGTTTGTGTTCTACTTGTGCAAGATGCTACGCAAAGACCTAGCTCAGATGCCACTGTTGGGGAACGTAGCAGAATTCAAAAAATTTCCTACACTTCACCAAGATCAATATAAGGAGTCATCTAGCAACGAGCATAATGGAGTGTATCTACATACCCTTTGTAAATCGCGAGCAGAAGCGTTCGAAGGAACGTGGATGAAGTAGTCGTACACTTCGCGTTCCTCGTCACCGATGATTCCAGCGCCGAACGGACGGCACCTCCGCGTTCAACACACGTACGGTACAGTGATGTCTCCTCCTTCTTGATCCAGCAAGGGCGGAGGAGAGGTTGTCGGAGATCCAGCAGCACGACGGCGTGGTGGTGGATGCAACAGGAAATCCTGCAGGGCTTCGCCGGCGCCCTACGTAAGGAGTAGGAAGTGTGACGGGAGGGGGGAGAGGTGCCAGAGGCTTGGGGTTCGGCTGCCCTCTCCCCTCCCACTATATATAGGGGCCAGGGGGGCGCCGGCCCTGGGAGATCAGATCTCCAGGGGGGCCGGCGGCCAGGGGGGTAGACTTGCCCCCCAAGGCATAGGGGGCGCCCCCTCCCCCTAGGGTTTCAACCCTAGGCACATGGAGGGGGGGCCCATGTGGTGCGCCAGCCCACTAGGGGCTGGCCCCTTCCCCTTTGCGGCCTAGGGGACCCACCGGGATGGGTGGCCCCACCCGGTGGACCCCCGGGACCCCTCCGGTCGGTGACCCCCGGAGTTCACCCGATGGCCGAAACTGGACTTCCTGTATATCATTCTTTACCTCCGGACCATTTCAGAACTCCTCGTGACGTCCGGGATCTCATCCGGGACTCCGAACAACATTCGGGTTTCCATGTGCATGTATCTCTACAACCCTAGCGTCACCGAACCTTAAGTGTGTAGACCCTACGGGTTCGGGAGACACGCAGACATGACCGAGACGACTCTCCGGTCAATAACCAACAGCGGGATCTAGATACCCATGTTGGTTCCCACGTGTTCCTCGATGATCTCATCGGATGAACCACTGTGTCAAGGATTCACTCAATCCCGTATGTTATTCCCTTTGTCTATCGGTACGGTACTTGCCCGAGATTCGATCGTCGGTATGCCCGATACCTTGTTCAATCTCGTCATGGCAAGTCTCTTTACTCGTTCCGTAATCCATCATCCCGTGACTAACTCCTTAGTCACTTTGAGCTCATTATGATGATGTCTTACCGAGTGGGCCCAGAGGTACCTCTCCGTCATACGGAGTGACAATATCCCAGTCTCGGTTCGTACCAACTCAACAGACACTTTCGGAGATACCCGTTGCGTACCTTTACAGCCACCCAGTTACGTTGTGACGTTTGGCACACCCAAAGTATTCCTACGGCATCCGGGAGTTGCACAACCTCATGGTCTAAGGAATAAATACTTGACACCGGAAAAGCTTAGGCATTACGAACTATACGATCTCGTGCTAGCCTCAGGATTGGGTCTTGTCCATCACATCATTCTCCAAATGATGTGATCCCGTTATCACTAACACCCTATGTCCATGGTCAGGAAACCGCGACCATTTGTTGATCAACGAGCTAGTAACTAGAGGCTTACCAGGGACACTTTATGGTCTATATATTCACACATGTATCGTTGTTTCCGTACAATACAATTCAAGCATGAATAACAGGCAATTATCATGAACAAGGAAATATAATAATAATACTTTTATTATTGCCTCTAGGGCATATTTCTAACACTTCCCCCATTCTAACATCCGTAATAGACATGGAAAGTTTGTGAGATGCAAATTTGACAACTATTTTACATATGAATAATTTACTAATAGTTGGAGAGGTTTCATCATAAGTTTCAAGTCCATGAGATAAAAAATATCCACTATTTTACTGAAAGTTTTAGAAAATTCACCACAACTTCTGTAGATTTTTATTTTTATTTTAAAAGATGTACTATTTAGTTATTTGTTTTGCTTTATCTTCTACCTATATTAGCTACATATCTTAAAGTGTATCTTGATGATCTAGATATTATAACTTCGTATTTCTCTCCGGTCTATTTATTTGGTTTGGCCAACTAGATTGATTTTTCTTGCAATGGGAGAGGTGCTTTGTAATGGGTTCGATCTTGGGATGCTCAATCCCAGTGACAGAAAGGGACATGAAACATATTGTATCGTTGCTATTAAGGATAAAAAATAGGGTTTACTCATGCGTGAGTTTACTTTGTCTACATCATGTTATCTTGCTTAAGGCGTTACTCCATTCTTTATGAACTTAATACTCTAGATGCATGCTGGATATCGATCGATGGAGTAATAGTAGTAGATGCAGGCAGGAGTCGGTCTACTTGTCTCGAACGTGATGCCTATATACATAATCATTGCCTTGGATATTTTCATGATTATTTTCTTTTCTATCAATTCTCCAACGGTAATTTGTTTACCCATCATATGTTATTTTCAAGAGAGAAGTCTCTAATGAAAACTATACCCCCTCGGGTCTACTTTTATCATATAAAATCCTAAAAATACCTTATTGCACTTTTTATTTTACTTTATTTTGTATCTATCTATCTATCACCATACAATTTAATCTTGCAAGTGACCGCCAAGGGATTGCAACCCCTTGTTCGTGCTGGGTGCAAGGATTTCCTATTTTGTGTGCAGGTGCTGTTAACAAGGTGTTGCGTGGTTTTTCTACTGGATTGGTAACCTTGGTTCTTAAATGAGGGAAATACTTATCTCTACCGTACTGCATCATCCTATCCTCTTAGGGGAAATCCTAACGCAGTTCACAAGTAGCATAGTGCTACCACCGTAGATGGGACCGCGCCATTTGCACCCCAAAGGTTTTCACTTACCTTGTAGCTTCAAGAGCACTATCTTCACAAGCAACCTCACCAAGCAGGAGTAGGGTTTTACATTGCCCGGTGGCTCAAACCTGGGTAGCTCGTTATGTCTCTATCGTGCCTCGCGCCTAGCTCCTAGCCTCATGGTCGTGATCCAATCCCCCGGAAGTTGAACCATGGTTTTGGTGGATTCCCCATAGCTCGGAATCAATCCCCCGACATTTTGTGGACTCGTGTTGTTTCCCCAGCCGCCACACGTGGTCTTCCCTAGCCCTCTCGACGACCTCGTACAAGCCGCCCGGACTCCGGCTCTCCTTGAACCTTCGCCTTCACCGTGAGCGCCTTCTTGAGCACGACCTTCGCGTCCTTCAGCTGCTTTACAAGGCTGATGTTCTCGGCCTTGAGCTCGCTCTGCTTCTGCACGAAGCAGACACGTTGGAGCTTTAGCTTCTCACGGTGGTCCTTGACGAGCGCCTCGCGCTCCATCTTGGACTTGTCCTCGACGTACGCCTTGAACACCTTCTCCTGCTCCTTGAGCTAGTCGTTGGCCTTGGCCATGCGGGGGGTCATAGGAGGCTTGGGGGGCCTACCTGGTGGTCCAGCATCGCCAAGCGCTCAGGCTCTGCCTCCTGGTCCGAGGTGGTCCTCGCGAGCTCTCGCTCCTGGATCCCAAGGCCCCCCTTGCGAGCCACGAGGGCCTCCTCATGCTTTATGATCTCCTCCTCGCGAGAAGCAAGCTAACCCTCGTGGAAGAGTCGTACATGGTAGGTCGTTGTCGCTCTTGTCCCAGGAAGGCCACCGCTCCTTCCCTCGCATCGACGCCAAGCTTCTGGGCTGAGCATCTTCGGCCAATTATGTTAGGCCACTGGTATTGGGGGGTACCTAGGCCTGCCTGCCTGTGGCCCATCGAGCGGCGCACTGCCTGGGCCCCTTGCGTGGCCCACCGCCAGGACTTCATGAGGAAGGCCCTCGTGAGGACCTCGCCTCATGAGGCGCGCGTCATCAGGTGTCATCAGGAGCCTCACGAGGTGGCTTCCCAAGACGGCATCCTAAGGCCACTTGCGGAGGCATGGGGAGCAATGATCACGCAATGGAGCTACCAGCCCTGTGTTCTCACGTGGGTGACGCGCTCAATGACGAGCGAAGTGATACGTCTCCAACGTATCTATAATTTTTTATTGTTCCATGCTATTATATATTCTGTTGGATGTTTAATGGGCTTTATTATACACTTTTATATTATTTTTGGGACTAACCTACTAACCCAAGGCTCAGTGCAAATTGCTGTTTTTTGCCTATTTCATTGTTTCGCAGAAAAGGAATATCAAACAGAGTCCAAACGGAATGAAACCTTCGGGAGAGTTATTTTTGGAACGATATCTTCACGAGAGACTTGGAGTACAAGTCAGAGAAGAAATGAGGTGCCCACGAGGGGGCAGGGCGTGCCCAGGGGGGTAGGCGTGCCCCCACCCTCGTGGGCCCCACGTTGCTCCACCGACGTACTTTTTCCTCCTATATATACCCATATACCCTGAAAACATCGAGGAGCATGAAGAAACCCTAATTCCACCGCCGTAACCTTCTGTTCTCGTGAGATCCCATCTTGGGGCCTGTTTGTTTTCCTGTTTGTTTTAATCTGGCCATATCAATTGTCTTCCATTTATTTCCTATCTTCTGCACAGGCCAACGATCCCTTCTGGAAGAGGAAATCTCAAGATAAACCGGCCAGGCAACCACGCCGCACAACTTATGCTGTTAAGAAGAAGAAGGCTGTTGCTGCCTCCGGTTCACACCCTGAGGAAGATGATCCGGATTCGGAGGTACGAATGAAACCTTATATGCTTTAACCTCCCGTTGTCTAAATTTATGTTAACAATGCCTTTCCACAGGATCTGGCGGAAGGAAGTAAAGCGGCGGGAGTTGAGGTAATTTCTCTCTCTTCTGATTCAGAACCACTGCCCCCCAAAATCCGTCGGGTGTCCCGGAAATATCCCTTTTCTCATCCTTACGCTCAATTGGATCCCAACTTTCTTTTGAAGAAACAGCAGCATGAAGCATGCCAGACCACATGCCATAGTGGCCATGTGGTGGAATCATCCGGAATACCTCTTACGCCGGCTCGCAGGCGTCGCTCCGAGGTTTTACTTTCTCCAACTCTCCTTCATCCAAAAGCCGGCCTCATACGTAAACCGCTTAAACCGTCTGATCCTAACTATCAGGAGGCTCCTCTGTCTTCTTCCGGCGAGTCAACTGCTACGCAGGTCCCCGTGCTGAAGACCGTGCCTGGGTAAGTCTTTTTTTTCAAACATCCGGTTTATCTTCATGTTTTTAACTTCATGACTCTCATTGCTCCCTTGATTTTTACCAGAAAACCGAAGCCTAGTAAGAAGGCGAAAGCAACCAAAGCGGCTGCTGAAACTACTGCCGCTAAACCGGCCGGTGACCCTGAAGCGGCTATCCTTCTAGAAGATAACCCTGAAGCTCAGTCTGATGACCCTATTCCTATGGATCGTGATGACATTGCTGCTCGAGGAGATGATAATACGGAGAATGCAGCTGATCCGGCGAGCCCTGTCCGGGTTTACCCTCCTTGGGCTAGCCCGGCTCCTGTCAGTCCGGCGCCTAATGTTGTGCCCCTCCAACCAACTGCTACCTCATCCGCAGATGTTGTGATAAACGGGCTAGGTTTCACTGCTCCCACCGAGCCTGTCACCTTGGGCAGGCATACTGCAAAGGAGGAAAAACTTCAACAAGACAAAGGCAAGTGGAGCACAAATTTATCCAGCTATGCCCAGTTGAGTGCCCATGAACTTCATTCCGGGTATCTGAACTGGCTCTTTACCAGCCGCGATTATGAAGCCGGATTGGTTAATATGATGAAGGATAAGTATGAGGTAATTTTCTTCCCTTTTACTTGTCTCTGTTTTGTGATCTTGCAATCCTGTCTTTAGGCCATAGTAGTGTAATGCCCCGGATGTAATATTTTCCCTTTTGGGCAATATAAGATATCTCTGGCTTCATCAATTCCATTCCGGGTTCTTTGTCTTTCGGGTTTTCGTCGTTTTGTTGTGTGCGTGTGTGGCATTCATTCATATCATGTAGTCATGTGCATCGCATTGCATTTGTGTTGTCGTTTGCATTCGGTCCCACTCGTTCCTTTCCGTTGTCCATTTCGCGTTTCGGAGCTCTCTCACGTGTCCGTGGCATCCCCGAGGCCTACTTTGGTGTTTGGCCGTGTAACGTTTCCGGTTTAGCGTGAGACTTGTCATGTATTGTTGTTTTGGTGTGTGTAACCCGCCTGTCAAATCTCGTCGCGTTTGGAGTTCGTTTGATACCCCAACAGTTATTCTCGTGGGCTGAAAGTACTTCCACTTTGAGGCCCAAGACACCCCTCCAACAGCCCACCAAACCAACCCAAACCCCTCCCTTCATCTAGGCCATCTAATTGTGATCATGTGGCTGAAAACCTCACCTCATTTGGACAACCCTAGCTCCTTGTGCCTATATAAACGTCCATCTTCCCCAAAATTTGCGTCCAGAAAACCCTATGCTTCCACAGTGCGCCGCCGGTGCTTCCACCGTTGATTCCCGGTGCTTCCACTGTTGAAAATTCGTGCTTCCGACGTCCTAGGAAACCATGCTTCCGTAGTGCTGCGGACGCGCTTCCGAACCTCCGGGCCGTGCTTCCGACCCGACGCGCGGGTCCCGCGCCGGTCATCTTCTTCCTCCGCTCGCCGGAGCTCCGCATCACCGCCGCCGGAGCTCCCTCCTCCGCTCGCCGGAGCTCCGCATCACCGCCGCCGGAGCTCCCTCCTCCGCTCGCCGGAGCTCCGCATCACCGCCGCCGAAGCTCCCTCCTCCGCTCGCCGGAGCTCCACCGGGCCTCCACCGCCGCCGCCTCGGCCATCTCAGCCGCGCCCCGCCTCCACGCCGCCCGCCGCCGGCTCCGCAGGGCGCCGCTACCGCCCTCCGCGGGCCTCCTCCCGCCGGCCAGCCGGGGCCCTCCAGCCGCCGGCCCCCTGCCACCTCCGGCCGGGGCGCTCTCCCGCCGGCCCCCGTCGCCCCCAGGTCGCCGGCGCCCGCTGCACCGAAGGACGCCGCC
>LR738712.1:603588429-603632943 GCA_902687465.1 Secale cereale
CCCGTTGACCAGTCTAGCGGGCCGGGGCCCGTTAGCCGCGAAGATCCGGCCCGAGCCACGAAGATCCGGCCCGATCCGCGAAGATCCGCCAGCCCGCAAGCCCGATCCGCCTCCGCCGGCCCGATCCGCAACCGCCAGCCCGCGTTGACTTTCCGTTGACCCGGAGGTTATTTTTTTCTAAGTCCCTGGGTATTTTTGTTGTCTGATGCTGTTTTGCAATGGTGATAACTTTTTGTGTGATGGCCCGATTTGAGCAAATGATATGTCAAAATGATCGTGGAGTCATGTACTACGTTTTGTTCCATTGTGCCATGCATGTTTGAGGTCATCTAGATGCTTAAATATCTGTTGGAAGAGTGCTACTTGTTATAAACTGATGTTAGTAGTTGTTTTCATGCCATCTTTGCAATGTGATATCTTGGTGCATGTTCATCCAAATGATGCAAATGATATGTCCACGTGTTCGTCTTGAGATGCTCTACATGTTGGGTGCTTTAGATTGCATGATAGATTTCATCTTGCCATGTTTATCTCCTTTGCAAAGT
Organism: Secale cereale; assembly: GCA_902687465.1. Taxonomy (NCBI): domain Eukaryota; kingdom Viridiplantae; phylum Streptophyta; class Magnoliopsida; order Poales; family Poaceae; genus Secale; species Secale cereale. The sequence goes on from LR738712.1 coordinate 603,588,975, forward strand.
GCTATGTGGCCGTTATGTCGTTAAACTCGTTACGAGATGCCTCGTTGAGGAACTCGTTGCTATTGCCGTGTTTGTCCCCTTGATGCATGCTTAGATGTTTTGGATTCACCATCATGTGTACTTTGCTGTGGTGCTTACCACTTGCCATGTTTAGCTTTGAGTTGACTTAAACTTGCTCTCAAAGATGCCATGATGAAACTGCTGTTTAACACTTAGTGAAATTTCACTATGTCTGGAATCTGTAATTTCCAGATGCCATGTTTGCTTGTTGTTCTAGGACAATCCATGATAGTTTTGGGGTGACTCTTGATGATTCCTTGTTGTATAAGTTGTTTGCTATCCATTCATGCTCTCACATGCTTATTTGAGTGGCTGTAGCATATTTAACTCTTGCTCCCAAGTTGCAACAAATTACTGCTGTCAGGTTTTGTTGACAGGTTCAATATGTCATAGCTTGTTGCTATTGATCCATGGCTCCTTTGGGGATGCTCCAATGGATTTGTTTGCTGTAGGATATGTCTAGTTTATGTCCATGCTCCTTGCCATGATGTTTGAGTGCTGTAGGCCATTTATCTCTTGCCCCGAAGTTGCTATGTGGCTGATAATTTCAGCTTGTGCATGTTTATTGTTTCGGGTGTAACTTTTAGCCCGTTGCTCCGTTTTGAGCAAGTCCTATATGAAACTTGTGTGATTTTTCATGTAGATTCATAATATCCTATTGTTAACATGTTTTGAAGCATTTTTGCTTGATGCATATTGTTGTGCTATAACACTGTGCTTCCTAAGTAGACTTTCTGTGCTTCCATAGTGCATCTGTTTTGCTTCCATAGTGCATCAGTCATGCATCCAATAATTTTTCTGTGCATTGCATCTTGTTTGATTCGTTGCCTTGTGTTCTTGTGTTTGAGTAGAGCCGGAAGCTGAGACCGAGTACGAGTACGAGCACGAGGTTACTACCGAGGTTGAGAACGAGGACCCCTCTTACGATCCCATCGACAACTCTTCAGGCAAGATGACCGAACCCCGATAACATTACTATCTTTGCCTATTGCTAGAAGTCTCGATCTATAGTTTTGCCTCGATGCCCATGTTTTTCCTGTCAGCCTCCTATTGTAACCATGAACCTGTCTAACCACCTTACCTATGCAAACCATTGATTGGCTATACGTAGGCTTCGCTCAGCCCCTCTTATAGCATTGCTAGTTGCAGGTGAAGTTGAAGATGCTTGCTTCATGTTGAAGCTTATTGGGATATCACACTATATTAATTATTAAATGAAATCATCTATATATTGGTAATGGGTGGAAGGCTAAGCCTTTTGCTTGGTGTTTTGTTCCACTCATGCCGCTAGGAACCGTATAAACCGGTGTTATGTTCCTTGATTATGCGTTCCTCACACGGTTGGGGTTATGGGACCCCCTCGATAAACCGCGAAGTGCTAAGTCTTTTCCAGCAAGTCCCAACCTTGGTACTATTCGCCTAATAACTTATAAACTTGCATAGGGTCTTGCAAACCCGAGTTCTTAATCAATAACCCCGGGCCAGTGCTCCTCATGAGTGTTGGTCCGAAACGGGGAGTGTGCGGGGCCACCACGAGGAAACTCGAGGATTGGTAAAAACCTGTAGAATCGCCCATCCGGTCGTGGCCTGAGACTAGATACGCGCGGCTATTGTCTGGGTGTCGGCACGCCGGGAGGATTTGCTGGATTAGCCTTACCTTAGTCGGAGTATCTTGAGCACGGGATTCCGAGAATACTCGGGCCTTCCCACTTTGGAGTTGCGACTCCGCGGATCGTGGGCTTGTCATGGGCCAAGTTGGAACACCCGTGCAGGGTTATGAACTTTCGAAAGCCGTGCCCGCGGTTATGTGGCAGATGGGAGCTTGTTAATATCCGGTTGTAGAAAACTTGACACCATGTTCCAATACACTACCAGCGTGAGTACCGTGACGGTCATTTTCCGAAAGGGATTCGGGAAGTGAACACGGTGGGGTTATGTTTGACTTGCTTTAGTTAGGATCACTTCGTGATCATCTCTCGACCGGGGCACCTTCTCTTCTAGCTCTCTTTTGCGTAAGCTAGTGCTAGTGCTGCTGCAGACTCTTATTCTTTCTTCAGCCTTGTCCACACCCAAGGCTTAAATAGTCGTGTTACCCGGGAACGGGATTGCTGAGTCCTCTGTGGCTCACAGTTACTTCAACACACCAGATGTAGGTACGATGGTGAGATACACAGGCGATGGTACTGAGCTAGACTGGGAGTACGACGAGGAGCGTAGCCGTTACTATGTGAACTATCCGGTTGATCAGTAGAGCTTCTACTAGGATTCGATCTAGACCTGTGGTTTAATGTTATGTTTGGTATCTTGTCATTTGGATCTTTACCCTTAGATGGGCTATGATGTTTATCTGAATGATGTTTGAACATGTAATGTATTTGTGTGACGTGGCGAGTGTAAGCCAACTATCTTTTCAGTTTTCCATCCCTATTTTTATATGAGATGTGCAAAGGTACCAAACTTGCGATCATTCCAGAATGGGCTTATATCATTAAGTCGTGCCTCGACACGTAGGAGATATAGTCCCATCCTGGGCATTACAAGTAGCCCCCAAGTGCCGGTTTAGCTTCACTGTAGGTGAACCAGGACTTCCATTGTATCTGAAAATGAACTTACATTAGCCCCCAAGTGCCAATGGTATAACTTGCTTTATGCGCTTGGTACTTGTCTGAAATTCTCTTTCGTTACTTCAATTGCACATTAGCCCCCAAGTGTCAAGTGTATAACTTGTTATATGCTTGAAACTTGATTGATATGTCTTTCTAATCCGCTTGATTTCCTTGCAGGCTGATTTGACCCGGAGGGCTTCGGAGGTAACTGAACTCCGGAATATCTTGGCTGTTAATGAAACTGCCTCCGCCAAAGCAAAGGAAGAACTGGTGCTTACCTTGACCAACATGGAGAAATTGAAAAAAGACTTTGAAGTGGAACGGTCCACATGGGAAGTGAAGAGGAATGCTCTTGAAAAAAGAGCAAAGGATGCTGAAGCTGCTCTTAATCCGGTTATGCAGGAGCTGACCGGTTTAAGACAGCAAATAGAATTCATAACTTCCGCCATCTTCGGTGAGTATCTATCTGTATTTGTTTTTCATTCTTGCAATCTTTGTTCCGCTCCGGTTTAACTTGACCAATGTATAAAGGGAGGCGCATAACACATCTTGGAGATGATGTCCGAAAGAAACTCAAGGCAGCCTATACCCTGGTGGAGCAGCTCTATTCCGGTGCTCAGAGGGTTATTAGCGCTATGTCCCATAATAAACCGGCACCAACTACCATCCAAGCCACCTTGGAGAAGCTATCCGTCATGCCTGTGCTTTTGGTAGAGGTGAAGAAGTCTGCTGCACGGGCCGGTTCTCTGATGGCGCTGACCCGGGCCAAAGCATGGGTTTCGGATTTTGATCCGTCTGAGGCTATGAACAGCTATCCTAGCAACAAAGAGGACGGGTCAGTCTTCTCTGCCGAAGACCTTCGTGCTCTGACGAAGGATATGCGCCCACTTGCCAGTAAGCTTGCCGATGAAGCGGATTTGACAAGGTATCATCCGGCCTATGATTTAGAAAACGAGCGGGTAGAGCGGCCGGTTTACGACACTGAAAATCTGATCCCGCCGGTTCGTGGCCATACTTTCGCTCCAGATATTGATCCGTCAGATCTTATTGATGAAGAAATGTATTTCTGTGCACTCTCCAAGCTTGATTGGCGCACTCCTGGTTTCCAGCCATTGCCTGAAGCTGATGAAGACCCAGAACAAGTCGACCCTCAGCCGTCACAGCGTGAAGAGGAATCATGAACCGTCTGGTTTAATTTGTAGTTGCTGAATAAAAACATTAATCTATTCAGGCCTGCAGGTGCCTTGTAATAGGATAGTTGAAACATTTGTCCCAATATGGATGACACAGCTTGACTTGGCGTCTGACAATTTAATCCTTTGTTTTGACATGCTTGATCCGTTCATATTATCTGTGCCTGCATAAATGAGGCTAAAAAAATGTCCTGGCGGTTTACCACCGAACCTATTACACTGCTCCAATAGATATATATCAAAGGAATAACTGTTTTATACCAAAGATACATCATACCTTTGATTAAGTGTGCCTGACGTCCTTAATCCGGTAGGGATAATTGACAGCGTAGATGCTGATGAGGCTCTTGGCACTCTTACTTGGCTTTTGCCTGATGACTGATCTGGGTTATCTGTCAGGCCCAAGATGCAATTCTATCCCGATCACGTGACACATACGTGATTGGGGCACAATCGCATTTCGGGCGCTTAGCAAGATGGATATCATTACATCGTACCATCACATACATACATGGGGGATACAACAATACATACAAATCTCGGAATACAACAACATCAATACAAAGTATCCGACTACGGATACAAACAAGAAAAACACAAGACATCCATCTGCTATCCCAGGCTGCTGACCCGGAACCTAACCCAAGACTGAAGAAGAAGAAGAAGAAGGAAGAACTCCAACACAACGACATCGCTCTGACGTCAAGACATCAGAAACCTGCACCTACAACTGGTGTTGTAGTATCTGTGAGCCACGAGGACTCAGCAATCCCATAACCATGGGTAACAAGACTATCAAAGCTTAATGGGTAGGAAGAGGTAAAGTGGTGAGGTTGCAGCAGCGGCTAAGCAAAAGTAAGGTGGCTAACTTACGAGTACAAGAATAAGATGAGAATCTACGAAAATGGTCGCAAACTAGTAGTGATCGCTAAAGATCCTGAACTACTTACGAGTCAAACATAACCCCACCGTGTTCTCTTCTCAAAGTGAAAAGAGACAGTCACGGTTACTCACACCGTTGTCTGTTTTACTTCGGATCCTCTGTCAAGTTTTCTACAACCGGACATTAACAAATTCCAATCTGCCACATAACCGCGGGCACGGCTTTCGAAAGATCATAACCCAGCAGGGGTGTCCCAACTTAGCCCATCACAAGCTCTCATGATCATCTGAAGTAATAATAATTATTACCCCTTATCTTAGGGAAATCCAAGCAGGCTCGGTATCCCGGTGCACAAGACATTTCGACAATGGTAAAACAAGTCCAGCAAGACCTCCCGGCATGCCGACACCCTGATAGTAGCCGCGCGTATCTCGTCTCAGGCCACGTCCGGATAGGTGAGCCTACGGATTATACCAGATACCTCGGGTTTCCCTGTGGCGGCCCCGTAGTCTCCCCGTTTGGGACCAACACCATCAGCACTGGCCCCCCTGCTATGTAGAAAGAATCCCCGGGGATGCGACCCCCTATGCAATTTTAATTAATTAATTAAGTTGTTATTATGAGGCAAATTAAAACCAATGTTGGGCATTGCTGGAGGAGTTTTATTCAAAGACGAAGTGTCAAGGGGTCCCCATATACCCAACCGTGCAAGGAACGCAAAATCAAGGAACATAATGCCGGTTTATCGGCGCCTAAGGTGGCATGAGTGGAACAAAACACCGAGCAAAAGGCCAAGCCTTCCACCCATGCCCAGTATATAGGTGTGTTAATAATAATAATAGATATTGTGATATTCCAACAACAAGTTCCCTCCTGGAACGATCTTCATCTTCACCTGCAACTAACAACGCTATAAGAGGTGCTGAGCAAGCGGGTAACATAGCCAAACAATGGTTTTGCTAGGAAGGTTTCAAAGGTTAGAGGTTTCATGGCAACAAGGAGAGGCTAACAATAATAATGGGTAGCGCGACATGTAACGATAGCATCGAGACAACTAAGCATGGCGATGATAGTAAAGGTATCCAAGGGTATGGTCATCTTGCCTGAGATCCCGCAAGGAAGAAGAATGGGTCCATGAAGAAGAAGAAGAAGAAACTTTGAAGAAGAACCACGGGTAGACGAACGAATCCTCACGAACGCAACGGAACAAGGACTAACGAGAAGAAGCAAGCAACACGGTAAACACACCACACGAGACATGACAATATGCTCAACCAAGTATGATGCAAAACAAGTCTCCATATGATGCACGGCAAGTCTATACAGGAAGCAAAACATGGCAAGGTAGGAAGCACAGAAAAACAACACAAGTCTATATATGATGCAATACATGGCAAGGTATGATGCAAGACAAATCTATACATGAAGCAATACATGGCAAGGTAGGAAGCACAGAAAAACAACACAAGAACATGACAATATGCTCAACCAAGTAGGATGCAAGACAAGTCTATATATGATGCAATACATGACAAGGTATGATGCAAGACAATTCTATACAGGAAGCAAAACATGGCAAGGTAGGAAGCACAGGAAAACAACACAAGTCTAATTATGATGCAATGCATGGCAAGGTATGATGCATGACAAGTCTATACATGAAGCAATATATGGCAAGGTAGGAAGCACAGAAAAACAACACAAGTCTAAATATGATGCAATACATGGCAAGGTATAATGCATGACAAGTCTATACAGGAAGCAATATATGGCAAGGTAGGAAGCACAGGAAAACAACACAAGAACATGACAATATGCTCAACCAAGTAGGATGCAAGAAAATTCTAATATTGATGCAAAACATGGCAAGGCAGGAAGCACTCAAAAACAACATAAGTCAACAAGTTTAAATGAGGCCGGAAACTACATATAATAAGACCGGTAAGTCCTCATATGCATAGTTTGAAATTAGTCCATAACTGAACAAACCTTATGTTCAAGTTGTTAAACAGCAAGTTAACATGCACCATGATGATCTACATGAAATTCTAGTCAAGTTTCATATAAAGTTTGTTTAATTCGTAGCTACGACATAGAAGATATGAGCAAAACAAGACAAGCATGGCAACGATGCAAGATGCACCCAATCGTCAAGAAAACTCACTCCAAACATGAAAACAATATGATATTATGCTTCTACAAGCAAAATCACACAAGTTGCATATAAGGCACACTCATAAAAGATACACATGAAACAAGATATAACAAGCTGAAGTTAACAACCACATAGCAACTTTGGAGCAAGATATATATACTCTACAACACTCTAAACTGGTGACAAGAAGCATGGACATGAAGTAGACATATCCTACAGCAAAAAACTCCATTGGAGGAACTCCATAGGAGGCATGGATCAATAGCAACAAGCTACAACATTTTGATCATGACACTAAAAACCTGACAGTAATATTTTATAGCTACTTGGGAGCAACAATTAAATAAGCTACAGCAACCCAAATGAGCAAGTGAGGACATGGGTGGATAGACAACAACATATACAACAAGGAATGATCAATGGCCACCCCAAAACTAACATGGATTTGCCTAGGGCATCAAGCAAACATAGCATCAGGATATTACAGATTCCAGACCTACTGAAATTTCACTAAGTGTTAAAACAGTAACATTATCATGGCATGTTTACAAGCATGTTTAATTCAACACAAGGCATAACATGGCAAATGGTTTGCACCACAGCAAAGAACACATCATGGAGATTCTAAAACATCTAGGCATGTGGCTAGAGGACAAACACATCAATAGCAAAGAGCAATTGAAATTAGCATCTCATAACAAGTTTCAGCACCTAACAGCCGAATGCACTTTTGCAACAAAGATTAACATGGCAATATGAACTCAAACAAGCATGCTACAGCAAACATCATGTAGTACACTTCATAATGAACATCTTGACATATCATTTGCATCATTTGGATAAACATGCACCAAGTTATCATATCTCAAACATGGCATGAAAATAACAAGTAGCAGCAGTTTATATCAAGTAGCACTCTTGCAACAGAGATTAGAGCATCTAGATGAAGTCAAACAAGCATGGCACAATGGAACAAAGTGTAGAGCATATCACCACGATCATTTTGACATATCATACACTCAATTTGGACATACACACAAAAAGATACAAGCATGCAAAGATGCAATAAAAATATGATAGAATTAGGGACTTAGAGGAAAAAAGGACCTCGGGGAAACGGACATGTCTGAAGTGTCGCGGACGTGTCCGTCGGTGCTGACACTTGGGCCCATCGGTGAGTGGCATGGGGAGGATGAGGAAGCGGACATGTCCGGTCCCGGCCGAACATGTCCGACGCGGCGGTGCAGATCGGACCAGATGAAGCCATGGACGGCGGCTCGACGCCGGCGAGCATGCGAGGCTCCAGGGACGCCGGAGACAGGCGGAGGAAGGCAGGATTCGGGCGGATCTGGACGAGGGCGGCACGAGGGACTCGTTGTAGACCGGAGAAGGCCGGAGCTAGAGGCGACGGCGTCCATGGCCGAGGGCGGCGGGCATCTCCGACGGGGAAGATCTGCAGAGCAGCGGGGTCGCGCGTGGAGACGACGCCGGTGCGGGGCGGCGGCGAAGAGAGGATCCAGGCAGCTCGGGGCGCCGACGGGAGGTGCTAGGCAGCGCCGGAACTCCGGGGCGGCGGGGGACGAGCGCTCCGGCGCGGAGGCTCGAAGCAGCCGGTGCGCTCGGGCTCAAGCGAGCGCAGAGCGGGGAGCGGGGAGCGGGCCGGTCGGGGCCCGGCGCGGCCCGGTCGGGCGCAGGGGCGGGCCTGGCCCGGGCCTGGCGGCTAGGGTAGCTGGAGATGCCTGGTGGCGGCGCGCCATTGGCCTAGGCGGCTGAAACGGCGGCGGAGGCCAATGGCAGCACGCCATGTGGCAGAAGCGAGGTGGCGGCCGCGCTGATGTGGCCAGGTGGCGGCGGGGCAAAGGCCTGGCGCTGAAATTGATGCGGCGGGAGGCGGCTGGAGCTAGGGGAAGGGGTTAGGGTAGGTTTAGGGACTAGGGATGCCTAAAATGGCATGTGGGGTGTCCATATATAGGCATAGGGGCTAGGGTTTGGGGGTTTTGGGGGCTTTCGGAGCCATTGGATCACGATCCAACGGCACCGGAGCGGAGGAGGAGTAGGCTGGGCCTAGGTGGGCTGTGTAGAGGGGCTTCGGGCTGAGTGGAGAGAAGGGAAAAGAGGCCCGCGGAGTTTTCGGAGACCGAAAACATCCGACGTTTTACCCGACGACTAGTGCCGCTATATATATCCATTGGGCTATCAAACGAGCTCCCAATGCGATGAAATTTGGCAGGCGGCCTGTCTACACTATAATAAGACCACGCGCCAAGTTTAAACCCATTCCGAGAACATTTTTTGGCCACTTATAAAATAAATATTCAGAGGCACCGCGGGCGCGTGCGAGTGTGCCTGGGCTCAGAACGGACAACGGAAAGGACGAGGGGACTCGGACGGATGCAAGTTTTGAAAACATGCTGATGCAACTCACATGATGACATGGCAAGATGCAGCACGCAAGCAGATGACATGGCAACGACGACGAATAGCTGACTGACACCTGGCGCACTCGTCTCGAGGTGTCACAACACTCCCCTACTAACAAGAGATCTCGTCCCGAGATCTTAGGAACGAGACAGAAGAGAAAAAGGAAGAACAAAGTTCTTCGAGGACAACAGAGTGAAAGCAAAGAACCTTGAGGGTTGAACAATGGGAAAGAAGGATACAGATGAATGAGATTTGCAAAGGCTTCGTTAAAGAAGAGGAACAAGGAATACCACGAGAACCCAAAAGGTTGAAGGAATAAGAATGAATTCGAAACCACTCCGGTTAAAAAGGGATAGATAAGGGATTTGAACGAAGTAATTCGGTCAGCACTTCGGCTGAAACTGAAAGAAATAGCACACCGGTTGAATATGAATGGAATGGAACAAGAATTCGAAAAGATGAGATGATACTCGACGAGAGCAACAACACAATGCCTCTAGAAGAATTGAAAGAATTGAATAAAAGAACGGATAAAAGAAGAACAACTTCCATGATGACTGAATTGGAAAGAGAATCATCAAGAGAAAGGCTTGAACAGAGTTGTTGAGAAAATCAACAACAAAAGAATGAGCTTGTTGTGGACTTATTTAAACATCTCAAGACTTGAGGTTAATTATGCCGCAACCAAAAGATGGAATAATTAAGATGAAGGAAGAAATGCAAAACTCCACTTCAAAAGAATAGGAGAATTATTTGCGCTCGAGAGGCAAAAGAATAATGTTTGAGCTGCTCCATCAGAATTTTGAAGAACACTTGAAGAATTAATTAACTCATGATGAATCACCATGAAGAACTCTGGTAACAAAAGGATGATGATATAGAAATGACGAACTAAAAGAATAAGATTAAAGCCTTGCGATGATTTGTCGGGGTTCCGACGAGATGGCCGAGAAACTATGAACTTCGGGAAGAAAAGATTAAGCACTTGGAACTAGAATTTATTCGTCAAGAAAAAACTCTGAAGGACGGAATTAAATCGACTTGACAAAGAAGAATAAGAATTATGTAATGCTTATCCTCCACCAATAAATTGGTGAGAAGCCATGGATTTTCATATCACTTATTCGCGTTGAAAAGATTAAAGAGGGATATATCGCGAACTTGCAAACATCTTCATGACACGCCGGTAAGATTGGAATAAAAATGAATTGATTGATATGATAACACCGGAAAAGAACTGTTGAGCGAATCACCGTAAGGAATTAAAGCCGAGTGAAGAAAATGAACGAACCATCAAAAATAATTAAAATCAAGTGAAGAACGAGGATGACCATCGTAAGGAATGAAATTGAACGATGCAAGAGTACAAGCCACCGTGAAGAATTGAAATTGAGTGAACACAAGAGAATGAATCGCCGGGAAAAGGATAAGTACTTGAGAAAATTGAATGATGAGAACGAAGAGATCGTGAACTAGTTAAAGAATACTTGAACGAAGCACCGGAAGAATGTGAGACGAATGAAGAGGCATCAAGAAGAATATTTAGAGGACGAAGTTGAAAACTGAGGATGAAGAAATCTTCTGAAATGATGGCCTTCGGAGGAACACAAAGTAAGAATTCCTGAAATACTCCGGCAGAATGAAATGAGAACGGTTGAACCAGTGATGGAAAGAATTTGAAAATAATCTTGGAGAAGACATATGACCGATGGAATCCATACTTATGTCACACTTGAAAAGAATTTCGAAACCTCCGGGAAATAAAAGAGTCAGGTAAGATCCTGGGAAAGACCTATGGGTTAGGGCCCACCGAAGAGAAAAACTCCGTTGAAAAGAATCGAAAAGAGATGATGCACCGGAACGATTAAAAGACTCGAATGAGGTGACAACCTCGAATTAATTGGAACACAAACGAATCTCCTGAGATGTTTTGGAACTCCGAAATAATTAAATGGCGAGAGGTAAACGAGCAAGAGTAACAATTGAGCCGAGGAAAAAGAATATGAGCAACACAGAGAACAACTGAATTGGATCCACCGGAAAGAAAAAGGAGATGAAGAAGGACGAACTGGACGAGAATTCACCGGTTGAAATAACTGAGGAAGAATGCAAAGGATTCACAAGAGTAGAATGGATACTCGATTAAGGACTCTGACTCCGAGAAGAAAAAGGGTGGGCGGGTGGGAAAAAGAGATTCCACTTCAGACGGGGAAAACAACATCGGTTGGAAAGAACTGAGGTTGCACTTGCAAGAAGAAGAGGGTCGAATCCACTTGACGAGAGATGCACTAGATGAAAGAACTGGCAACGCAACGAACGAAAACTAACCACGTGATCCTAAAAAAATTAAAGGGGAAGAGGGGTAATTCAAAACACCTACGTCAAGATTCCTCACCAGAGCGACAAAGGGGCCGAGGAGTAAAAAGAATTCCTACTCTCCGATATAACTAGACTCCGAAAAAGTTTTTCTGCTAGACTCAACAACGGCCAAGCTACGATCAATCAAGGGGGCTCCTATGGTCGGTCAAGGCTCTGATACCAACTTGTCAGACCCAAGATGCTATTCTATCCCGATCACGTGACACTTACGTGATTGGGGCACAACCGCATTTCGGGCGCTTAGCAAGATGGATATCATTACATCGTACCATTACATACATACATGGGAGATACAACAATACATACAAGTCACAAGAATACAACAACATCAATACAAAGCATCCGACTACAGATGCAAACATGAAAAGAACAACGACATCCATCTGCTATCCCAGGCTGTCGACCCGGAACCTAACCCAAGACTGAAGAAGCAAAGGTAGAAAGATCTCCAAACAACGAACAACGCTCTCACGTCGAAACATCGGAAACCTGCACCTGCAACTGTTGTTGTAGTATCTGTGAGCCACGAGGACTCAGCAATCCCATAACCATGGGTAACAAGTCTATCAAAGCTTAAAGGGTAGGAAGAGGTAAAGTGGTGAGGTTGCAGCAGCGGCTAAGCATAAATATGGTGGCTAACTTACGAGTACAAGAATAAGATGAGCATCTACGCAAAACGGTCGCAAACTAGTAGTGATTGCTAAAGATCCTGAACTACCTACGAGTCAAACATAACCCCACCGAGTTCTCTTCTCAAAGTGAAAAGAGACAGTCACGGCTACTCACACAGTTGTGTGTTTTATCTCGGATCCTCTGACAAGTTTTCTACAACCGAACATTAACAAATTCCAATCTGCCACATAACCGCGGGCACGGCTTTTGAAAGATCATAACCCTGGAGGGGTGTCCCAACTTAGCCCATCACAAGCTCTCACGATCAGCTGAAGTAATAATAATTATTACCCCTTATCTTAGGGAAATCCGATCAGTCTCGGTATCCCGGTGCACAAGACATATCGACAATGGTAAAACAAGTCCAGCAAAACCTCCCGGCGTACCGACACCCTGATAGTAGCCGCGTGTATCTCGTCTCAGGCCACGTCCGGATAGGTGATCCTACGGGTTATACCAGATACCTCGGGTTTCCCCGTGGCGGCCCTGCAGTCTCCCCGTTTGGGACCAACACCATCAGCACTGGCCCCCCTGCTATGTAGAAAGAATCCCCGGGGATGCGACCCCCTATGCAATTTTAATTAATTAATTAAGTTGTTATTATGAGGCAAATTAAAACTAATGTTGGGCCTTGCTGGAGGAGTTTTATTCAAAGACGAAGTGTCAAGGGGTCCCCATATACCCAACCGTGTAAGGAACGCAAAATCAAGGAACATAATGCCGATTTATTGGCGCCTAAGCTGGCATGAGTGGAATAAAACACCGAGCAAAAGGCCAAGCCTTCCACCCATGCCCAGTATATAGGTGTGTTAATAATAATAATAGATATTGTGATATTCCAACAACAAGTTCCCTCCTGGAACGATCTTCATCTTCACCTGCAACTAACAACGCTATAAGAGGTGCTGAGCAAGCGGGTAACATAGCCAAACAATGGTTTTGCTAGGAAGGTTTCAAAGGTTAGAGGTTTCATGGCAACAAGGAGAGGTTAACAATAATGATGGGTAGCGCGACAGTAACGATAGCATCGAGACAACGAAGCATGGCGATGATAGTAAAGGTATCCAAGGGTATGGTCATCTTGCCTGAGATCCCGCAAGGAAGAAGAACGGGTCCATGAAGAAGACGAAGAAGAAGCTTTGAAGAAGAACCACGGGTAGACGAACGAATCCTCACGAACGCAACGGAACAAGCACTAACGAGAAGAAGCAAGCAACACGGTAAACACACCACACGAGACATGACAATATGCTCAACCAAGTATGATGCAAAACAAGTCTACATATGATGCACGGCAATTCTATACAGGAAGCAAAACATGGCAAGGTAGGAAGCACAGAAAAACAACACAAGTCTATATATGATGCAATACATGGCAAGGTATGATGCAAGACAAATCTATACCGAAAGCAATACATGGCAAGGTAGGAAGCACAGAAAAACAACACAAGAACATGACAATATGCTCAACCAAGTAGGATGCAAGACAAGTCTATATATGACGCAATACATGACAAGGTATGATGCAAGACAATTCTATACAGGAAGCAAAACATGGCAAGGTAGGAAGCACGGGAAAACAACACAAGTCTAATTATGATGCAATACATGGCAAGGTATGATCCATGACAAGTCTATACAGGAAGCAATATATGGCAAGGTAGGAAGCACAGAAAAACAACACAAGTCTAAATATGATGCAATACATGGCAAGGTATGATGCATGACAAGTCTATACAGGAAGCAATATATGGCAAGGTAGGAAGCACAGGAAAACAACACAAGAACATGACAATATGCTCAACCAAGTAGGATGCAAGAAAATTCTATATATGATGCAAAACATGGCAAGGCAGGAAGCACTCAAAAACAACATAAGTCAACAAGTTTAAATGAGGCCGGAAACTACATATAATAAAACCGGTAAGTCCTCATATGCATAGTTTGAAATTAGTCCAGAACTGAACAAACCTTATGTTCAAGTTGTTAAACAGCAAGTTAACATGTACCATGATGATATACACGAAATTCTAGTCAAGTTTCATATAAAGTTTGTTTAATTCGGAGCTACGGCCTAGAAGATATGAGCAAAACAAGACAAGCATGGCAACGGTGCAAGATACACCCAATAATCAAGCAAACTCACTCCAAACATGAAAACAATATTATATTATGCTTCTACATGCAAAATCACACAAGTTTCATATAAGGCACACTCAAAACGGAGCAACGGGCTAAAAGATACACATGAAACAAGATATAACAAGCTGAAGTTAACAGCCACATAGCAACTTTGGAGCAAGATATATATACTCTACAACACTCTAACATGGTGACAAGAAGCATGGACATGAAGTATACATATCCTACAGCAAACAACTCCATTGGAGGAACTCCATAGGAGGCATGGATTAATAGCAACAAGCTACAACATTTTGATCATGACACTAAAATCCTGACAGTAATATTTTATAGCAATTTGGGAGCAAGAATTAAATAAGCTACAGCAACCCAAATGAGCAAGTGAGGACATGGATGGATAGACAACAACATATAAAACAAGGAATGATCAATGGCCACCCCAAAACTAACATGGATTTGCCTAGGGCATCAAGCAAACATAGCATCAGGATATTACAGATTCCAGACTTAGTGAAATTTCACTAAGTGTTAAAACAGTAACATTATCATGGCATGTTTACAAGCATGTTTAATTCAACACAAGGCATAACATGGCAAATGGTTTGCACCACAGCAAAGAACACATCATGGAGATTCTAAAACATCTAGGCATGTGGCAAGAGGACAAACACATCAATAGCAAAGAGCAATTGAAATTAGCATCTCATAACAAGTTTCAGCACCTAACAGCCGAATGCACTTTTGCAACAAAGATTAACATGGCAATATGAACTCAAACAAGCATGCTACAGCAACCATCATGTAGTACACTTCATAATGACATCTTGACATATCATTTGCATCATTTGGATAAACATGCACCAAGTTATCATATCTCAAACATGGCATGAAAATAACAAGTAGCAGCAGTTTATATCAAGTAGCACTCTTGCAACAGAGATTAGAGCATCTAGATGAAGTCAAACAAGCATGGCACAATGGAACAAAGTGTAGAGCATATCACCACGATCATTTTGACATATCATACACTCAATTTAGACATACACACAAAAAGATACAAGCATGCAAAGATGCAATAAAAATATGATAGAATTAGGGACTTGGAGGAAAAAAGGACCTCGGGGAAACGGACATGTCCGAAGTGTCGCGGACGTGTCCGTCGGTGCTGACACTTGGGCCCATCGGTCAGTGGCACGGGGAGGATGAGGAAGCGGACATGTCCGGTCCCGGCCGAACATGTCCGACGCGGCGGTGCAGATCGGACCAGATGAAGCCATGGACGGCGGCTCGACGCCGGCGAGCACGCGAGGCTCCAGGGACGCCGGAGACAGGCGGAGGAAGGCAGGATTCGGGCGGATCTGGACGAGGGCGGCGCCAGGGACTCGTTGTAGACCGGAGGAGGCCGGAGCTAGAGGCGACGGCGTCCATGGCCGAGGGCGGCGGGCATCTCCGACGGGGCAGATCTGCAGAGCGGCGGGGTCACGCGTGGAGACGATGCCGGTGCGGGTCGGCGGCGGAGAGAGGATCCAGGTGGCTCGGGGCGCCGACGGGAGGTGCTAGGCAGCGCCGGAACTCCGGGGCGGCGGGAGACAAGCGCTCCGGCGCGGAGGCTCGAAGCAGCCGGTGCGCTTGGGCTCAAGCGAGCGCAGAGCGGGGAGCGGGGAGCGGGCCGGTCGGGGCCCGGCGCGGACCGGTCGGGCGCGGGGGCGGGCCTGGCTTGGGCCTGGTGGCTGGGGAAGCTGGAGATGCCTGGTGGCGGCGCGCCATTGGCCCAGGCGGCTGAAACGGCGGCGAAGGCCAATGGCAGGACGCCATGTGGCCGAAGCGAGGTGGCGGCGGCGCTGATGTGGCCAGGTGGCGGCGGGGCAAAGGCCTGGCACTGAAATTGATGCGGGGGGAGGCGGCTGGAGCTAGGGGAAGGGGTTAGGGTAGGTTTAGGGACTAGGGATGCCTAAAATGGCATGTGGGTGTCCATATATAGGCATAGGGGCTAGGGTTTGGGGGTTTTGGGGGCTTTCGGAGCCATCGGATCACGATCCAACGGCACCGGAGCGGAGGAGGAGTAGGCTGGGCCTAGGTGGGCTGTGTAGAGGGGCTTCGGGCTGAGTGGAGAGAAGGGAAAGGAGGCCCGCGGAGTTTTCGGAGACCGAAAACATCCGACGTTTTACCCGGCGACTAGTGCCGCTATATATATCCGTTGGGCTATCAAACGAGCTCCGAATGCAATGGAATTTGGCAGGAGGACTGTCTACATTATAATAAGACCACACGCCAAGTTTCAACCCATTCCGAGAAAAAGTTTCGGCCACTTATAAAATAAATATGCGGAGGCACCGCGGGCGCGTGCGAGTGTGTCTCGGCTCAGAACGGACAACGGAAAGGATGAGGGGACTCGGACGGATGCAAGTTTTGAAAACATGCTGATGCAACACACATGATGACATGGCAAGATGCAGCACGCAAGCAGATGACATGGCAACGGCGACGAATAGCTGACTGACACCTGGCGCACCGGTCTCGGGGTGTCACACCAAGGCCCAGTGCAAATTGTTGTTTTTTGCCTATTTCAGTGTTTCGCAGAAAAGGAATATCAAACGGAGTCCAAACGGAATGAAACCTTCGGGAGAGTTATTTTTGGAAAGATATCTTCACGAGAGACTTTAAGTACCAGTCAGAGAAGAAACGAGGTACCCACGAGGGGGCAGGGCGCGCCCAGGGGGGTAGGCGCGCCCCCACCCTCGTGGGCCCCACGTTGCTCCACCGATGTACTTTTTCCTCCTATATATACCCATATACCCTGAAAACATCGAGGAGCACGAAGAAACCCTAATTCCACCGTCGTAACCTTCTGTTCCTGTGAGATCCCATCTTCGGGCATGTTCCGAAGCTCCGTCGGAGGGGGCATTGATCACGGAGGGCTTCTACATCAACACCATAGCCTCTCCTGTGAGTTGTGAGTAGTTTACCACAGACCTTCGGGTCCATAGTTATTAGCTAGATGGTTTCTTCTCTCTCTTTGGATCTCAATACAAAGTTCTCCTCGATCTTCAAGGAGATCAATTCAATGTAATCTTTTTGCGGTGTGTTTTTCGAGATCCGATGAATTGTGGGTTTATGATCAAGATTATCTATGAACAATATTGGGTTCTTTTCTGAAATCTTTTATGCATGATTATAACATCCTTGCAAGTCTCTTCGAATTATTGGTTTGGTTTGGCCTACTAGATTTATAGTTCTTGCAATGGGAGAAGTGCTTGGCTTTGGATCCAATCTTGCGGTGTCCTTCCCAGTGACAGTAGGGGCAGCAAGGCACGCATAGTATTGTTGCCATCGAGGATAAAAAGATGGGGTTTATATCATATTGCTTGAGTTTATCTCTCTACATCATGTCATATTGCCTAAGGCGTTACTCTGTTCTTATGAACTTAATACTCTAGATGCATGCTGGATAGCGGTCGATGTGTGGAGTAATAGTAGTAGATGCAGAATCGTTTCGGTCTAGTTGTCACGAACGTGATGCCTATATACAATGATCATGCCTAGATATTCTCATAACTATGCGCTTTTCTATCAATTGCTCGACAGTAATTTGTTCACCCACCGTAGAATTATGCTATCATGAGTGAAGCCACTAGTGAAACCTATGGCCCCCGGGTCTATTCTCATCATATTAATCTTCCATCTACTTTACTTTGCTTTATTTACTTTTTGTTTCTATACCAAAAATACCAAAAATATTATCCTATCCTATCTATCAGATCACACTCTCGTAAGTGACCGTGAAGGGATTGACAACCCCTTATCGCGTTAGCTGTGAGGTTCTTATTTGTTTGTGCAGGTGCGGGGGACTCGCGCGTGGTCTCCTACTGGATTGATACCTTGGTTCTCAAAAACCGAGGGAAATACTTACGCTACTGTGCTGCATCACCCTTTACTCTTCGAGGGAATACAACACAAGCTCGAGAAGTAGCACGAAGCTAGAAGGGTGCTAGCAGGAGTGGATGAGGAGGCTTTCCTCTTTCGTGCTAAGGGAGGAAGGGCAGTGCACCCGTTCCCGAAGCCATCCGCAAAGGTTTCCACTTTGGTGCAAGAAGACCAGGATTGCAGGATCGTGAGGACGGAGGTCATCACCAATCCCACCGGTGCTTCATGGTAGGGAGCTTTCACAAGCGAAGGGCACCTTTAGTCAGGGTAAGTTGTACTCCGGTTCTCCTTCGAATTTGGCCGTTGTGGCAACCCTTCTGTCATGAAACGTAGCATGCAATTTCAAAAATTTCCTATGCTCATGCAAGATCTATCTAGGAGATGCATAGCAACGAGAGGGAGAGAGCATCTTCAAACCCTTGAAGATCGCTAAGCGGAAGCGTTTATCAACGCGGTTGATGTAGTCGTACACCTTCACGGTTCGTCCCGATCAAGTAAGGAGCGTACGTCACCTCCGCGTTCAGCACACATTCAGCTCGATGACATCCTCGCCTTCTTGATCCAGCAAGATGGGCGAAGTAGTAGATGTGTTCTGGCAGCACGACGGCATGGTGACGGTTGGTGGTGAAGGATAATCTCCGTAGGGCTTCGCCATACGGAGGAGAAACTAGAGGGATGGGCTTGCCGGCACACGGCTTGGTGAATCTTGATGTGTTCCAGTTGCTAGCCCCACAGATCTATTTATACTTTGAGCCCTGGGGTCGTAACCTAGAGAAAGAGCCTCCTCAAAGTCGGTTTTGCCCACAAGGAAGAGTCCTTCTCGGACTTCCAGGACCAAACGCCTCAATCCTTGGTGTATGTCACAGACGCCATGGGCCTCGACATCTGGCCCAGGGCCAGAACGGCGTTTCCCCCCTGGCCTCCGCAAAACTCATTTTGCACAGACTTAATGCCCCATGGGCCTGACCCCTTGGCCTAACCATATCATCATGTATATCAATCTTTACCTCCGGACCATTCCGGAGCTCCTCGTCACGTCCCTGATCTCATCCGGGACTTCGAACAACATTCAGTCAGCATCATACATAACTCATGTAACACTATATTGTCGATGAACGTTAAGCGTGCGGACCCTACGGGTTCGAGAACTTTGTAGACATGACCGAGACACTTCTGTGGTCCATAACCAATAGCGAAACCTGGATGCCCATATTGGCTCCTACATATTCTACGAAGATCTTTATTGGTCGAACCCTTATGACAACATACACAATTCCCTTTGTCCGTCAGTATGTTACTCGCCCGAGATTCGATCGCCGGTATCTCTATACCTAGTTCAATCTCGTTATCGGCAAGTCTCTTTACTCGTTCCATAATATATCATCCCGTGACTAACCCATTAGTCATTTGCTTGCAAGGCTTATTATGATGTGTATTACCGAGAGGGCCCAGAGATACCTCTCTGATACTCGGAGTGACAAATCCTAATCTCGATTCACACCAACCCAACAAAACACCTTTGGAGATACCTGTAGAGAATCTTTATAATCACCCAGTTACGTTATGGTGTTTGATAGCACAGAAGGCATTCCTCCGGTATCCGGGAGTTGCATGATCTCATAGTCAAAGGAATATGTATTTGACATACATGAAAGCAATAGCAATAAACTGTACGATCAAATGCTAAGCTAGTGGATGGGTCTTGTCCATCACATCATTCTCATAATGATGTGATCACGTTATCAAATGACAACTCATGTCTATGGTTAGGAAACCTTAACAATCTTTGATCAACGAGTTAGTCTAGTAGAGGCTTACTAGGGACACGGTATTTGTTCATGTATTCACACATGTATTTAGGTTTCCAGCCAATACAATTCTAGCATGAATAATAAACCTTTATCATGATTAAGGAAATATAATAATAACCATTTTATTATTGCCTTTAGGGCATATTTCCACCAGTCTCCCACTTGCACTAGAGTCAATAATCTAGTACACATCGCCATGTGATTAACACCCAAAGAGTTTACTAGAGTCGATAATCTAGTTCACCTTACCATGTGATTAACACTTATAGTTTACATCGTCATGTGACTAACACCTAAAGAGTTTACTAGAGTCAATAATCTAGTTCACATCGTTATGTGATTAACGCTCTAAGGTATGATCATGTTTTGCTTGTGAGAGAGGTTTTAGTCAATGGGTCTACAACATTCAGATCCTTGAGTACTTTGCAAATTTCTATGTCTACAATGCTTTGCATAAAGATACTATAGCTAATTGCTCCTATGTTCAATAGGCATCCAGATTGATACTCAGAGTCATCTGGATTAGTGTCAAAGATTGCATCGGGCTCCTCCCTTGGGGGGCACGCCACCCCTATGTGGGCTGGTTTGCCTCCCTCCTAAGGCCCATATGACCAATATCTTCCCCGGGGGGATTCCAATAACCCCCCGGTACTCTGATATGTACCTGACATATTCCGGAACACTTCCAGTGTACGAATACTATCATCTAATATATCAATCTTACCTCTCTACCATTTATAGACTCATCATCATGTCCGTGATCTCATATGGGACTCCGAACAATATTCGGTCACCAAATCACATAACTCATAATACAACTCGTCATTGAATGTTAAGTTTGTGGACCCTACAGGTTCGAGAACTATGTACACATGACCGAGACACTTCTCTGGTCAATAACCAACCGTGGAACCTGGATGCTCATATTGATTCCTACATATTCTACGAAGATCTTTATCGGTCAAATCGTAATGACAACATATGTTATTCCCTTTGTCATCGGTATGTTCCTTGCCCGAGATTCGATCGTCAGTATATTCATACCTAGTTCAATCTCGTTACCGGCAATTCTCTTTACTCGTTCCTTAATTCAACATCCCGCAACTAACTCATGAGTCACATTGCTTGCAAGGCTTCTTATGATGTGCATTACCGAGAGGGCCCATTGATACCTCTCTGATACTCGGAGTGACAAATCCTAATCTCAATCTATGCCAACCCAACAAACACCTTCGGAGATACCTGTAGAGCATCTTTATAATCACCCTGTTACATTGTGAAGTTTGATAGCACACAAGGCATTCCTCCGGTATCCGGGAGTTGCATAATCTTATAGTCGGAGGAATATGTATTTGACATGAAGAAAGCAGTAGCAATAAAACTGGACGATCAATATGCTAAGCTAACGGATGGGTCATGTCCATCACATCATTCTCCTAATTATGTGATCCCGTTAATCAAATGACAACACATGTTTATGGTCAGGAAAGTTCACCATCTTTGATTAACAAGCTAGTGTGGTAGAGGCCTACTAGGGGCTTGGTATTTTGTCTATGTATCCACACATGTATCAAGTTTCTGGTTAATACAATTCTAGCATGAATAATAGACATTTATCATGATATAAGGAAATATAAATAACAACTTTATTATTGCCCCTAGGGCATATTTCCTACAGCCAACCCAACAAAACACCTTTGGACATACATGTGAGCATATTTATAATCACCCAGTTATGTTGTGACGTTTGATAGCACACAAGGCATTCCTCCGGTATCCGAGAGTTGCATGATCTCATAGTCAAAGGAATATGTATTTGACATACATGAAAGCAATAGCAATAAAATGTACGATCAAATGGTAAGCTAACGGATGAGTCTTGTCTATCATATCATTATCATAATGATGTGATCCCATTATCAAATGACAACTCATGTCTATTGTTAGGAAACCTTAACCATCTTTAATCAACGAGCTAGTCTAGTAGAGGCTTACTAGGGACACGATAATTGTTTATGTATTCACACATGTATTTAGGTTTCCAGCCAATACAATTATAGCATGAATAATAAACCTTTATCATGATTAAGGAAATATAATAATAACCATTTTATTATTGCCTCGATGGCATATTTCCATCACCTGCCGCCTTGTGTTTTTGGGGGAAGAGGACCAAGGCCGGTATAAGTAGATATAGGGCGCCACCATAGAGAAGGATCGTACCAAATCCTCGAGAAGCCTCAAACTTTCCATTGTACTATGATACTCATCCTCCCTCGCGAGGCTATTCCCCCACAAAGCAGGAGTAGGGTTTTCCATCGCAAGATGGCCCGAACCTGGGTAAACTATTGTGTGCATACTTCGCTTTTCCCCTTGCTCGAGCACACCGGAGCATCACCGTGAGGTAGTGTGGAGTTGGGCAGGGCTTGGCGAGGTTCCCCGCACAGACCCTAGAGTTCGAACCTTTCTTGCGTCCCAGGAACCCTGATTCCGACAGATCAGTCGCTTGGCGGCGAAGTCGAGGCGGACATCTTCAGTTCTCGGGGCTCGCGAGCCAGAGGTCACGGAGGCGGAGCTGGAGAGCGCCAAGGTGGATTTGGAAAGGCGAAGCTTCCGTTCTCTTGGTTCATGTTCAGACACGGGGAACGGGTGCTGACAATCATGTAGATTAGGTATTAATTATACTCTAGAGCCCGCCTAGCACCGCTTTGATGTATTTGTAATGAAATCTAGTGTGTGTATATCAAATCCGGACATGTTTGTATGAATTCTGGACATGTTTGAACGCATTTCGTCCGGTTGGTTCAAGTTGTTGTGAAAAAATGTATGCGGCTATAGTTGGATGGCCGCCTACCACATCCATGTTCGCAGACTAGCCCCTATCAGCAGACAGATGCGAGAGAATTTTTGCGGGTTGCCGCTGGAGATGCCCTTAGGCACAAGAGTACATTAGAAAAATGAATACCAAATTGGATGACATGGTCTGGTTACTGGTGGCTCTTGTCCTTCTCTAATCTCAACTGCACACGAAGTTCTCTCAAACCAGGGACTAAACAGAGCGGTGCGTGTTGGGTAGCGGATTGGACTGGCTGGTACTTCAGCCGTGGGCAGCGGTGAAGTGAGATCCAGCACATGTGTGGTGGCCTCATGGTGGCGCAGCGGCTACACGGTGCCTCGGCGGATCTGCGCGCGGTGACGGATGGCTTCTACTTCGACGTCGGCTCGTCTGTGGGCGGACAATTTCAACCTGCGCTCCATCCCCTCGGCGTGCTTGTGCTACTTGTTGGGGAATGTAGTATTTCAAAAAAAAAATCCTACGATCACGCAAGATCTATCTAGGAGAAGCATATCAACGAGCGAGGAGAGTGTGTCCATGTACCCTCGCAGGCCAAAATCGGAAGAATTTAGTAACGCGGTTGATGTAGTCGAACGTCTTCACGATCCAACTGATCCAAGCACTGAACGAACGGCACCTCCGTGTTTGGAACATGTTCAGCACGATGACGTCCCTCGAGCTCTTGATCCAGTTGAGGGCGAGGGAGAGTTCCATCAGCACGATGGCGTGGCGACGGTGTTGATGATGTGATCCGCGCAGGGCTTCTCCTAAGCACTATGACAATATGACCTGAGGTGTGTAACTATGGAGGGGGGCACCGCACACGGCTAAGAGAAACTTTGGTGTGCCTTTGGGGTGCTCCCCTCCCACGTATATAAAGGAGTGAGTGAGGAGGAGGCCGGCCTAGGAGGAGGCGCGACCAAGGGGGGGAGTCCTACTCCAAGTAGGATCCCCCCTTTCCTACTTCCACAAGGAGAAGGGGGGAGGAGAGGGAGAAGAGAAGGAAAGGGGGGCTGGCCCCCTTAGCCCTAGTCCATTTGGTTTGGGCTAGGTGGGCGCGCGCCACACCTTGGCCTTCCTCCCCTCCTCCACTACTAGGCCCATGAGGCCAAATAACTTCCCAGGGGGGTCCGGTAACCTCCCGATACTCCGAAAAATACCCGATACACTTCGGAACCTTCCGGTGTCCGAATATAACCTTCCAATATATCAATCTTTATGTCTCGACCATTTCGAGACTCATCGTCATGTCCGTGATCTCATCCAGGACTCTGAACAATCTTCAGTCATCAAATACACATAAGTCATAATACAAATCGTCATCGAACATTAAGCGTGCGGACCCTACGGGTTCGAGAACTATGTAGACATGACTAAGACACATCTCCGGTCAATAACCAATAGCGGAACTTGGATGCTCATATTGGCTCCTACATATTCTTCGAAGATCTTTATCGGTCAAACCGCATAACAACATATGTTGTTCCCTTTGTCATCGGTATGTTACTTGCCCGAGATTAGATCGTCGGTATCATCATACCTAGTTCAATATCGTTACCGGCAAGTCTCTTTACTCATTCCGTAATACATCATCCCGTGACTAACTCATTAGTCATTTTCTTGCAAGGCTTATTATGATGTGTATTACCGAGAGGGCCCAGAGATACCTCTCCGATACTCGGAGTGACAAATCATAATCTTGATCTATGCCAACACCACAAACACTTTTGGAAACACCTGTAGGGCATCTTTATAATCACCCAGTTACGTTGTGGCGTTTGATAGCACACAAGGTGTTCCTCCGGTATTCGGGAGTTGCGTAATCTCATATTCATAGGAACATGTATAAGTCATGAAGAAAACAATAGCAGTAAAACTAAACGATCATAGTGCTAAGCTAACGGATGGGTCTTGTCCATCACATCATTCTCCTAATGATGCGATCTCGTTGATCAAATGACAACACATGTATATGGTTATGAAACTTAACCATCTGTGATTAACGAGCTAGTCAAGTAGATGCATACTAGGGACACTCTGTTTTGTCTATGAGTTCACACATGTATCAAGTTTCCAGTTAATACAATTCTAGCATGAATAAAAGACATTTATCATGATATATAAGGAAATATAAATAACAACTTTATTATTGCCTCTAGGGCATATTTCCTTCAGTCTTCCACTTGCACTAGATTCAATAATCTAGATTACATAGTAGTGATTCTAACACCCATGGAATCTTGGTGTTGATCATGTTTTGCTCGTGGAAGAGGCTTAGTCAACGGGTCTGCGACATTCAGATCCGTATGTATTTTGCAGATATCTATGTCTCCTTCCTTGACTCGATCACGGATTGAGTTGAAGCGTCTCTTGATGTGCTTGGTTCTCTTGTGAAACATGGATTCCTTTGCCAAGGCTATTGCTCCAGTGCTGTCATAAAAGATTTTCATTGGACCCAATGCACTAGGTATTACACCTAGATCGGATATGAACTCCTTCATCCAGACTCCTTCATTTTCTGCTTCCGAAGCAGCTATGTACTCCGCTTCACACGTAGATCCCACCATGACGCTCTGCTTGGAACTGCACCAACTGACAACTCCAGCGTTCGACAAAAATACGTATGATTTGTGACTTTGAGTCATCCGAATCAGTGTCAAAGCTTGCATCGACGTAACCATTTACGACAAGATCTTTGTCACCTAAATAAATGAGAAACATATCCTTTGTCCTTTTCAAGTACTTCAGTATGTTATTGACCACTGTCTAGTGATCCACTCCTAGATTACTTTGGTACCTCCCTACCAGACTTATAGCAAGGCGCACATCAGGTCTGGTACATAGCATTGCATACATGATAGAACCTATGGCTGAAGCATAGGGACTGACTTTCATTTTATCTCTATCTTCTGCAGTGGTCGGACATTGAGTCTTACTCAACTTCACATCTTGTAACACAGGTAAGAACCCTTTCTTTGACTGATAAATTTTGAACTTCTTCAAAACTTTATCAAGGTATGTGCTTTGTGAAAGTCCAATTAAGCGTCTTGATCTATCTCTATAGATCTTGATGCCTAATATATAAGCACCTTCACCGAGTTCTTTCATTGAGAAATTCTTATTCAAGTATCCGTTTATGCTATCCAGAAATTTTACATCATTTCCAATCAACAATATGTCATCCACATATAATATCAGAAATGCTACAGAGCTCCCACTCACTTTCTTGTCAATATAGGCTTCTCCAAAATTCTGTATAAAACCATATGCTTTGATCACCGCATCAAAGCGTATATTCCAACTTCGAGATGCTTGCACCAGTCCATAGATGGATCGTTGGAGCTTGCACAATTTGTTAGCACCTTTAGGATTGACAATACCTTATGGTTGCATCATATACAACTCTACTTTGAGATATCCATTTAGGAATGCAGTTTTGACATCCACTTGCCAGATTTCATAATCACAAAATGCGGTAATTGCTAACATGATTCGGACAGACTTAAGCATCTCTACGGGTGAGAAAGTCTCATCGTAGTCAACTCCTTGAACTTGTCAAAAACCTTTCGCAACAAGTCGAGCTTTGTAGATAGTAACATTACCATCGGCGTCAGTCTTCCTCTTAAAGATCCATTTATTTTCAATGGCTTGCAGATCATCGGGCAAGTCAACCAAAGTCCACACTTTGTTCTCATACATGGATCCCATCTCAGATTTCATGGCCTCAAGCCATTTTGTGGAATCTGGGCTCATCATCGCTTCCTCATAGTTCGTAGGTACATCATGGTCTAGTAACATGACTTCCAGAAGAGGGTTACCTTACCACTCTGGTGCGGAACACACTCTGGTTGACCTACGAGGTTCAGTAGTAACTTGATATGAAGTTTCATGATCATCATCATTAGCTTCCTCACTAATTGGTGTAGGAATCACTTGAACTAATTTTTGTGATGAACTACTTTCCAATTCGAAAGAAGGTACAATTACCTCATCAAGTTCTACTTTCCTCCCACACACTTCTTTCGAGAGAAACTCCTTCTCTAGAAAGGATCCATTCTTAGTAACGAATATCTTGCCTTCGGATCTGTGATAGAAGGTGTACCCAATAGTTTACTTTGGGTATCTTATGAAGAAACATTTCTCCGACTTGGGTTCGAGCTTATCAGGTTGAAGATTTTTCTCATAAGCATCGCAGCCCCAAACTTTTATGAAACGACAATTTGGGTTTCTTGTCAAACTACAGTTCGTAAGGTGTCCTCTCAACGGATTTAGATGGTGCCATATTTAACGTGAATGCAGCAGTCTCTAAATCATAACCCCAAAATGATGGTGGTAAATCGGTAAGAGACATCATAGATCGCACCATATCTAATAAAGTACGGTTACGACGTTCGAACACACAATTACGCTGTGGTGTTCCAGGTGGTGTGAGTTGTGAAACTATTCGACATTGTTTTAAATGAAGACCAAACTCATAAGTCAAATATTCGCCTCCGTGATCAGATCGTAAAAACTTTATTTTCTTGTTACGATGATTCTCTACTTCACTCTGAAATTCTTTGAACTTTTCAAATGTTTCAGACTTGTGGTTCATCAAGTAGATATACCCATATTTGCTCAAATCATCTGTGAAGTTCAGAAAATAACGATACCGGCCGTGAGCCTCGACACTCACTGGACCGCATACATCAGTATGTATGATTTTCAATAAGTCAGTTGCCCGCTCATTATTCCGGAGAACGGAATTTTAGTCATCTTGCCCATGAGGCATGGTTCACAAGCACCAAGTGATTCCAAAAGTCCATTAGCTTGGAGTTTCTTCATGCGCTTTACACCAATGTGACCTAAACGGTAGTGCCACAAATAAGTTGCACTATCATTATCAACTTTGCATCTTTTGGCTTCAATATTATGAATATGTGTATCACTACGATCGAGATTCAACAAAAATAGACCACTCATCAAGGATGCATGACCATAAAAGATAAATAGAACAAC
Source organism: Secale cereale (assembly GCA_902687465.1). Classification (NCBI taxonomy): domain Eukaryota; kingdom Viridiplantae; phylum Streptophyta; class Magnoliopsida; order Poales; family Poaceae; genus Secale; species Secale cereale. Next base: position 603,617,055 of record LR738712.1, read on the forward strand.
CATTATTCTCTGATTTAAATGAATAACCGTCTCGCAACAAACAAGATCCAGATATAATGTTCATGCTCAACGCTGGCACCAAATAACAATTAGGTCTAAAACTAATCCCGAAGGTAGATCTAGAGGTAGCGTGCCGACGGTGATCACAATTACTTTGGAACCATTTCCCACGTGCATCGTCACCTCGTCCTTAGCCCATCTCCGTTTAATCCGGGGCCCCTGTTTCGAGTTACAAATAAGAGCAACCGAACCAGTATCAAATACCCAGGTGCTACTATGAGCATTAGTAAGGTACACATCAATGACATGTATATCAAATATACCTTTGTTCACTTTGCCATCCTTCTTATCCGCCAAATACTTGGGGAAATTCCGCTTCTAGTGACCAGTCCTTTGTAGTAGAAACACTCAGTTTCAGGCTTGGCTCCAGACTTGGGTTTGTTCGCGGGAGTAGCAACTGGCTTGCTATTCTTCTTGAAGTTCCCCTTCTTTCCCTTGCCCTTTTTCTTGAAACTAGCAGTTTTGTTAACCATCAACACTTGATGCTCCTTTTTTATTTCTACCTCCGCAGCTTTGAGTATAGCGAAGAGCTAGGGAATTGTCTTGTGCATCCCTTGCATATTACAGTTCATCACGAAGCCTTTATAGCTTGGTGGCAGTGTTTGAAGAACTCTGTCAATAACACTATCTTCATCAACTTTGACTCCAAGTTGAGTCTTGTGATTGTAGTACCCAGACATTCTGAGTAAGTGTTCACGAATAGAACTATTCTCCTCCATTTTGCAGCTATAGAACTTGTTGGAGACTTCATATCTCTCAATTCAGGCATTTGCTTGAAATATTAACTTCAACTCTTGGAACATCTCATATGCTCCATCACGTTTAAAACGTCTTTGAAGACCCGATTCTAAGCCGTAAAGCATGCCACACTGAACTATCGAGTAGTCATCAGCTTTGCTCTGCCAGACATTCATAACGTCTAGTGTTGCATCTGCAGTGGGCTTTTCACCTAGCGGTGCTTCCAGGATATAATTTTTCTGTGCAGCAATGAGGATAATCCTCAAGTTACGGACCCAGTCTGTGTAGTTGCTACCATCATCTTTCAACTTAGCTTTCTCAAGGAACGCATTAAAATTCAAGGAAGCGCTAGCACGGGCCATTGATCTACAACAACATAGATATGAAAAAACTACGAGGACTAAGTTCATGATAAATTTAAAGTTCAATTAATCATATTACAAAAGAACTCCCACTTAGATAGACATCCATCTAGTCATCTAAATGATCACGTGATCTAAATCAACTAAACCATGTCCGATCATCACATGAGATGAAGTAGTTTTCAATGGTGAACATCTTATGTTGATCATATCTACTATATGATTCACGCTCGACCTTTCGATCTCCAGTGTTCCTGTAACATCCCAAAATACTAAATTTTGGAATGTTATATTAAATAGATCGTTTTGATTGCTTGTGTGATGTGTTGTGTGAAATTGAGTGAAATTTGAAACTTTTGAAAGTTAAATGAGAGGGAATAAAATGACTTTCCCGAAACTTTCACTTTGCATTTACGATCTCCATGAATTCAAATTCATTTCATCACAAAACCCTAGAGTGAAGATGATATGACTTCTTCCATTTAATAAAATGAAAAGAGGGTTTTGAAAGGATTTTGAATTCCATCTGAAAGTATTTTAAATTCAAAAACTTTATGCAACTCAATGATTTTCAAGAGAGAAGATAAAATGACTTCTTCAAATTGTAAGAAATATGAGTTGGAAGTTCCTTTAACGTATTTTGAAAACTATTTTTAAAATTTGCGTTATTTGGTTTTTATTCAATTTAGTTTTCTCCAAAAATAAATATATGGAAAATAGGGTAAAATGATTCCCTACATTAGAATATTGGAGATAAATGAGTTTGAACGAATTTTGGTATTTTAAAATAGTTTTTCTGATTTTTAAATAAGCCAGAAGTATTGTTTGCTTTATTTAAATTTGTGTGTACTTTATTTGAGCCTGGAAAAATGTTCATGCCGTAGGAAATCTTCTTATGAAAATTTTGATATATAATATGCCTATATAAATTTTTAATTTATTGTCGTTATCTAGTTTTCCTTTTCTGTTTCTATTGTTTAAAAAAGAAAACTACACATCGGCCCTTAATTATTTGTTGCCCAGGTGCATATATTAGCAGCAGTGCCCTTTTAATTATTTTTTCCTACTTGGGCCAGGTCTAGCCGGCTATTCCATCCATAAATACTTTTTTTCTCTTTTCTCGTTTCCTTTTTTTCATCGGGTCAAAAAAATATAAAAATTTAGCGCGTACGTGTGTGCGGCCGGCCGATGCTCTTTAGCCCATCCGAGGCGCCTCGTCTCCTCGGTTTTGTTTATTTTCATTTACGTTTAGTCTCACATTACCTAGCATTTGACCTCTAAACATCTTTTTCACTTATAAATATAGACCCATAAAGCCTCCAAAAATCATCCGGTTCAGTTTAAATCAATATTTTGATTTGACTAGATTCACTAAAGAAAAATATATTTCTTCTCTCCGACGAGAATTCTAGAGGTCGTCTCCTCGTTCTGAAATCGTCTTTTCTCTATCTATAAAGGTATTTTTCTTCGTATTTCTTTTATACACCCGTAGATGATTATTTTTTAGACTAGTATACGGTAGAATAATTAGATTATCATTTAGTTTCTGTATTTACACTTTAGGCATGGAATTCTTTTAGTTGTAGCTATTTTTTCTTCCGTAAAACAACTTGGCCCTGATTTTTCAAATAGCCATAACTTTTTACTGGTTCATCCAAATTAGATGAAACCAACGCCTAGATTTTTGTCTTGATCCCACCTATCTAGTGACTCTATCAAATAAACTTTTTGCAACTTTAAAATTTTAAAATTTGTTCAAATACATATTCAAACTTCTTTTTGTCATAACTTGAGTTCGTAACTCCGTTTTAGTTGATTCTTTTTGCAAATCGAAGCTCTTGACCTAAACTTTCTGATAATGCCAAATTCACTTAATTTTGGTATTGTTAGAAATTGTTCTGTTGCAAGAGTCGTTTGCTTGGTTTTGAGGTTTTCTGAAGTGTTTTCTTCATTATGTCCGATCTTCTGAGTGATTGCTTATGTGTGGTTACCATTGTTTGCCCACGATAGATTGAACGGAGTGTGACGAGTAGATCAATCACAAGTAATGAGTGCGATGAGTCTACATCAACAGTACAAGGCAAGTTCACACTTTGATCATACTCTTCAATATCCAGTTTTATTGCATTAGTTCTATCCTCAAATATTGCATGAGTAACTTGGTTACATGTGGTATTGCTGAGTAGTTCATGAGGTAGGAACCTATGACTTGTGATTCAACCCCGGGATTATACGCTTTGTTACTTATTTCTTAGCCATGCTTGTAGACGTGGATTGGTATGTGAGATTCATGAAAGTTGTGAGTATGATAATAATTAAGGGAAAGTTTAAGGTGGCAACATTAATACACATCTGGGTGGATTGGTTGGGGCACCTTGGAGCACCCAGTGGCTTGCTCGGACACCTGGAGGGTCCAGTGTTGTCCTAGGGGATCCCGGAGGACCCGTGTGATCACCCTATTGGAATGCCACCTAGGCTCAAAGGGATCATATGATATTTCATGCCTAGAAACTTCCTTTTGCAGCCACAAGCCTTTATGGGCTCTCGCATAGTTGAGTATGTTGTGTGAGCTATTTCAGTGGTGGACTAGCAGATGTAGGGGGAAGTAGGTGTACCGGTACATCCGGGGTAAAAAGTAAATGCTCTTGAAATACTGTGTCTCGGTCATCCGTTTCTCAAACACCATGCAGTGCAAGAAATTCAACGGAGGCGATCGAGTCTTGTGGGGAAAAGTGCACAAACCTCTACAGAGTGTACAAACTATTCATGAGTAGCCATGTCCACGGTTATGGATATCTTTGAGTATCTAGAAGTAAATTATTTTACTGATCTCAACATTCTATTTAATTAACTTGTTGGGTTATTAATGACTATGGTAAATTTTGGGATTGAGATGGAGGACCCATTCTCAATATTTGCTTAATTCAACTGAGTAGTAAATAAAATTTATTCCTTTGTTGTAGGGAAAAACTAGCTTTATGCAAAATAAACCTTACAGCCTCCACCAGCCAAATATGCATGTAGTGATAGATATTGTTCATCATTATTCTATGGTGTGAATTTGCCAGTACATTCAATGTGCTGACCTACATGGCTGTAACGTCTCATGTTGCAGGAATTATCCGACGAGTAAGTGATACGTTAGGGTTGTGATGTCTACACTCAACTTTGCCATTGGTGTTGATGGCACTCCACAACCTTGTTGTTACTTCTGCTATGTTGATTGAGGTAATAGTATTTACGTTACTTTATACATGTGATTTACCTCTGTTATAAATCCTCGAGTACTGTGTGTCAGCATACCGATCCAGGGATGACACTTAAGCACAGAGACTTCGATCCATTTGGGTCGGGTCGCTACAAGATGGTATTAGAGCACATGTTGAATGTAGGACATGACCCTACAAACTGGCAAGCCCATAGAAAAGGATTTCTCTAAAACTTTATTTTTTTCATAAAAAAAAATCTTTACCTCTCTTCTTTTCCGAGCTTTGTCAAATCTTCCCTTTTACCTTAAATAGTTAGACAATGCCCTTTCCCATTTTGACCACTTCGGGGTAAATAGGATTTCACCATGCATTAGAAGTGTTGAAGCTACAACAGTGGATTCTCCGAAAATCTGAAGAGTTGATGACTTTGCAGATATATTGACCTTTAGAAGACCAAACCCTTGTTATGTACTTACGTTAGATGCGACGATTGTGAGCCGTCATTTGTTTGATGTTCTTTCCGACGGCCACAAAATAAAACCCGTATCTTCAAAACTATTGTTTGTATTGAGTGTATCTCTCTCCATCTCCCGAATCTCATCCCAAAACCCTTGGACCCAACAGAGGATGAATGAAGATAGACTTGTATTCTCTGGACCGATGACCCAACCGGAGGAAGAGCTATGGATACAAAACATTGAGGATCACTTCAGGAAAAATTTGATTGCAAGGAAGTATGAGGTTCAATACGCTCTTCAGTACTTTACAAAAAGTGCTGCAGCATGGTGGAAAATGCATCAAGCCGTACAAGGATGTAATGGAGCAATAAGTCGGGAGGAATTCAAGAAGACTCTGTTAAAATCCCGCCTCATCCGAAGCATGGTGACAACCCGAAGAAGAAACCTTGTGCCTGCAGGATTTGTGGAGAAATAGGACACACCCAAGAGGAACAGAGGGATGAATGCCCTCAATGTGAAGAAAGTCACCCAGCTGAAGAATGCCCAACTAGGCAGATTACTTGTTTCTTGTGTGAACGGACTACCCACTACCCTGCTCAGTGTCACATTTACCCCATGCTACAACGAACTATCCAGTAGAAGAAAGAAGCAATGAAACAAGCCCTCGAGGAAATTTTAAAGGAACCTATGATGGAGGAAGGTATTGACGACCCTGATGGAGAAGGCCTAAACAGATTTTACTCCCGTGCTTGCTATTCATGTGGAGAAGAAGGACATTTTTCAAAGTATTGCACGAACGAAAATCAAGAGTATCTGGGAGACTTCCAGACAGAAGAGGTGGAGTTTGATCCATAAGAGATAGAAGAATTGATAGGAACGAAGAAGTCGAGGAAGAGAAAGAGCATGTGTCCCCAGAACAACCCAATTTCTATGGAAAAGGACCTGAGTCACATCACATGTTATAGGTGCAAAGACTTAGGTCATTGCGCTAGCAACTGCCCAACAAGGAAGCCAAGAACCCAGTGAACCAAGAAAGTCACCATGAATTCCCTAGATTTGTCGGGTGTCATTTGTTTACGCTGCAAGGAAGTGGGGCATTTTGCGAGAGAAGGTTTAGACCCGAGGAAAGATTGAGCAGAGTAGTTGAGATCTTGATATTGGAATAAAGCATGTAAATGAATGTGGAATAGACTTTTCATTGGGATGTTGAGTTGAGTTATGGAAAGGACATTGTAATAGTTCATGAAGCAATAGAAGTTGATGTGTTTGGAATCTCATACATAATGTTATGAGTTGTTGGATGATTGTGGGTGCCTCTCTTGCTATCTCACCCAGACTAAAACCTTGAACCATGGACAAGCTCACCCCAAACCCTTCACCAATAACCACATTTGACTCAAGGAAATACATACATTATCCTGAGTACCCCTTCTATCTTATACCTACAGATGACAACCCTTTACGAGTCTTTTCTCAAGGGCCCGGAAACGATCATGACCCTGACTAGCGATCAGGATTACCCAAAGATCCTGAAGGACATGATGAAGAATATTCACCTGGAAGGAGATGCAGTTTACAAGGGTTATCCCTTCATAGAGAATGGAGTTGAACTTTGGTACGTGGAGGTACACCACCACCGTGTGAAAGGAGTTTGCCTAAAAACTATGGGTCAATACTTTTTCATCTCTCGAGTAGCATGAACAACATTCTTCGAATATGTTCGTGAAGCTGCTATGGAGGTCAGATGTTAGATTGGAGAAATACTCGAAGCAAAACTTCGTCACACTCAGCTCAGCTAGGACAAATGAATAAAGATGGAAGGAATGCTTCACCCTACCAAACTATGTGGATGGCAACATTTGTAGTGAAGCACCCTTGAAATTGGAGTGTTGAATAGTGGTTCAGGATGTAATAAAAGATTTGATATGAAGAGAATATGAATTACGGATGAACTCGTGCATTTTTTTGGGGCGATACTTTTTTGTGTGAACACTGGACCAATGGAAATGAACATGTTGCTCCAAAGAGTTGAGTTTGCACGAAATAAGTTGGAGTTATTTTTTAGATGATGCTCACCCCAAGGGTATGAAGGAAATAAGTACAATTGGATTTAAAGAGGGTGTAATGCTGGAGTGTGGAACAATAGTGACTCCAAGGATGAGTTAAGGAATATACAAGTTCTGAAGTGGGCCCATAAGCCGAGGACCTAAGGAGGCTACGTAGTCACACGGAACCACGATACTTGTCAGAAGTAATATGTTTCTGCTATAGTGAAGCAGGACACTTTGCTAGACGATGTTCCAAGGAGAAGGAGATGTGTGCTAAGTAGTCGAGTTGAAGCATGCAATGGAAATGCAGTAGATTGTAATAACTTAAGAATTGGTAAAGTTAGCATCGTTGGTATTGATTTGGATTTTGAGTTGTTACTATATAAGCAATGAGAAAAATCATGATACATGGGATAATATTTTGAAGAGAATAGGTTTTTTTCATTTAAGGGTGGTAGAACCCAGCATTGATACCCGAATACAAGAGCTATTTACCTCAGACCTTGGAATGGATCAGACAAAGATGAGTTTGAGTAATTGCATTTTAGTTTCTACCAACAGAAGGAAGGAATGAATACAATTGGATGGATTTAAGAATGCTAAGGGAGCTGGATGTTGGAAGAATGATCAGTTGCAACCCGATGATGAGACCAGTTGTTACTAGTGATGAGATGAGCCATAACCCACAGGCCCCAGGACCTGTCAAAGAAGCAAGCACACTCTTGCTGAAGGAAAACCCGTGGAAGGAGCTATGATTTTGATCAGCATACGTTTCATAGGAGGATATGAAAAACCTGATAGTGGTGAAGAAACGATAGAAGTTTGTTTGGCTTGCAGAATCAATGGAGTTATCTGTCACGCCCAAGATGCGATTGTATCCCGATCACGTGATACACTCGTGATTGGGGCACAACCGCATTTCGGGCGCTTAGCAAGATGGATATCATTACATCGTACGATTACATAAATACATGGGGATACATACACGTCATACAATGCCACATGAATACAACATATTATACACAAGACATCCGACTACGGATGAAAACACAAGAAAGCACAACGACATCCATCCTGCTATCCTAGGCTGCCGACCAGGAACCTATCCCAAGACAGACGATGAAGAAGAAGAAAGAACTTCAACACAAGTACACATCGCTCTCACGTCAAGTCATCGGAAACCTGCACCTGCAACTGTTGTTGTAGTATCTATGAGCAATCCCATAACCATGGGTATCAAGACTAGCAAAGCTTAAAGGGTATGGAGAGGTTAAGTGGTGAGGTTGCAGCAGCGGCTAAGCATTATATGGTGGCTAACGTACGAGTACAAGAATAAGATGAGCATCTACGCAAACGGTCGCAACTAGTATTGTCGGGGATATTACTAGCAGGTATAAACCGGCTAGGAAGATCCGAATTATATTAATGTAGCTGTGTTATCATAAGCCCAGTAGAGGTTACGGCCCATGAAGGCTTAGGGCCCATATGTAAAGTTTACGGTTTATGAACCATCCCATCATGTAACTTGAGGTATAAGGTAGAAATGGTAGAGACCGAGGCGGACACGATTATGAGCCGGCCTCGGGACTCTGTAAACCGGACTGGGCGTTGCCTCCTATATAAAGGGACGACCCGGCAACGGTTCAAGGACAAGCAACAACCCGTCGAGACACATGCAAGCAATCCGCTCCCTGTTCATCGACGCCCAAGCAATACCAAACCAAACTAGACGTAGGCTTTTACCTTCATCGAAGGGGCTGAACTAGTATAAACCCTCTGTGTCCTTTGTGTGCTTTAACCTCTTCAAGCTAACCCGCGCGATGGCTCCACACCTAAGTCCTCTAAACCGGACATCTGCCGTGCTAATTCCACGACAGTTGGCGCCCACCGTGGGGCTATCGCACGATGGTTTCGAGTTCTTGAAGGGCAGCTTTGAAGGACTCGAGGGTTACGCGGTCGGCCGGATGACCAAGAGTCGCCGCGGCCGGATCTACATCGATGACGCAGGCTGGGGCCCCGAGGCCGATTAAATCGAATACGGGTACCGGGTCCCCTTCGGCGGCATCCACGTCTTCATCGGCAAGATTGGTGAAATGGGACCTGAGCCGGACATCTTCCCCAACATCGTCGAGCCGGCTCAGCGTGCGAGATCGGCCCGGATTCAGCCCGCCATGAAGCGTGTTTTCGTTGGAGCAATACATGGAGTCCAAGCCGAGGACGGATCGGATTCTGGTGGTGAGACAGTTGAATACTCCGACGATGAATCTTCATCCGGAGAGACCGAATCTTTGTATCTGTTGTGGGACGGCCGATCCGGGGGTGTATCCGATGGTGACAGTATTCCGGACCCCTTTGATCCGCCAAACCGGGTGGCTGTCTTCATGGCCGGATCACAATCTGCGCAGCAGCCCACGGTGACTGGGGCGTTCATAGCAGAGGTAGTTGGTGCAGGGGCGAGCAACCAAGCCCCCTCACAATCTGATGCTCTATCCACCTTGGTTGAGGAGTTGATAGCCCGAGCAATAGCGGAGGTGGCTCCTGCCAACAAGGCGCAACATGATGCAGAGATCCTTCAGCTAAAAGGCCCAATCGAGCAAGCCAAACGGGATCTGGATGCAGAGAAAGCCATGATGGTGACAAGGCAAGCAGAGCTGGATTCCCAAGCTTTCCGGCTCAGGATTGATCAGGACTCTGCGCAGGAAGTAAGGAACAGAAGGTATCAGACTCGTCTACCGCCGGTCTATGAGGCGATGAATCTCTTTGGCACGCTAGGAGCGGGAGCCAGCAATAATCTAGAAGTAAACCGGAGGGGAGCCCCAGTAATAGGCGCGCCGGTTCAACAACCAACCGCGGAGCAAAATCATCGGGTTGTACCCACGCCGCACGTCCCCACACCTCCTAGCCATGACTTAAACCCACTGGATAACATTGTCGCCGCCGCTTTACGGCTGGCCACTTTACCCATTGAGGGAACATCCCCCGTGGCAATGGAAGCACGCAGGGTCAAGGAATTGCTGGACACAGCATTGAAACAGCAGCAGGCGTACTCCTACAGCAGGGAGAGACTTCATTCAACGCCCCGCCATAGCAGGAGTTACACTAGGCATTGGGATGAACCGGAGGTGTCCAGCAGCGAGCGGAGACGTCACCGACACAGGCAAGATAACCCGGCGGGAGCAGAGGCGCACGCCCATGAGGCGATGAACCAGGCCAGACCTACTGCCCGCAAGGATGTCCGTCAAACAACGCCGGTTCACCCAACCACAGCAGAGACGGGAGTCACGGCGAGTTCCTTTGGAGTACAGTGTCTTGTTCCCGCTTTACGAAGCGTAAGGTTACCCAAGGACTTCAAAGGTCCGCGCAAGGTGCCTAATTATACGGCAGATCTGGCTCCAGAGGCTTCGATTGAGAGTTATGAGATGGCCATCGAGATGCTAGATGTGGACGAAGCGGCGTGCGCAAAATATTTTACCATGATGCTCGAGGGTACAGCCCGGACATGGTTAAAGGGCTTACCACCTAACTCCATCGGATCATGGGGTGAGCTGCGTCGCCAGTTTATCAAAAATTTCAAAGACACGTGCAAGCAACCGATGTCGATAGTGGACTTGGCGGCATGTGTTCTAGGAGAACAGGAGCCTATGAGCACCTGGGTCTGGCGAGTGTCAGAAATCCTACACTCTTCCAATAGCATCAATCCTAGTACGGCAATAGTGACACTGGAAAACAATTGCCGGTTCGAGTTTCTGAAGCTGAAGTTGGGACGGCTCAAGCGGGATTGTAATGACATGGGGACACTCATGAGCGCTCTGGTGAAGTATGGGGACTCTGACAACACTAAATACCCAGAAGCGGATGGAGACAAGTCCGGGAAAGCAAACAAGGCTGGTAAACCGGCGCAGCCTAATCCGGCAGGAACAAGCTTTAATGGTAAGCGAAAGGCAGAAGGCAGCTCTGATTGTGTGGCCAATACCAATGTTCAAGGAAACTTTCAACGCCGCAAGGGTAGACCACCTCCACGAAGCGGCGGAGGATTCATTAATCTGGATCAACAATTGAACGAGCCTTGCCCGAAGCATAGCACGGAGGAACGCCCAGCTAAACATACCTAGGGGCAATGCCGGGTCATGGTAGAGGCCATGAGGCAGGCCAAATTTGACAATGGACCACCGCGCGGCGGCTCAGGTCCCGGATTTCATGGTCCGGGTCACCAGGGTAATGGTTCCGGATCAGGGTATCATGGCGGCAACAATAGCTACAACCAAGGAAACCACCAGCAGTATGGTCAGGGCGGTTACAATAACCAAGGAAACCACCAGCATGGTCAAGGTAGTCACAATAACCAAGGCAATCAGCAGCGTCAGCAGCAGCAGCAATCCGGATATCAGAGTAATCCGAAGGAGCTAAGTAGTGGACATTATCATGTGTTTACTACGAGTTTGTGCAAACGAGATCAAAAAATCCTAAAGCGGGCGGTACACGCAGTTGAACCGGCAACACCACGTTTCCTGCGCTGGTCGGAACAACCTATTGTGTGGAGCAGAGAGGATCACCCGCCGCGGGTTGATAATCCGGGCCAGTTGGCCTTAGTGGTGGCACCACAGGTGGGTGGCTACAAATTCACTAAAGTACTCATGGACGGCGGCAGCAGCATCAACATCTTATATTACGGGACTTTCTGTCGCATGGGGTTAACGGACAAGAAGCTAAGACAGTCCAATACGGTGTTCCATGGAGTGGTGCCAGGTAAATCGGCTTACCCAGTTGGGAAAATTGATCTAGAGGTTACCTTTGGAGATGAACAGGATTCCAGGTCACAGACAGTAACCTTTGAAGTTGTAAAGATCCGGAGCCCATATCATGCCCTGTTTGGACGGCCGGTTTATGCCAAGTTTATGGCTAGACCGTGTTATGTTTATCTACAGCTCAAGATGCCGGGTCACAAAGGAACCATCACGGTTCACGGAAGTCGCAAGATTGCGTTGGAGTGCGAGGAAGGAGACGCCGCTTATGCACAGGCAGTATGTGCTACGGAGGAGTTGAAGTTCTACAAAGACAACGTTGATCCGGCGGATATGTCCCCGTTAAAGAAACCAACTACAGAGCATGATCCGGCGTTGAAGTTTAAATCGGCGGAAGAAACCAAGCAAGTAGACTTTGTACCAGGCGACTCATCCAAGTAGTTCACTATCAGCGCTAACCTTGACCCCAAATAGCTAAGTGCGCTCATCGAGTTCATCCGTGAGAACCGGGATATCTTTGCATGGAAACCTTTTGACATGCCAGGTATAGCGAGGGAACTCGCTGAGCACAATCTTAATATTGATCCGAAGTTCAAACCAGTCAAGCAGTATCTGCGCCGCTTCAATGAAGAAAGGCGCAAGGCTATAGGTGAAGAAGTGGCCGGGCTCTTGGCCGCAGGGTTCATAGTTGAGGTGTTCCACCCGGAGTGGTTGGCTAATCTGGTTCTGGTGTTAAAGAAAAATGGAAAATGGAGGATGTGTGTGGATTACACAGACTTAAACAAGGCTTGTCCAACCATCCTTTTGCTCTCCCCCGTATTGATCAGATCATTGATGCCACGGCGGGATGTGAGTGGCTAAGTTTTTTGGATGCATATTCAGGGTATCATCAGATAAAGATGGCCATTAAGGACCAGGAGAAGACAGCCTTCATAACTCCCTTTGGAGCCTTTTGCTACGTGTCTATGCCTTTCGGGCTCAAGAGTGCCCAAGCAACTTACCAGCGTTGCGTGCGGAACTTTCTTAAAGAGAAGATAGGGAAAAATGTTCATGCTTATGTGGATGACATTGTTGTAAAGTCGAGGAAGGAAGAGATGCTGATAGCGGACTTAAAGGAAACCTTTGATAACCTCCGGGTCTATAAGATGATGCTTAATCCGGAGAAGTGTGTTTTTGGTGTTCCAGCTGGCAAGCTCCTCGGATTCTTGGTATCAAACAGAGGAATAGAGGCCAATCCAGAGAAGATCAAGGCGATCACATCCTTGACTAAACCAGCTTGTATCAATGATGTCCAGCGTATTGCTGGCCAGATTACAACATTAAGCCGATTCATCAGCCGTTTGGGAGAGAAGGCAATTCCGCTTTATCAGATGCTGAAGAAAACAGACCAGTTTATATGGAGCGATGCTGCAAACACCGCGTTTGAGGACTTGAAGCGGCAATTAGCAGAACCACCGGTCCTTGCTGCCCCTGTTGATAAGGAGCCGCTGCTGCTATACGTGGCCGCCAATGCCCGGGAAGTTAGCGTGGAACTCGTGGTCGAGCGCAAAGAAGCAGGCAAGGAATATCCGGTTCAGCGCCCGGTTTATTATGTCAGTGAGGTCCTAATTGAGTCAAAACAAAGATACCCACACTGGCAGAAGCTGGTGTATGGCGTGTTTATGGCAAACCAGAAGCTGAAGCACTACTTCCAAGGCCACCCAATAACTGTTGTCAGTTCAGCTCCGTTGGGGGATATAATCCAGAACAGAGAAGCCACTGGCAGAGTAGCAAAGTGGGCCATTGAGCTTAGCCCACATGGATTGAAGTATGTGCCACGTACTGCTATCAAATCCCAAGCATTGGTAGATTTCATCAATGATTGGACAGAATTGCAAACACCAGAGGAGAAGCCGGATCATACATACTGGACTATTCACTTTGACGGTTCAAGGCAATTAGAAGGCTCGGGGGCTGGAGTTGTGTTAACTTCCCCGCGAGGTGACAAATTTTGTTATGTCCTCCGCCTAATGTTTCCTTGCACTAATAATGCGGCTGAATATGAGGCATTGCTTCATGGCCTACGGATGGCTAAGGAGATGAACTTGAGCCGGGTCAAGTGTTTCGGTGATTCAGATTTAGTGGCACAACAAGTATCCGGCAAGTGGGACTCTAAAGACCCTCTCATGGCGGCTTACAGATGAGAAGTTGAAGCAGTTGCAGGATATTTCAAAGGATATCAGGTGGATCACATAGACCGGCGGAAAAATGAAGCGACCGATGCTCTGAGCCGGTTGGTTTCTCAGCGTAAACCGGTGCCACCGAATACTTTTTTGGACGAGCTACACAGTCCGTCAGTTCAGGTACCATTGGAGGAAGATTTGGCTGTTCCTGATCCGGAAGCGCAACTGGTTGCGGCACTTCATGTTATTTCAGATTGGACACTCCCTTACTTGGCGTACCTGAGCCGAGGAGAGTTGCCAGATGATGAGATTGAAGCAAGGCAGATAATCCGGCGGTCCAAGTCCATGACAATTGTAAACGGGGAACTTCATCACCGCAACATTTCTGGAGCGTTTCAGCGGTGTGTATCATCCGAAGAAGGCTGTGACATTCTTCGAGAGATTCATGAAGGGGATTGTGGTCATCACGCCGGTTCAAAATCCTTGGTAGCTAAAGCTTTCCATCATGGGTTCTACTGGTTGACAGCCCATGCTGATGCGGAGGATCTAGTCCGGAAATGCGATGCTTGTCAGAAATTTTCACGGCGTGCTCTTGTTCTGGCACAGGAGCTGTGGATGATTCCAATTACTTGGCCGGTTGCGACTTGGGGGCTTGATATGGTTGGGCCTTTTAAACGATCCCAAGATCAAAAAACTCACCTGTTGGTCGCAATGGATAAGTTTACAAAGTGGATTGAGGCAGAGCCTGTGAGCAAGTGTGATGCGGCAACAGCGGTTAAATTCATCAAGAAGGTAATTTTCCGGTTTGGCTTTCCACACAGCATTATCACTGACAATGGCACCAATCTATCTAAAGCAGAGATGGAAGAGTTTTGTCAAAGGGAGCATATTCGCCTAGATGTGTCTTCTGTAGCTCACCCTCAATTCAATGGTCAAGCTGAAAGGGCCAATCAAGAGATTTTGCGAGGTATCAAGCCCCGGCTTATGACTCCCTTGCGAAGAACACCAGGGTGCTGGGTTGAGGAGTTACCTTCTGTCCTTTGGAGCATCAATACTACACCGAACAGGTCCACAGGCTACACACCTTTCTTCATGGTGTACGGTGCTGAAGCAGTTCTTCCAAGTGATATCCGCCACGACTCACCACGGGTGGCAGCTTATGTTGAAGCAACCAATGAGCAAGCAAGACAGGACAGTTTGGACCGGCTTGATGAAGAGCGTGACATAGCAGCAGCACGATCTGCAATTTATCAGCAGGACCTGCGCAGATATCACAGCCGCCGGGTTAAAACCAGGACGTTCCAGGAGGGGGACTTAGTACTCCGGCTCATCCAGGACCAGACAGATATGCACAAGTTATCCCCACCTTGGGAAGGGCCCTTTGTGGTCAGCAAGAACCTACACAACAGTTCATACTACCTGGTGGACGTTCGAGAACACAAAGACTCACGGACAGCAGAAGAAGAGACGAAGAGGCCGTGGAACATTGCCCTCCTGTGGCCTTACTACACATGAGCCATGAGCTCCGCTTCATGTATCCTATATATATTATGATTAATAAATAAACCGGCACCCCTGGTAAACCGGGGGATCAGCCTTTTTTCTTCTAAATAAGCGTCTTATGAAAGTTAATACAGATACTTCGAACAGTCTATTTTGCTATGCAGGACAATTCTATAAGGGACCAAACAGGACTTGCCTTTCAAGTGCAACTCCTTCATAGGAACCCTACCTCCAGGATCACTAGGGGGCTACGGATCACATGTGAATCCTCACTTAAAACCCTTCTGATCCGGTTTATATGATCGTCTTCACATCAGCGCCCTTTGGATTACATCCATTGATTGGCAAAAAATGTTCTTGCCCCTTGGATTATACATCCTTTGATGGCAAAAGAAAAATGTTTTTGTCCCTTGGATGATACATCCTTTGATGGCAAAAGAAAAATGTTCTTGTCCCTTGGAGTACATCCTTTGATGGCAAAAGAAAAAATTCTTGCCCCTTGGATGATACATCCTTTGATGGCAAAAGAAAAATGTTCTTGTCCCTTGGAGTACATCCTTTGATGGCAAAAGAAAAAATTCTTGCCCCTTGGATGATACATCCTTTG
>LR738712.1:603632953-603690560 GCA_902687465.1 Secale cereale
GGGGCTACGGATCACATGTGAATCCTCACTTAAAACCCTTCTGATCCGGTTTATATGATCATCTTCACATCAGCGCCCTTTGGATGATACATCCTTTGATGGCAAAAGAAAAATGTTCTTGTCCCTTGGAGTACATCCTTTGATGGCAAAAGAAAAAATTCTTGCCCCTTGGATGATACATCCTTTGATGGCAAAAGAAAAAAAATGTTCTTGTCCCTTGGAGTACATCCTTTGATGGCAAAAGAAAAAATTCTTGCCCCTTGGATGATACATCCTTTGATGGCAAAAGAAAAATGTTATTGTCCCTTGGAGTACATCCTTTGATGGCAAAAGAAAAAGTGCTTGCCCCTTGGAGTACATCCTTTGATGGCAAAAGAAAAACGTTCTTGCTCCTTGAATTAAATCCATTGATTGGCAAAAGAAATCATTGCTCCTTGGATTGCACCCATTGATTGGCAAAATGAATCATAGCCCTTTGGGTCGCATCCATTGATTGGCAAATATGGAGCCTGGCAGCTCGCAAAAATCCTCGACTACATGGTCTTATTTGCAAACTGTGTTTTGTGATTTGTGATTTTTCAAAGTTTTCTATGGTTTTTTGATCCGGAACTGGGCAACTTCAAAGTTGACCATGTATTTACAAAAGTCTGGGTCATAGAGCACCAGCATGATTTAAACCGGTCGTTATTATAACCCGGAACAATCATTGGGCAAATACCAACAGAGCCAAGAGCCTCCTTAGAATCTACAATGTCCACCGGATTAAGGATGTCAAACATGCTTAATTAAAGGTATGAAAGTATTTTTGGGTATAAAGCAGATACTCGTTCAATATATATGCCTATGAGAGCATTATAATCGGTCCGGCGGTATACCGCCAGGACATTTTCTTAGTGTTGTCTATGCAGATACAGGTAATATAAAGGATCAACTATAGCAGACAAGGGATTAAAATTGGCAGATGCCAAATCAAAGCTGTGACATCCGGATTAAGACAGAAAATGTTTCGAACAATCCTATTACAAGGCACTGGCAAGCCTGAACGGATTAAAGTTTTCAAGGCAACAGATCACAGCAGCTAAAAGTTAAACTGAGCGGCTTATGCTTCTTCTTCCTGCGGCGAAGGTTGAGGATCGGCTTGTTCCGGAACTTCTTCGTCTTCTTGAAGCGGCTGAAAAGCAGGAACGCGCCAGTCGATCTTGGATAGTGCATGGAAGTACATCTCCTCAGTAATGAGATCGGATGGATCAACATCTGGGGCGAAAGTATGGGCGCGCACTGGTGGGATTAGATTCTCGGTGTCATAAACCGGCCGGTCCACCCGCTCATTCTCTAAGTCATATGCCGGATGATACCTTGTCAGGTCCACTTCATCGGCAAGCTTGCTGGCAAGAGGGCTCATTTCCTTAGTTAAAGCACGAAGGTCCTTGCCAGAGAAAGCAGATCCATCCTCCTTGTTGCTGGGATACCCGTTCATAGCTTCCTCAGGATCAAAGTCCGGAACCCATGCCTTGGCTCTAGTCAGCGCTACAAGAGAGCCGGCCTGTGCAGCAGATTTCTTCACTTCTTCCAACCGTACAGGCAATATAGAAAGCTTCTCCAAAGTACCTTGGATGGTAGTGGGGGCCGCTTTGTGATGGGACATCGCACTTATAATCCTTTGAGCGCCGGAATACAGCTGCTCAACCAGAGTATAAGAGGCCTTGAGTTTCTTCCGGATATCATCCCCAAGGTGGGTGATGCGTCGCCCTGCATATGATTATTACAGTTAAACCAGAGCAGAATAAATATTGCAGAGATGAAAGCATATGTAAATTAAGTGCTCACCAAAGATGGCAGAGGTCATAAGCTCTATTTGCTGCTTTAAGCCGGTCAGCTCTTGTGTTACCGGATTAAGGGCCTCTTCAGCATCCTTTGCCCTTTTCTCAAGGGTGTTCCTCTGCACTTCCCAAGATGATCGCTCCGCTTCAAAATCTTTTTTCAATTTTTCAGTATTGGTCAAGTTCAGCACCAGCTCATCCTTGGCCTTGGCAGAAGCAGTTTCAGTGGCAGCAAGTCTATTCCGGAGATCACTTACTTCTGCAGCCCTCCGGGTCAAGTCAGCCTGCAAGGAAATCAAGTGGAGAAAAAAAGAAATTCAGACAAGTCTCAAGCATATAAACAAGTTATCCGCTTGACACTTGGGGGCTAATGGGACGTTGAAGTATCAAAAGAGAAACTCAGACAAGTCCCAGGCACATAAAACGAGTTATGCCCCTGGCACTTGGGGGCTAATGTAAGTTCAATTTTTAATACATTTGGAAGTACCAGTTCACCTACAACGAAGCTAAACCGGAACTTGGGGGCTACTATGGCATAAAGACAGAAGTATAAAGAAGGCAAAACAAAGATAAGTGAAGGAAGGTACCTCGTATTTATCCTTCATCATATTAACCAAGCCCAATTCATAATCGCGACTGGTATGAAGCCGGTTCAAATACCCGGAATAAAGTTCCTGGGTACTCAATTAGGCATAGTTGGACAAGTCCGTGCTCCACTTGCCCTTCTCTTGTTGAAGCTTCTACGCTTTAGCACTGTGCTTGGCCAAGATGATAGGCTCAGCAGGAGCGGTAAAACATGTCCCGGATATCTGAACATCTGGAGAAGTGGCAGTGGTTGGCTGAGAAGGGGCAGCGGTAGGAGCCGGACTAGCAGGAGCCGGATTAGTCCGAGGAGGGCTAACCCGGACAGGACTCGCCGGTTCAATGACATTTTCGACATTCATATCTTCAGGAGCATCAATGTCATCATGGTCCATGGGAGCAGGATCATCAAGCTGAATTGCAGGATCGCTCTCTGGAGGGATGACTTCATCCGGATCAGCCGCCGGATCAGCAGTAGCAGTCTCGGCAGCCGCTTTGGTGGCCTTCTCCTTTCTGCTAGGCTTGGGCTTGCTAAAATAAATTGAAGGAACAATGAGAATCATCAAGGAACAAATACAAATATAAACCGGATGTTTAAAGGGACTTACCCAGGCATAGTCTTCAGTACAGGGACCTGTGTGGCAGTCGATTCACTAGAAGATGACAAAGGTGTCTCCTGATAGTTAGGATCAGACAGTTTAAGCGGTTTACGTATAAGTCCGGCCTTTGGATGGAGAAGGGTTGGAAAAAGTAAAACCTCAGAGCGGCGCCTGCGAGCCGGAGTAAGAGATATTCTGGAAGATTCTACTACATGGCCACTATGGCGCGTAGTCCGGCGTGCTTCATGCTGCTGCTTCTTCAAAAGAAATTTGGGATCCATTGGAGTGTAAGGATGAGAAAAGGGTACTTCCGGGATGCCAGACGAATCTTGGGCACTAGCGGTTCAGAGTCTGAAGAAAGAGAGATTACCTCAACTTTTGCCGCTTTACTTCCTTCAGCCAAATCCTATGGAAAGACACTGTTAACATAGATTTGGATAAAGAGAGATCAAAACGTATCAGGATCAATTCATACCTCAGAATCCGGATCATCTTCTTCAGGATGTGAACCGGAGGCAGCAGCCGCCTTCTTCTTCTTGACAACACACGTCTTCCGGCGTGGCTGTTTGCCTGACTTATCTTGAGGTTTTCTTTTGGGGTCGTTGGCCTGTGCAAAAGATGAAATATAAATAGAAGATAATTGATA
Organism: Secale cereale; assembly: GCA_902687465.1. Taxonomy (NCBI): domain Eukaryota; kingdom Viridiplantae; phylum Streptophyta; class Magnoliopsida; order Poales; family Poaceae; genus Secale; species Secale cereale. The sequence continues at coordinate 603,636,601 of LR738712.1, forward strand.
TGGACGGATTACTAACAAACAGAAGAGGTCAGAAAAAACTTACCGCTGGCAGTTTGTTGCTCTCATAGAATGGAGCCAATCCGGTCTGACTGCACTCTTCCATAGAGATGTTGAGCATTTTCTTTGCGGATTCAGTGACTTCCTTCTTAGGAAGCATTACGTCAGTGTGGCGTTGAGGGTCATTCGTCTTTCCAGTATACTCATACATCAGACCGGAGCGCCGGCTCAGAGGAAGGATGCTCCAGGCAAGCCAACAACAAACAAAATCGACTCCAGTCAAACCGTTGGCCATAAAGGCTTTAAGTTTGGCAAGCTGAGGGGCAAATCGGGCCCGCTCTGAGGAACTAAGGCGCTGCGGCAAGGGATGATCCTCAGGAAGACGATGTTCACGGTAACCCGGCAGAGGGTTTTCTCCTTCAGGAGAGGTATCTTTGCAATAGAACCAGGATTGGTTCCAGTCCTTGGGGTGTGTATGGAGAGCAGCATGAGGGAAGACCACATCTCTTCTCTTCTGAATGCTGACACCGCCCAGCTCTTGATGTGGTCCGGCAGTAAACTCTGTCCGCCGGTTTAAGTGGAAAAAGTCCCGGAACAAGTCCACTGACGGTTCTTCTTGAATGTATACTTCTGAGAAGACTTGGAAATTGCAGACGTTTGATATGGAATTCGGACCTATATCTTGAGGATGGAGCTGAAAAGCGGCCAGCACATCCAGGAAAATCTTAGAACCGGGAGGGCTAAAACCCCGTGCCATGTGATCAAAGAAAACGATGATTTCTCCTTCTTTAGGGGTAGGAGGACACTCATTCCCTGGGGCCCGCCATTTCAGAACCGCTTGGGGGCCCAGAATACCAATTGAAGCGGCGTTGGTTAAGTCCTCTTCCGTAATGCGGGAAGGAACCCAGTTGCCACAAACGAACTGCTTGGCAGCCATCTGAGCAGAAGGAAAAACGCTGAAAAAGTACAGTGCAAAATCCGGATTATTAAGTACTGAAGCATAAACCGGAGTGTATTACCAAATTATATCGACGGTTTAGACAGGGGACTAATGGCATTGGCAACCCGGAAGCAGATGTGAAACGAACTGCTACCGGTTTATGATAACAAAAAAAAGAGGAGGCTAAACTGTCGGGCTCATGGTTAATTCTTTGCAAGAGGAGTATATGATTGGTTAAACCGGTGAGTAACTTACAGATCTATCAAGACGAAGAAACAGGTTTCTACAGAAGGCTAAAGTAAAAATGGATCTGAGCGGTAAGAAAAAGATGAAATATACGCAAGTCTGATACAGGAAGAACTACGAAGGATTTCTACAGATCAAATGAATCTAAAGGTTGAATCTAAGGTCCGAATCTAAGTTTAAACTACGGAGCAGGAGCGCGTTTGAAACAAATCCAGGGTTGGGATCTACTGCAAATATAACCTACAGGGATGAACATCAAGCTTCGAGTTTTCATGGCGGAAGCCATGGAGGAACCCTAGATTAAAGATCTACAGCGAGAAGAAAGGAATACCTGAGAAAGAAGGAGACGGCGGCGAAGTACTCTGGACACGTTTCAGGGTGATGCAGCAGCCTGGCTGGACGACGGCGACGAGCTTGAAGACGGCGGCGGAGTTTCGGGCGACGGAGGAAGAAGAAGTGCGGAAGGAAGAAAAAGGACAGGTCGCGGCGGTATTTATAAGCTGGTGAGGTGAAACGGTAAGCGCGGGGATCAAGGAGGTCAGAGATTGGATAAAGATTCCATTGTCGCCTCGATTTTCGGGATAGCCTTTAAACAAAGGTAACAAACAGCTGTGAGCAATAAATGCGGAGGTGATGTCACGACAGAATAAAATGATTTCTGGAGATGACGTCATAGCCGGTTTACAAAGCAGAGAAGCTACAAGGAGGAAATTTATGCAGGATTTAGAAGACTGACATGAACAAGTTCAAATCACTCTGGGGCCTAATGTCGGGGATATTACTAGTAGGTATAAACCGGCTAGGAAGATCCGAATTATATTAATGTAGCTGTGTTATCATAAGCCCAGTAGAGGTTACGGCCCATGAAGGCTTAGGGCCCATATGTAAAGTTTACGGTTTATGAACCATCCTATCATGTAACTTGAGGTTAAGGTAGAAAGGGTAGAGACCGAGGCGGACACGATTATGAGCCGGCCTCGGGACTCTGTAAACCAGACCGGGAGTTGCCTCCTATATAAAGGGACGACCCGGCGACGGTTCAAGGACAAGCAACAACCCATCGAGACACAGGCAAGCAATCCGCTCCCTGTTCATCGACGCCCAAGCAATACCAAACCAAACTAGACGTAGGCTTTTACCTTCATCGAAGGGGCTGAACTAGTATAAACCCTCTGTGTTCTTTGTGTGCTTTAACCTCTTCAAGCTAACCCACGCGATGGCTCCACACCTAAGTCCTCTAAACCGGACATCTGCCGTGCTAATTCCACGACAAGTATTGATCGCTAAAGATCTTGAACTACCTACGAGTCAAACATAACCCCGCCGTGTTCTCTTCTCAAAGTGAAAAGAGACGGTCATGGTTACTCACGCGGTTGTGTGTTTTTATTTCGGATCCTCTGTCAAGTTATCTACAACCTGACATTAACAAATTACAATCTGCCACATAATCGCGGGCACGGCTTTCGAAAGATCATAACCCTGCAGGGGTGTCCCAACTTAGCCCATCACAAACTCTCACGATCAGCAGAGGTAAAAAACCCTTATCTTAGGGACAACCCGATCAGACTTGGAATCCCGGTGCACAAGACATTTCGACAATGGCAAAACAAGTCCAGCAAGACCTCCCGGCATGTCGACACCCTGATAGTAGCCGCGCGTATCTCGTCTCAGGCCACGACCGGATAAGCGACACGTACAGGAACCGGAAGCCCCAGTAACTAGGTGGCCCCGCACAGTGCTCTATTTTGGGACAAACACCATCGGCACTGGGCCCCCCTATTATGTGGAATTAAGAACCCGAGAATGCGACCCCCGATGCAATTTAATTAATTAATTAAGTTTTTTTATTAGGCAAATTAAAACCAATGTTGGGCCTTGCTGGAGGAGTTTTATTCAAAGCAAACTGTCAAGGGGTCCCCATATACTCAACCGCGTTAGGAAGGCAAAATCAAGGAACATAACACCAGTTTATCGGTTCTTAAGGAGGCATGAGTGGAACAAAACACTGAGCAAAAGGCCAAGCCTTCCACCCATTGCCAAGTATATATGTGCATTAATTATAGTAATAGATATTGTGATATTCCAACAACCAAGATCCAACATGGAGCAATCTTCATCTTCACTTGCAACTAACAACGCTATAAAAGGGGCTGAGCAAGCGGGTAACATAGCCAAACAACGGTTTGCTGCGATGGTGTCAAAGGTTAGAGGGTGTTTCATGGCAACAAGGAGAGGCTGACAACAAATAGGTAGGTAGCGCGACATATAGCGATAGCATCGAGACAACTAGCATAGCACTGATAGTAATGAGATCCAAGGTGACGGTCATCTTGCCTGAGATCCCGCAAGGAAGAAGAACGAGTCCATGAAGAATACGAAGAAGAAGCCATGAAGACGAACCAAGTGTAGCCGAACGAATCCTCACGATCGCAACGAAATAGAAACTAACGAAAAGAGGCAAACAACACGGTAAACACACCACACATGAACGAGACAAAAATCTTAACCAATTATGATGCATGACAAGGCTACATGATGCAAATCATGGCCAGAGATGAAGCATACAAGAACATCACACAAGGCAAGTTTAAATGAGGCCGGAAACAACATATAACAATTCCGGTAAGCCCTCATATGCAAATTACGAAATTGGTCTAGAACTGAAGAAACCTTAATTTCAAGTTGTTAAACAGCAAGTTAACATGCGTCATGATGATCTACTCGAAATTCTAGTCAAGTTACATATAAAGTTCATTCAATTCGGAGCTACGGCCTAGAAGATATGAGCAAAACAAGTCAAACATGGCAAAGATGCAAGATGCATTCAAACAACAATCAAACACACTCTAAACATGTATACAACATTATATTATGCATCTACATGCAAAAACACGCAAGTTTCATATAGGACACGCTCAAAACGGAGCAACGGTTCAACACATACACACGAAACAAGATTAAAGGACAAGCTGCCCCAAAACAGCCACTAAGCACTTTGCAATTATCAAAACAATATGCTACAGGAATATTTCATGGCATCAAATGGCATGGCAAGAATGTACATGTCAAGCACTACAAGCATGATCACTGAGCTACTACCAAACACAACTAGAACATGCTCAAAACATCATGGCAAGATTGCAAAAGATAACAGTTTCACAGGCTTAGTGAAATAAACTGAGCATGGCAGCAACAACGACAACTAGGCATGTTAACAAGCTTGTGCAACTCATCTCGAAACATATCATGGCATGTGAATGTAACCAACAGCAAGAAGACATGTTTATGAAGCTACTCATGGCAAGAACATGGTCATAGGATGCATAGATCACTAGCTATTCACATGGCAAAACTGAACTTACTATTAACAGGCTGACAGAAACATTTTATACTACCTCTATAAACTAATATAAGAGCGTTTAGATTACTACTTTAGTATTCTAAACACTCTTATATTAATTTACGAAGGTAGTAGCAATTTGAGAGCAAGAAATAGACAAGCTACAACAACCTATAATTGCCAACAAGGACATGGATGGATAGAGCATAACATGGACTTCAAGACATGGTCATTGGACATACCAAAATATTCATGGTATTGGTGGGGCATCAAGCAAACATGGCATCACAATATAACAGTTTCAGACTTAGCAGTTTTCAACAAGTCTCAGAAATCAGCAAACCGCGAGTAGGCCACTTTGCAAGCTTGTTGCACTCACCACAAGGCATAACATGAAAAACTAATTACACCACAGAAAATATGACATGATTGTTCTTCTAAAACATATTGACATGTTGCTCACACAAAAATCACACATAAAGATATGAAAAAGACAAATTAGCATCTCATAACAGTTTTCAGCACTTAACAGCAATATGCACTCTTGCAACAGAGATAAACATGGCAATATGGCACCTAACATGAATGCAACAGCCACCAACATGTAGAGCACTTCACAATGAACATTTTGACATATCATACACTCCATTTGGACCAACATGCACAAAGTTACACCATGTTAAACATGCATACCTATTGTTGACAGACAACAAGAGCTGGACAATAACATCATATAGCAGTTTTGCAACGAAGATTAAGGCATCAAGATGAATAGTAACATGCATGCAAATGCAACTAACATGTAGAGCACTTCGAGATGAACATTTTGATATATCATATGCTCAATTTGGGTAAACGTGCACAAAGATAAGATCAACACAACATGCATACATAATGTTGAAATTCTGAGGATTAGACGAAATCAACCTCGGGGCTGACTGGGCGGACAATGTCCGAACCCAACTGGACATGTTTGGCCCGGCTGGCGCAGGGCCCAGCTGGCGGCGACATGGGCGAGGGTTGGCGTCCTCCTCCCGACGAGGACGAGGCCGACGACACTCTGGCGGCTAGGGGCGCCGGCGAGGGCGTCTGGGGAGGCGGAAACGGCTAGATTCGGCCGCGCCAGGTCGGATCTGGCCGGAGGCAGGCTTGGCCGATGAGTTCGGTGGTTACAGCGGTGAGACGGAGGCGGGGTCGCGCATGGAGGTGGCGGCAGTGCTGCTGGAGACGGCTCTCAGCGGCGATGCTGTGTGGCTCCGGTCGGCGGGGCCGTGCGCAGGAGGACGACGGCGAGATAACAGCGGCGGGACGAAGGCTTGCGGTGGCGGGGTCGGATGAGAAAGCCAGGGCGAGGCAATGCGGTTGTGCGGCGGCGTGCGGGCGCGCTCGGGCCCGGTTGCGGCCTGGGGCGGGCCTGGCCCGGACTTGGGCGGGCCGCGGTGGCGCTAGATGTGGGGGAGGCCAGGTGGCGCGCCTGGATTGGGTGGCGGGGCGTGAGGTGGTGATGTGGCGGCGCAGGAGTGGTGGTGGAAGTGGACGGCGGCGGCGGCTGGCCGCTGGCTGCTTGCCAAGTGGCAGGGAGGGAGCAGCTGCGCACGGAAATGGAGGTGGGAGGTGGCTAGAGGTAGGTGGAGGGCTAGGGATCCCCAAAATGGGGTGTGAGGGTGTTTATATAGGGAAAGAGCTAGGGTTTGGGGGTGGTTTGGGAGCGTTTCGGAGCATCCAATGGCATCCGATGGCTCCGGACGTGAGAGGGGTTTAGGTTGGGCCTAGTGGGTGGTAGTGGACTGTGTAGAGAGGTGAGAGAGAGGCCCGACGGCAGTTTCGGAGACCGAAACGTCTGGCGTTTTAACCGGCAACGGTGCCGCTCTATGTCTAACGGTTGGGCTATCAAACGGACTCCGAATGTGACGAAATTTGACATGCGGTCTACCTACACTATAATAAGACCACACGTCAACTTTCAACCCATTTTGAGAATATTTTCCGGTCACTTATAAAATAAATATTTGGAGGTGCCGCAGGCGCGTGCGAGTGTGTCTGGGCTCAGGACGGACAACGCGGGGGCTCGGACGGATGCAAGTTTTGAAAACTATGCAGATGAAATGCACACAATGACATGGCAAAATGCAACACGCAAGCAGATGACATGGCAACGATGATGAATAACTGGAAGACATCTGGCGCATCGGTCTCGGGGTGTCACATTATCCGAACTTAGTTCATTGACAAGAGAAATGTTGCAATGCTTGTGAGGATGACTGAGTGTCAGAATGCGAGATTCACTAAACCATATACAAGGTAATGATTTGGGTGCGGAATGGATTGACCACCATACCGACTTACTCTATTATTCGTCTCTGTTATACGGGATGGTAAATTTGAGTGACTTACCTATAGTAGAGAGACGACGATGACAAAACCTTGTTTAAACCTTAGAATGGCATGACAAATTTTTCCCTGTACACGACAGTTGTTGCCAACTGTAGATCATACGGTAAGAATGAAGCCCAGACCCGTTTTTTGCAGGGACCCAGTTAATTTGTTTGATGACCCCCATGAGAGATCGACATTTGTTTAGTATCGGCGCCAGACTTGTCAGCTAAGAAGCACCGGTCTCAGAAGAACCTTACCAAGATGAAAGGACCTGAGAATTGAGGACCAAGGATTATGCCACTACTGGAAGAGCCCAGAGAAGTAATTATCCCGAAGATCTGAGAAGACCGACCCTGTCAACAATAAGGATGGAGTACATGAGTTTTGAAGAAACTGTAACCATCATTCTAAGTGTGGTAGCCCACTAGACCATACCGATCAATGGATTTGCTAGGAGACCCCGAACCCTAACCTATTTCTTGCTAGCCTCTTCGAATCTCGAGGACGAGATTCATTTTAAGTGTGGTAGGTTTGTAACATCGCAAAATTCTAAATTTTGGAATGTTATATTAAATAGATAGTTTTGATTGCTTGTGTGATGTGCTGTGTGAAATTGAGTGAAATTTGAAACTTTTGAAAGTTAAATGAGAGGGAATAAAATGACTTTCCCAAAACTTTCACTTTGCATTTACGATCTCCATGAATTCAAATTCATTTCATCACTAAACCCTAGAGTGAAGATGATATGACTTCTTCTATTTAATAAAATGAAAAGGGGTTTTGAATGGATTTTGAATTCAATCTGAAAGTATTTTAAATTCAGAAACTTTATGCAATTCCATGATTTTCAAGAGAGAATATAAAATGACTTCTTCAAATTGTAGGGCAAAATTATTTTCAAGAGTTGGAAGTCCCTTTAAAGTATTTTGAAGAGTTGGAAGTTCCTTTAAAGTATTTTGAAAACTATTTTCAAAATTTGAGTTACTTGGTTTTTATTCAAATTATTTTTCTCCAAAAATAAAATATATGGAAAATAGGGTAAAATGATTACCTAAAATGGAAAATTGGAGATAAATGAGTTTGAACGAATTTTGGTATTTTAAAATATTTTTGTCTGATTTTTAAACAAACCAGAAGTATTGTTTGCTTTATTTAAATTTGTGCGAATTTTATTTGACTCTTCAAAAATGTTCATATTGTAGGAAATATTTTTCTGAAAATTTTGATATATACTATGCTTATATAATTTTTTTTTATTTTTGTTATTTAGTTTTCCTTTTCTGTTTCTATTTTTTAAAACAAAACTGCACGTTGGCCCTTAATTATTTCTTGCTCAGGTGCGCATATTATCTGCAGCGCCCTTTTAAATTTTTTTCTACTAGGGCCAGGTCCAGCCGGCTATTCCATCCATAAATACTTTTTTTCTCTTTTCTTGGTTCTTGTTTTTTTTCCATCGGGCAAAAAAAATTAGCGCGTACGCGCACACGGCCGACCGATGCTCTTTAGCCCATCCGAGGCGTCTCGTCTCCTCCGTTTCATTTATTTCCATCTACGATTAGTACCACATTGTCTAGTCTTTGGCCTCTAAACATCTTTTCCACCTATAAATATAGACTCATGGAGCCTTCAAAAATCATTCGATTCGGGTTAAATCAATATTTTGATTTGACTAGATTCACTAAAGAAAAATATATTTCTTCTCTCCGACGGGAATTCTGGAGGTCGTCTCCTCTCTCCGAAATCGTCTTTTCTCTTCCTATAAAGGTATATTTCTTCGTATTTTTATACTCCCGTAGCTGATTATTTTTTTAGACTAGTATACGGTAGAATAATTAGATTATCATTCAGTTTAAGTATTTACACTTTAGGCCTGGAATTCTTTTAGCTGTAGCTATTTTTTCTTCCATAAAACAGCTTATCCCTGATATTTAAAATGGCAATAAACTTTTTGCAACTTTCAGATTTTGAAATTTGTTCAAATTAATATTCAAACTTCTTTTTGTTATAACTTGAGTTTCGTAACTCCGTTTTAGTTGATTCTTTTTGCAAATTGAAGCTCTTGACCTAAACTTTCTGCTAAGGCCAAATTCACTTAATTTTGGTACTGTTAGAAATTGTTTTCTGTTGCAAGAGTTGTTTGCTTGGTTTTGAAGTTTTCCGAAGTGTTTTCTTCGTTCTGTCTGATCTTCTGAGTGATTGCATATGTGTGGTTACCATTGTTTGCTCACTATAGATTGAACGAAGTGTGACGAGTAGATCAATCACAAGTAATGAGTGCGATAAATCTACATCAACAGTACAAGGCAAGTTCACACTTTGATCATACTCTTCAATACCCAGTTTTATTGCATCGGTTCTATCCTCAAAGATTGCATGAGTAGGACTTGGTTACATGTGGTATTGCTGACTAGTTCATGAGGTAGGAACCTATGACTTGTGACTCAACCCCGGGATTATACTCTTTGTTACTTATTGCTTAGCCATGCTCGTGGATGTGGATTGGTATGTGAGATTCATAAAAGTTGTGAGTGTAATAATAATTAAGAGAAAGTTCAAGGTGGCAACATTAATACACATCTCCGTGGATTGGTTGGGGCACCCTGGAGCACCTAGTGGCTTGGACGGGCACTTGGAGGGTCCAATGTTGTCCTAGGGGATCCCGGAGGACCCGTGTGATCACCCTATTGGAATGCAACCCAGGCTCAAAGGGATCATATGATATTTCATGCCTAGAAACTTCCATGTGCAGCCACAAGCCATTATGGGCTCTGGCATAGTTGAGCATATTGTGTGAGCTCTTTTAGTGGTAGACTAGCAGATGTAGGGGGAAAGTAGGTGTATCGGTCCATCCGGGGTAAAGAGTAAATGCTCCTGAAAGATTGTGTCTCGGTCATCCGTTTCTCAAACACCATGCAGTGCAAGAAATTCAACGGAGGTGATCGAGTCTTGTGGGGAAAAGTGCACAAACCTGTGTAGAGTGTACAAACTATTCATGAGTAGCCGTGTCCACGGTTATGGACATCTTTGAGTATCTAGAAGTGGATTATTTTACTGATCTCAGCACTCTATTTAATTAACTTGTTGGGTTATTAATGACTATGGTAAATTTTGGGACTGGGATGGAGGACCCATTCTCAATATTTGCTTAATTCAACTGAGTAGTAAATAAAATTTATTCCTTTGTTGTAGGGCAAAACTAGCTTTATGCAAAATAAACCTTACAGCCTCTACCATCCAAATATGCGTGTAGTGATAGATATTGTTCATCATTATTCTATGGTGTGAATTTGCCAGTACATTCAATGTGCTGACCTACATGGTTGCAACATCTCATGTTGCAGGAATTATCCGACGAGTAAGTGATACGTTAGGGTTGCGATCTCTACACTCAACTTTGCCGTTGGTGTTGATGGCACTACACAACCTTGTTGTTACTTCCGCTATGTTGATTGAGGTAATAGTATTTACGTTACTTTACACATGTGATTTACCTCTCTTATAAATCCTCGAGTACTGTGTGTGTCAGCATACCGATCTAGGGATGACACTTAAGCACAAAGACTTCGATCCATTTGGGTCGGATCGCTACAGTTCCGGGGCCATGTCTGTACATGCTAGGCTCGTCAACTTTAACCCGAGTATTCTGCATGTGCAAAACTGTCTTACACCTGTTGTATGTGAACGTAGAGCTTATCACACCTGATCATCACGTGGTGTCTCGGCACGACAAACTGTCGCAACGGTGCATACTCAGGGAGAACACTTGTACCTTGAAATTTTTGTAAGGGATCATATTATAAACATCACATGCAATCAAAATATGTGACATGATATGGCCATCATCATCTTCTGCTTTTGATCTCCATCTCCAAAGCATCGTCATGATCTCCATTGTCACCGGCTTGACACCATGATCTTCATCGTAGCGTCATGGTCGTCTCGCCAACTATTGCTACTACAACTATCGCTAACTCACAGTGATAAAGTAAAGCAATTACATGGCTTTCGTAATTCATACAATAGACAACCATAAGGCTCCTACCGGTTGCCTAATTTACAATACATGATCATCTCATACAATAACGTATAACTCATCACGTCTAGACCAGATCACATCACAATATGCCCTGCAAAACAAGTTAGACGTCCTCTACTTTGTTGTTGCAAGTTTTGCGTGGCTGCTACGAGCTTTTAGAAAGAACCGTTCTTATCTACGCATCAAAACCACAACGGTTTTTCGTCAAGTGTGTTGTTTTAACCTTCAACAAGGACCGGGCGTAGTCACACTCAATTCAACTAAAGTTGGAGAAACTGACACCCGCAGCCACCTATGTGCAAAGCACGTCGGTAGAACCAGTCTCAACACGTTCATGTAATGTCAGTCCGGGACGCTTCATCCAACAATACCGCCGAATCAAAGTATGACATGTTGGTAAGTAGTATGACTATTATCGCCCACTACTCTTTGTGTTCTACTCGTGCATATCATCTACGCATAGACCTGGCTCATGATGCCACTGTTGGGGAACGTAGTATTTCAAAAAAAATCCTACGACCACGCAAGATCTATCTAGGAGAAGCATAGCAACGAGCGGGGAGAGTTGTTGGCGTCCTGGGAACCAAGGTACCCAGACTTGCCTGCCTGCGGGCCACGACGCGCACCTACTACGGCCTGGTACGGCCCAGCTGATCGACCAGCTGCTCAAGACCCTCGCGATGGGGCTAAGCCTCGCGAGGAGAACGACACCAAGACCCTCTGAGGAGCGACCTCGGCTAGGCTGCTCCGGAGGGGCAGAGAACTCAAGGCCAAGCCTGCCTCAGGAGGAGGCAGTGACGCGAGCAGTGACGCACAGCGCCAGCGGGTGCCAGCACGTGCCAGCGGCGCAGTTGCCATTTTGGTGCAAAGGAGACAACACAGGCGCAGGTTCCTGATGGGCAAGACAAAGGTTTCCCCTTTGGTGCAACAAGACCGAAGACCGCAAGGACGAGAGGGAGGATGTCACCACCGAGCCCACCACCGCATCATCATCTGATCTCTTTGCATGCGAAGACCGCTTTTGTCAGGATAGGAACGTCCTTGTGTTCCCGCTCAAAATGGCCGTTGTGGGATCCCTTCCCGCCTAGACATTTCAGGGGAAGAGGACCCTGGCCGCATATATAAGTATCTAGGGTCTCCACTGTGGAGGCAAGCTAACCGAATCGAATCAGATCTGAGAGATCTAGATCGGCCTCATCTCGAACACTCCACCTTCTCTTCAAGGAGCAAGAATAGTTGCCTCCTGACCCTCTTGAGCTCTCCTCCTGAGCTCAAGAACCACTGTACTTGTTCATACTTGAGCCCTCCTGAGGCGAATCCACTCAAGTAGGACGTAGGGTTTTACACCGCAAGGTGGCCTGAACCTGGGTAAACTCGTGTGTACTTTTACTTGTTGCTTGCTTGAATCTCACCACCAGGCGAGGGCATGGCGCTAGGTAGACGTGAGCGGGAGAGATCTTCGGTCACGCCCCTGTCTTCGAACTTCTTTGGGTTTGCGGAGCTCGTAATCCGACATTTGGCGCGCCGGGTAGGGGAGCGTGTCGAAATCTTGCCTCTCCGACGACCTCGCCCCGCTCTCGTTTGTCGACCTCGCTTCACCGCCATGGTGGACACACGCCGAGCGCGCGCCGGCCGCCGCATCGCCAACTTCGCTCAGACGGCACCCGCGGGCAACGGTGCATCGCTCCGCCCCAACTTGCCGGTCGCCAACGCTGCCACCGACCCGGCCATCCACGAGCAGCAGGACTCGTCGCTGCCGCGGTCCGTGCGGTGCGACGGCCGCACGGTGACACCATCACCCTCGCCGGCCGCGGCGTCGTCCTCGCTGATCCGCCATGGGCCGGCCTACCAGCAGTCTGCGCTACTGATGGCACGGGAGCTCCTACGCTACCGTCCAGCGGACGACCTCTACGACGAGTGGCTCCACCGCATCACCGAGCTCGTCAACGCCGTCGGGCAGGTACGTGCACCGACTCACTCCTCCCGTCCTACGTCGCTCATGGCGGGGAACGTGGACCACGGCGTCCCGGCTCCACCTCCAATGCACGGCGCCGGCCAGGGGCTCAGACGCGAGGCTCCACGGCGCGAGCAGCCCCGCAGGGCCCCTGCGCACGACGAGGAGAGCTTTCATGTGGTCCCATATCCCTAGGCAGAAGCTCGCGGGCTTCCCGTTCCGTAGCACCATAACCGCGCACCACAGGAGGTGGTGGCACGTGTACCCTAGGAACCAGCACCGCAGGCGCAGGGGCCGCCTGCAATCATGAGCGTGGCTGGATGTCGCGCCCTAGCTCCAGAGCTGAGGCGCCTTGTCTGGCCCGACAAGTTCAAGCCAGATCTGCCTCCGCGCTACGATGGTCCGGCCAACCCCACAGAGTTCCTCCAGCTCTACGAGCTGAGCATCAAGGCGTCCAACGGCACCGAGCAGGTCATGGCGAACTAGTTCCCCATGGCCCTCAAGGACGGCGCTCGCTCCTGGCTCCTGAACCTCCCCGCAGGATCCATCTTCTCCTGGGGGGAACTTCGAGAGGGTTTCGTCGTCAACTTCCAGGCTACCCGCGACCGAGCCCCGGCGGCCGCGGATCTGCGCCACATGGAGCAACAACCTGGGGAGACCCTGCAGAAGTACATCCAGCGTTTCAACACCGTGCGCCTCAGGATCCCCAGGGTCTTGGACGAGGCCATCATCTCGGCATTCTCCAACGGTGTCCGCAACGTCAGGATGAAGGAGGAGCTCGCCATCCATGAGGACCTGTGCACGGCCCTTGAGATGTTCAACCTCACGGCGAAGTGCGCCAGGGCAGAGGAAGGCCGCCTCTCTCTTCTGGAGCTGCCTGAAGCGGAGGCTGACGACAAGAAGGCCAAGGCCAAGGAAGCAAAGCGCAAGGGACCCGCCGTGCTGGCTATGGAGCCAGAAGTGAAGCGTGGCTGCGGCTACAACGACCCCCCAGAGAAAACCGTCCGTACTGCGTCTTCCATGACGTTCACAGCCACAACACCAATGACTGCCAAGAGCTCAGGGCGATGCGCGGCGGACGCGTCGGGCAGCGTCCTGAGCGCGACAACCGTGGCTACGGCCGCGGAGGGGGCCGTGGTGGAGGACACTGGGACGGCAGGAACTCGCGCCAAGGATGGCGTGACCAACCTCGTGAAGACCGCTCGCAGGAGCAGCCTCGTGACGCCCCTTGTCGCGACCAGCCTCGTGAGGGTCGCCCGTAGGGCAACGCGGGCTTGCCTTCGCTGCCACCACCGCCAAGATGGAACGATGAAGACCGCCAGGGAGACGAAGCAGGGGGCTTTCAGGAGCCACGCGCGGTTGCATGCATCCTGGGAGGAGCCCATGCTCCAGCTTCCCACCGCATCTTCAAGCAGTTCGCTCGTTAGGTGAACGCGGTGCTCCCCAGGCCTGACGCCGCGCGCAACCTCAGGTGGACCAAGCAAGTCATCGCCTTCGACCCCAAGGACCAGCTCAAGTGCACCGCAGCCCCAGGCACTCTCCCGATGCTCTGCACCCCGACCATCAGCAACGTCCTCGTGACCAAGACCCTCATCGACGATGGAATAGGGCTCAACGTCCTCTCCGTCCAGACCTTCGAGACGCTCCAAGTCCCCTACGATTAGCTCCACCCAACCAAGCCATTCTACGGAGTCACAGATGGCTCCACGCTCCCGATGGGGCAGGTCCGCCTCCCCGTCACCTTCGGCGATCGCGAGAACTATCACACCGAGCTCATCGACTTCGACGTCGCCAACATTCACCTCCCGTACAACGCCATCCTAGGGTATCTGGCCCTCGCCAAGTTCATGGCGGTGACCCATCATGGCTACAACGTCCTCAAGATGCCTGGGAGTGGCGGGGTCATCACGATCGCCTGCGACGAGAAGGAAGAAGTGTGTTCCCTGGAGCGGGCCTACTAGACTGCAGCGGTCAGAGCTTCGATGAAGATGGAGCCATCTTCGCCCTGCAGACCGTCCCCAAGAAGAATAAGCACCTGCCCGCAAACGGACCTCAGGACGCAGGGGCTCTTGACGGCACCGCCTCGGGACCCGCACCTGCTGATGAGGCGCCCTCCACCCTTGCATAGGGAGGCGTGCCTGGCGCCCCTCTCGGGACGGGCCCGGGGGCTCTCCTCTAGAGTGCCTCTGGTCTGACCAGCGTCACGACAGAGGTGTTCGGGCACCACCTGCAGGCGTGTCTCGACGCGCGTTTTTGTGAGCCCAGCGTGAGCCATACAGCGCTGGGGGCTCAGGACTTCATCGACCAAGTTACCAAGGAACTTCAGTACGCAAGGCTCATACGCGGTGGGCGCAACTGCACGGCACCAAGCTCACCTACCCGCAACCCAAGCAACCAATTCTGCATCTGCGTCGACATCGCAGGCCTCAACCGAGCCGCTTCTCTGGAGCCCTTCTGGCCGACGGTTGTCGGCTGGAGGAGGACTCTCCCCTGCAGTTACATTCGCATGCTCTTCGGCTTCCGCAACACAGCTGCCATGTTCCAGTACCTCACACGGCAGGCCTTGGGGGCTCTTTTGGACTGTTGCATGAGAAGACTGGGCACGGCGTCTGTGTCCGGGTCCGTCCCTGCAGCGTCGATAAATCCAGCGGTTGAGCTCTGTCTTATGGGCCGGTCCCGCTAACGTCACCTCCTGGGGTCGTTGGTGCTGCGGCCTTCTCATGCGATGCCCTCTAGAGATGCACTCGGCGCAGGTTGACACAACACATCTCTTTTCACATTTTGGAGAAGAAGACTCACGCGCAACCTGCCTCAGGGTAGGGTCTCGTGGGTGATGCGTAAGCTCATGAGAACTTCCTCAGAGTCGTTCAGCTCGTCCCGAGGAGGGCCCATATACACCTTGGATGTCCTGCCGTGCAAGCCACGTGTCAGGACGGGGATGTACACACCCCGGAGTCTCTCCCGGTGGGAGGCTCCCTCCCACGGTCCAGTGGAAGTACCATGCTCCGCGCTGGCAGAACCACCCGAGGAGCGGTTTTGCCCACGAACCAGTGGAAGCACCAAGCTCCGCGTTGGCCGCTACGACCGAGGCGCGGTTATGCCCACACTCTGTGCAAGTGTGGTAGCTCTATGCTCTGCGCTAGTTATAAACAACTGAGGGCGGCCCCCAGCGGTCGCACCAACCGCAGGGAGCTTTTCAGCTCACGACGCTCACAACTTCTCCTTGGATGGGTGTCGCGAGGGGGGATAGGCACAGGGGCTATGCTCAGGTCACGCCTGGCAGACGCCACCCTACCAGGTGCCCAAACACCTGGCTTTCTCGCGCCCCCATCCTAGGCGAAGGCTCGTGAGCAAGGTATGGTGCTCGTTCTCCCTCATGAGAGCCGTTCGCACATCAAGGGGGACCCCTGGGCATCACGACCCAGGGGCCTCACTAGTCACGTAGCCCCTCACTCCTTGAGCCCGGTGCTCAACGGCGGTCGAGGTATGCGCGGGGCTGGGCCCTGCCAAGGCAGAATGCAAACGGGATCGCTTGAGCATTAAGGGGGCCCCAGGGCATCGCGACCCAGGGGCCTCACTAGCCACGTAGCCCCTCATTCCTTGAGCCTAGTTATTACGATAACCCCGATGACCCGAAGGGCTCAATGGCGATCGAGGTATGCGCGGGGTTGGGCCCTGCTGGCGCAGAGCACCTAAACAAACATGAAAGGAAGCCAGCACGGAAATAACCATGTTCAAGCCTAGTTATTACAATAACATCAAGTTCTCCAAATTCAAGCGAGTCCTTACGCCGCCCCGAGGCACTTGCATTTCTCTCATCTTGACAGGGATAGGTCAGGCTCCGCGCACGTCACCTCACCAGGTCCTCGGTGCCTCCACCTTTACGAAAGGGAACTGTCAAGGATATGACTAGCAGGTATAAACCGGCTATTGTAAACCGGCTTAGTTATATTGTACTTGGTTGTGATCTTTTAGTAGAAACTACGGCCCATGAGATTTCAAGGCCCATGTATAGAAGTGTGGTTTGTAAACCGCCAAAGGAGATGTAACTTGAGAGATAAGAAAGAAAAGACAGAGACCGAGGCGGACACCGATATGAGCCGGCCTCGGGACTCTGTAAACCGGACCAGGCGTTACCTCTATATAAAGGGACGACCTGGACGGTTCAGGGACAAGCAACAATCAACCCGTCGAGGCACAGGCAAAGCGAATCCGCTCCCTGTAATCCGACGCCCAAGCAATACCAAACCAACTAGACGTAGGCTTTTACCTTCTCGAAAGGGGCCGAACTAGTATAAAACCCTCTGTGTCTTTTGTGCGCCATGAACCCTTTCAAGTTAACCCGTGCGATGGTTCCATCATCAAGTCCGCTAAACCGGACATCTGCCGTGTTATTTCCACGACAGTTGGCGCCCACCTTGGGGCATGCGCACGATGGTTTCGAGTACTTGAAAGGCGGCTTCGAAGGGCTCAGGGGTTACGCAGTCGGCCGGATGACCAAGAGTCGTCGCGGCCGCATCTACATCGACGACGCAGGTTGGGGACCGGAGGCCGATTCGATCGAATACGGGTACCGGGTTCCCTTCGGTAGCATCCAAGTCTTCATCGGCAAAATCGGCGAACCGGGACCTGAGCCGGACATCTTCCCCAACATCGTCGAGCCGGCTCAGCGTGCGAGATCGGCCCGGATTCAGCCCGCCGTGAAGCACGTGTTCGCTGGAGCAATCCACGGAGGTCGAGCCGAGAACGGATCAGAATCTGATGGTGCAACGATCGTCTACTCAGATGACGAGTCTTCGTCCGGGGAAACTGAGTCTCTGTATCAGTTGCGGGACGGACGGTCCGAGGGCGAGTCCGAGGGAAACAGTATTCCGGGCCCCTTTGACCCGCCAAACCGGGTGGCGGTCTTCATGGCCGGTTCACAGCCCCCGATGAACGGAACGACAGCCGAAGCTGGTGCAGGGGGAAGCGGTTCAAATACCTCCCTTACTGAAGTTCTATCCACCTTGATCGAGGAGTTCACAGCTAAAGCGGTGGAGGTAGTAGCTCCAGCAGACAAGGCGCATCATGATGCAGAGCTTCTTCAGTTGAAAGGCCGGATCGATCAACTAAAAGAGGACCTAAAAGCGGAAAGAGAGATGATAGTGACTAGGCAAGCGGAATTGGATGATCAAGCCTTTTATTTGAGGATGGAGCAAGCTTCTATGGAAGGAGTAAGGGGACGGAAGTACCGGTGCCGTATACCCCCGGGTTATGAGTCAACGAATCTATTCAGGACACCTGGGGCTGGGGATAGTAATCATCCGGCTGTAAACCGGAGGACGCCTCCGGACAGGGAGCAACCGGTTCAACAACCCACCGCAGAGCAGGAGCGCCGGATCACGTCCGCACCTTATATCCCCGTCCCCCCAGGCCATTATTCAAACCCTTTGGATAACATCGCTGCAGCAGCAGCACGTTTGGCCGCTTTACCTGCGGGAGAGACATCGCCGGTGGCGATAGAGGCGCGAAGGGTCCAGAAGCTACTTAATACGGCGTTGATACAGCAGCAGGCGTATTCTCACAGCAGGGAAAGGTTACATTCAACACCACGTCCCAGCCGGAGTTATAGTAGGCATTGGGATGAGCCAGAAGTGTCTAGCAGTGAACGCAGGAGACATCAGCATAGGCAGGGTAATCCGGCAGGTGCAGCGGAACAAGCTCCGGAGGCAAACCGGGTTAGGTCAGGAGCCAGGGAGGAGATTCGTCAAACAACGCCGGTTCTCACAGCCACCACAGAGACGGGGGTCACGACGAGTTCCTTTGGGGTGAAGTGCCTTATCCCCGCTTTACAGAGTGTTAAGCTGCCTAAAGATTTCAAAGGGCCCCGCAAGGTACCTAACTACACAGCCGATCTACCACCGGAAGCTTGGGTGGAAAGTTATGAGATGGCCATGGAGATGCTGGACGTGGATGAATCGGCTTGTGCCAAATATTTTACTATGATGCTTGAGGGCACGGCCCGGACCTGGTTGAAGGCCTTACCCCCGAATTCTATTGGGTCATGGGGGGAACTGCGCAGCCAGTTCATCAAAAACTTCAAAGATACGTGCAAACAACCGATGTCGGTGATAGACCTAGCAGCTTGCGTGCAAGGAGAGCAGGAGTCTACAGCAGCTTGGGTGAGAAGGGTAGCAGAGATCTTACACTCTTCGAATAGTATTAGTCCTAGTACGGCGATAGTGACGTTGGAAAACAATTGCCGGTTTGAGTCTTTAAAATTAAAACTCGGACGGCTTAAAAGGGACTGCAATGACATGGGGACTTTAATGAGTGCCCTGGTGAAATACGGAGACTCGGATAACACAAAGTATCCGGAAGCGGAAGGAGATAAAGCGGGGAAGGCCAGCAAGTCTGGTAAACCGGCGCCGGTTAATCCGGTTAGTTCAAGCTTTTTGGGCAAACGGAAGGCAGAAGGTGGTTCCGATTTCGTGGCTAATACTCAAGTTCAAGGCGGTTTTCAGGGTAATCCGGAGGTTTCTGCTCTCCAAACCGGCGGAGGAGCTCCGGGCTGGGAGCAGGAGTTGGATCGACCCTGTCCAAAGCATAGCGGAAGGGGGAGGATGGCAAGGCATACTATGAGAGAATGCATACCCCTTATGAAGGCAGTGAACGGCCGTTTTAATCCTCCTAGCCGGCCCCCACACGGCGGTTCAGGGCCCGGATTTTATAGTTCGGGTCATCAGGGGAATAGTTCCGGATCAGGATATAGGGGCAATAACGGCGGTTATCAACCTCGGCCAGGCGGCCAAAATAATCAAGGGAATTACAATGGACAGGGGAATCAATCGCATCATCAAGGTGGTTACAATGGTCAGAATAATCAGCAGCAGGGCCAAGGGAGTTATAATAATCAGGGAAACCAGCAGCAACAGCGTCCGCAACAACAGCAGCAATCCGGATACCAGAGTAATCCGAAGGAGTTGAGCAGCGGTCAATATCATGTTTTCACCACGAGTTTATGTAAGAGAGACCAGAAGGTTTTGAAGCGGACTGTTAATGCAGTAGAACCGGCGACACCGCAATTTCTTCGATGGTCAGAGCAGCCCATTGTATGGAGCAGAGAGGACCACCCATTACGGGTGGATAATCCGGGACATTTAGCCTTGGTGGTAGCACCTCAGGTGGGAGGATACAAGTTTACTAAAGTCCTCATGGACGGGGGTAGCAGTATCAATATACTATATTACGAGACTTTCCGTCGTATGGGTCTGACAGATAAAAAGTTAAGAACGTCAAACACAGTGTTTCACGGGGTGGTCCCAGGTAAGTCAGCTTATCCGGTTGGTAAGATTGACTTAGAAGTTACCTTTGGAGATGAGTATGATTCCAGATCGGAGATGATCACTTTTGAAGTTGTCAAAATTAAAAGTCCATATCATGCTCTGTTTGGAAGGACGGTTTATGCTAAATTTATGGCTAGGCCATGTTATGTTTACTTGCAGCTTAAGATGCCGGGTCATAAAGGCACGATCACGATTCATGGCAGTCACAAGATAGCGGTGGAATGTGAGGAAGGTGATGCAGCTTATGCAGAAGCGGTGTGTGCCACGGAAGAGTTAAAATTTTATAAAGATAATGTTGATCCGGCAGATATGACTCCGCTGAAGAAACCAACTACCGAGCATGATCCGGCATTGAAGTTCAAGTCAGCGGAAGAGACTAAGCAGGTTGATTTTGTACCTGGAGACTCGTCTAAACAGTTCACCATCAGTGCTAACCTTGATCCCAAATAGGAAAGCGCGCTCATCGAGTTCATCCGTGAGAACCGGGATATCTTTGCATGGAAACCTTCTGACATGCCGGGTATACCGAGGGAACTCGCTGAGCACAAGTTGAATATTGATCCGAATTTTAAACCGGTAAAACAGTATCTGCGCCGCTTCAATGAAGAGAGGCGCAAGGCTATAGGAGAGGAAGTGGCCAGACTCTTGGCGGCAGGGTTCATAGTGGAAGTTTTTCATCCGGAATGGTTGGCTAATCCGGTGCTGGTTTTAAAGAAGAATAGGAAGTGGAGGATGTGTGTGGACTACACAGACCTCAATAAAGCTTGCCCAACTGATCCTTTTGCTTTACCTCGCATTGATCAGATTATCAACGCAATGGCAGGGTGTGAGCGGCTAAGTTTCCTGGATGCATACTCAGGGTATCACCAGATCAAGATGGCAGTTAAAGACCAAGAGAAGACAGCTTTCATAACTCCTTTTGGTGCTTTTTGCTATGTATCTATGCCCTATGGGCTCAAGTGTGCACAGGCAACTTATCAGCGTTGCGTTCAGAATTGTTTGAAAGGGCAGACAGGGAGGAACGTGCATGCTTATGTGGATGACATTGTGGTCAAATCAAAGGAAGAAAGAACAATGATAGAGGACCTCAAAGAAACCTTTGATAATCTTCGAGCTTACAGGATGATGCTTAATCCGGAAAAATGTGCTTTTGGTGTTCCGGCTGGTAAGCTTCTGGGATTCTTGGTCTCGAACAGGGGAATAGAAGCCAACCCAGAGAAGATCAAGGCCATCACATCTTTGACAAAACCGGTTTGCATCAATGATGTTCAACGCATAGCTGGCCGGATCACGGCGCTAAGCCGGTTCATCAGTCG
The DNA here is from genome assembly GCA_902687465.1 of Secale cereale. Lineage (NCBI taxonomy): Eukaryota > Viridiplantae > Streptophyta > Magnoliopsida > Poales > Poaceae > Secale > Secale cereale. The sequence continues at coordinate 603,658,131 of LR738712.1, forward strand.
CTTGGGGGAGAAGGCGATCCCGCTTTATCAAATGTTGAGGAAAACGGACCGGTTCATTTGGAGTGAGGAGGCAAATACAGCGTTTGAGAATCTGAAACGGCAACTAGCAAACCACCGGTTTTAGCTGCTTCCATTGATAAGGAGCCTTTGCTGTTATATGTTGCTGCAAACACACGGGCAGTCAGCGTTGCGATTGTGGTTGAGCGCAAGGAAGCAGGGAAGGAACATCCGGTTCAGCGCCCGGTTTATTATGTGAGTGAAGTACTCATTGAGTCTAAACAAAGGTACCCGCATTGGCAGAAGTTGGTCTATGGGGTGTTCATGGCAAACCGGAAACTGAAGCACTATTTCCAAGGGCATCCAATAACTGTGGTTAGTTCAGCTCCGTTGGGAGACATAATCCAGAACAGGGAAGCTACATGCAGGGTAGCCAAGTGGGCCATTGAGCTCAGCCCGCATGAGTTGAAGTATGTACCGCGTACTGCTATAAAATCTCAGGCATTGGTAGACTTCATCAATGACTGGACAGAGTTACAGACTCCTGAGGAAAAGCCAGATCTTACTTATTGGAAGATTCACTTTGACGGTTCAAAACAGTTGGAGGGTTCGGGGGCTGGAGTTGTCTTAACTTCCCCCAGAGGTGATAAATTTTGCTATGTCCTCCGCTTATTATTTCCTTGTACTAATAATGCAGCAGAATATGAAGCGTTACTTCATGGCTTGCGACTGGCAAAGGAGATGAATTTGAGCCGGGTTAAGTGCCTGGGTGATTCAGATCTAGTGACATAGCGAGTTTCTGGCAAGTGGGATTCCAGAGATCCCCTCATGGCGGCTTATCGGCGAGAAGTTGAAGCAGTGGCAGGACACTTTAAGGGATATCAAGTGGATCACATAGACCGGCGGAGAAACGAAGCGGCTGATGCTCTGAGTCGGCTGGGGTCGCAGCGCAAACCGGTACCACCGAACACCTTTTTGGATGAATTGCACAGTCCTTCGGTTCAAGTACTTTCGGAGAACGACCTAGCTGTTCCGGACCCAGAGGCACAGTTAGTTGCAGCACTCCATATTATTCCGGATTGGACGTTACCCTATTTGGCGTACCTAAGACGAGGAGAGTTACCGGAGGACGAAGAGGAAGCATGACAGATAATCCGGCGTTCTAAGTCCATGACAATTGCAAACGGAGAACTGCACCATCGTAGTACTTCTGGTGTATTTCAACGATGTGTTTCAGCTGAGGAAGGTTGTGAGATTCTAAGGGAGATTCATGAAGGGGATTGTGGTCATCACGCCGGTTCAAAGTCATTGGTGGCTAAAGCATTCCGACATGGTTTCTATTGGTTAACTGCACATGCAGATGCGGCAGATCTAGTCCGGAAGTGTGATGCCTGTCAGAAGTTCTCAAGACGTGCTCTTGTTCCAGCACAGGAGCTCCGGATGATACCAATAACTTGGCCTTTTGCAACTTGGGGGCTTGACATGGTTGGGCCTTTCAAACGGTCCCAAGATCAGAAAACTCATCTACTAGTGGCAGTAGACAAGTTTACGAAGTGGGTTGAAGCGGAACCTATAAACAAGTGTGATGCAGCAACCGCGGTTAAATTCATCAAAAAGGTGATATTCCGGTTTGGCTTTCCACACAACATCATCACAGACAATGGAACTAATCTGTCTAAAGGTGAAATGAAGGAATTCTGTCAAAGAGAACATATCCGATTAGATGTATCTTCTGTGGCTCATCCTCAGACCAATGGCCAGGCTGAAAGGGCAAATCAAGAGATTTTGCGAGGCATCAAACCCCGGCTCATGACACCTTTGCAGAGAACCCCAGGTTGTTGGGTTGAAGAATTGCCATCTGTCCTTTGGAGTATTAATACTACACCAAACCGGTCTACAGGCTATACGCCTTTCTTCATGGTTTACGGCGCAGAAGCAGTTCTTCCAAGTGATATCCGTCATGACTCACCAAGGATAACGGCCTATGTGGAAGCAATCAACGAAGAATCAAGACAGGACGGTTTAGACCGGTTGGATGAAGAATGTGATACGGCTGCAGCACGGTCGGCGATTTATCAGCAAGATCTGCGCAGATATCATAGCCGCCGGATTAGAACAAGGACATTCCAGGAAGGTGACTTGGTACTACGGCTCATCCAAGATCAAACAGACATGCATAAGCTATCCCCACCATGGGAGGGGCCCTTTTTGGTCAGCAAGAATTTACACAACGGTTCATATTATTTGGTGGATATTCGAGAACACAAGGATTCACGGACATCAGAAGAGGAGACGAAGAGGCCGTGGAACATCGCCCATTTACGGCCATACTATACTTGAGCCATGTGCTCCAATGTACCCTATGTATATATTATGAATAATGAATAAACCGGCACCCTCGGTAAACCGGGGGCTCAGCCCTTTTTCCATATACAAAAATACTATGAAAAGTAATCATACCAGTTTACTATCAAATATCATATTTCAATGTTGGCCGGTTTAGAAACTAATTTTTGCAGAATATGTGAAGGAGCAATAGAACTCTCAGGAAACAGGAGATCATATCCGGTTCAAGAAGAGAAGACTCCATAAAAAGCAAACCCACAGGTTCAAAACAGAACAATGGAGGCCCCCTGGGAGTTGGTATCACCCGCTCCCAGTGATCGGATTAAGTTTCATAATTCTTTCAACCCTCTGAAAAGTTGGACAAGTCCACGTTCGGTGATTGGTTTACATTGACCCACCGGTTCAGGAGGAACCCTGGAGGCCCCCTGGGAGTCAGTATCATCCGCTCCCAGTGATCGGATTAAGTTTCATAATTCTTGCAACCCTCTGAAAAGTTGGACAAGTCCACGTTCAGTGATTGGTTTAGATTGACCCACCGGTTCAGGAGGAACCCTGGAGGCCCCTGGGAGTGTCGGCCAATCCGCGTCCCAGTGATCGGAATAATTTTTTCTTTCGACCCTCTGAAAAGTTGGATAGTACCACATTCAGTGATTGGTTTAGATTGACCCACCGGTTCAGGAGGAACCCTGGAGGCCCCCTGGGAGTGTCGGCCAATCGGCGTCCCAGTGATCGGAATAATAGATACGATTCTTTCGGCCCTCTGAAAAGTTGGATAAAATCCACGTTCAGTGATTGGCTAGGCCCCCTGGGAGTGTCGGCCAATCCTCGTCCCAGTGATCGGAATAATTTTTATATACGGTTCTTTCGGCCCTCTGAAAAGTTGGATAATTCCACATTCAGTGATTGGCTAGGCCCCTTGGATGGTACCCGCATCCATTGATTGGCTGAACCTTGCTTTGAGCCTGGCAGCTCTTTGAAAAAGCCTCGACTGCATGGCCTTATTTGCCAAAAATTGCATGTTTTTTGGTGTTTTGGTGTTCTGTAACGTTTTCAACAGAGTGGAACAGCTACACAATTTGACCACATATCTATCAAATTGAAAATCTGGATCATGTATCTCAGACCAAGTAAGCCGGCGTTTATTAAAACCCGGACCGTGTATCGGGTAACGGTTACAACTTTCTGAAACAAGATGAACCGGATTTATCATCAAGATGGACCGGAGAATTTCGAGTGTCTATTTGGATTCATGAAGACCTTTATAAAGTGACTTTAAAGTCCTGACCGGATTAAAGTATATCGGCCACATACATCTCAGGTATAAAGTTATCTTTACTATAAGATATGCTTATTTGAATGTTTTAAAGAGAACAAATTAATCCGTCCAGTGGTAAGCCACTAGGACATATTTTTTCGATATTTTTTCTGTGCGAACAGATGAAGGCAACCACATCAGACAACAGGTCAACTGACGAGTATTTCATAAAGACCAAATGTCGGATTGAAGCACATTAAGTTTCGACTAAACCTATTACAAGGCATGATGAGCCCGACGGTTTGGAAACATGATTTTCTGGAATATCACTTATGATTACAGAGATAAAATTCAAAGTTCTGCATCTCCTTGCTGGGACGGCTGGCCTTCGCCTTGTTCCGGAACATCTTCATCTTCATGAAGCGGTTGGAAATCCGGCGCACGCCAATCAATCTTCGCCAAAGCCCTAAAATACACTTCATCGTTGATCAATTCAGAAGGATCAATGTCAGGAGCAAAGGTGTGAGGACGAACCGGCGGGATTAAGTTGACAGTATCATAAACCGGTCGCTCCACCCGCTCGTTCTGTAGATTGTATCCTGGATGATATCTTGAAAAATCCGATTCAGCAGCAAGCTTGCTGGCGAGGGGACGCATTTCCTTGGTCAATGCATAAAGATCAGTTTCAGTGAAAGGTGAGCCATCCTCCTTTGTGTCAGGGAATCCCGTAAAAGCCTCCTCCGGATCAAGATCCGGGACCCAAGCCTTAGCCCTCGTAAGGGCCAGAAGAGCACCACCCCGCGCAACAGACTTCTTGACTTCTTCGAGGCGAACCGGCAAAACAGACAACTTGTTTAAAGTATATTGAATTGTAGTAGGGGCCGGTTTACCAAACGAAGCAGCACTGATGATCCTTTGCGCCCCAGAGTACAGCTGTTCGACCAAGGTGTAGGAGGCTTTGAGTTTTTTCCGCAAGTCTTCCCCAAGATGGGAGACACGGCGCCCTACATACAAACAATAATAGTTAAACCGGTACAAGGCACAGGTTACAAAGATAAAAGACAGGAGTTCAGATTATACTTACCAAAAATAGCAGAGGTCATCAAGTCAATTTGCCGCTTTAACCCGGTCAATTCTTCAGTAACCGGATTAAGTGCTCCTTCAGCGTCCTGAACACGTTTTTCAAGATCTTTTTTCTGGACCTCAAAAGTAGTCCGCTCCTCTTCAAAGTATTTTTTCAAGTCTTCAGCGGTCTTTAAGCTCACTTGAAGTTCTTTCCTAGCTTTTGAGGCGGCCGACTCAGTTTCCGTAAGCCGGCTTCGAAGTTCGTTGATCTCAAGAGCATTCCGGTTCAGCTCAGCCTGCAGACAAAGTTCAAAAGCAAGAGGTGAAGTTTAGTTAAAGTCTCAAGCACACAACCAAGTTGTCTACTTGACACTTGGGGGCTAATGGCAGTTGAAGCAATACAGCAAAGACAATTTGAAGTTACAAGTCTCAAGCACACAAACGAGTTATCTGCTTGACACTTGGGGGCTAATGTATAATTGAAGTATTGCCAGCAACTTTTACAAGTATCAACTACATAACCAAGTTATCTACTTGATACTTGGGGGCTAATGTATAGATCAAAAGTTCAAACTACAAAGTTCCGGATCACCTTCAGTAAAGCAGCTAAACCGGAACTTGGGGGCTGCTATGAGATAGAGATGCGTCAAAAAGAACAAAGTCAGAAGAAGAAATTTACCTCGTATTTTTCTCTCATTAGGTTCACCAAGCTGGCTTCATAATCCCGACTGCTGTGGAGCCGGTTCAGATACCCGGAATAAATATCTTGAGTGCTCATGCTAGAAAGACTGGATATGTCAGTACTCCATTTCCCTTTTTCTTGAGCTATCCTTTCCGCTTTAGCTGTATGTTTTGCTAAAACGGTGGGCTCAGCTGGAGCAACATAAGCGGTGCCAGTCACCACAACATCAGGTGAGGCTGGTACATTGGGGGGAGCGTCAACATGAGCCGGATCAGGAGACGCCGGATTAACTTGAGGAGAATTAACCCGGGCCGGACTTGATGGATCTTGGACGTTTTCTGGAATAGGATTTTCGGGAGCAGGGTCTTCAGCAGGAGCTATGGGTTCACTTTCTGGAGGAACAACTGTTGACGGATTAACCACCGGGTCATCCGCAGTATGGTCAGCAATAGGCTTATTCGCCTTAGGCTTCTTGCTGGGTTTCGGTTTTCTGGAAAAACATGCAAAATGAGTTAGCATTATAAAGCAAAAAGGGCATCATAAACCGGAAGAGGCGAAGAAAGTTACCCTGGGACGGTTTTCAAAGGAGGAAGCTGCGTGGCGGTTGATTCACCGGAAGAAGACAGCGGAGTTTCCTGATAGTCAGGGTCAGACGGTTTAAGGGGTTTTCGGATAAGACCGGCCTTGGGATGAAGAAGAGTCGGAGAGAGTATCACCTCAGCACGGCGTTTTCGAGCCGGAGTTAAGGAAATTCCGGATGACTCCACCGCCAGGCCGCTATGGCGAGTGGTCCGGCGAAAAGCTTCGTGCTGTTGCTTCTTCAAAGTAAAGTTAGGGTCTAACTGAGCATAAGGATGAGAAAATTGATATTTCCTGACGGTCCGACGACTTTTTTGAGGAAGAAGTTCTGAGTCAGAAGAAAGAAGGGTTACCTCAATCTCAGCCGGGTTATCACCTTCAGGCAATTCCTGTGAAAAGGTATCATTAGATACGATTACAAGTACATGAAAGCAAGAATTTAAACCGGATTAAAGCATACCTCGGAGTCCGGATCATCGTCCTCAGTAGGAGAACCGGCGTCGACGGCTGCTTTCCTCTTTTTGTTTGCAGGGGTCTTTCGGCGAGCCTGTTTTACGGTTTTCTCCTGAGGCTTTCTCCTCCAGAAAGGGTCATCAGCCTAATTGAAAAAGCAAGAGCAATTGAAGGACAGTTCAAAAGAGACGGTTTACAAGTGCAGGGCAAAGAAAAAACTTACTTCGGGCAGCTTATTCTTCTTGAAGTACGGGGCCAAGCCAACCTTAGCACAATCTGCTAAAGAAGCATTGAGAATCTTTTTGGCTGACTCCACTACCTCCGATTCAGAAAGCTTATCCTTGGAAAACCTTTGTGGATCATCCGGTTTACCAGAGTATTTGCACATTAACTAAGAACGCCGGCTCAGGGGAAGAATGCTCCAAGATAGCCAGCAGCGAAGGAAATCAGTGCCGATCAGACCATTTGCTATAATAGCCCTCAGCTTGGAGAGCTGTGATGAGAACCGGGTCCGTTCAGCAGCACTAAGCCGTGGTGGCAAGGGGTGATTCTCCGGAATACGAGTTTCGCGATAACCCGGCAAAGGATTCTCACCCTCAGGAGAAGTGTCAACACAGTAAAACCAGGACTTGTTCCAATCTTTTGGATGAGTATGTAAAGCGGCGTGAGGAAAAACTGCGTCTCTCCTCTTCTGAATACTAACCCCGCCAAGTTCTTGATGTGGTCCGCTGGTAAACTCAGTGCGCCGGTTTAAATGAAAGAAATCCCGGAATAGATCAACAGAAGGTTCTTCTTGCAGATACACCTCAGAGAACACTTGGAAATCACAAATGTTTGAAACGGAATTGGGTCCGATATCCTGTGGGTGTAGCTGGAAAGCAGCTAGAACATCCCGGAAAAACTTTGAACCGGGGGGAGAAAAGCCATGAGAGATATGGTCTAAAAACACAATGACTTCCCCGGATCTAGGAGTAGGGGGGCATTCATTACCCGGAGCACGCCATTTTAACTCAGACTGACATCCTAATGTGCCGATTTCAGACAACTTGATTAGGTCATCCGCAGTAATGACGGAAGGGACCCAATCGCAGGAGACATACTGCTTAGCCATTGAACAAAGTGCTGGAGAAGATAAAATACAGAAACGGATTATGAAAGTGCAGTAATCCGGAACCTATCTATGAAAGTTACGCAACGGTTTAAACTGAGGACTAATGGTGTGGTTAAACCGGCAATCATAAAACAAGTTATATCATTTCCGGCTTATGGCAGTTGAAGAAGAACAGTTCAACCATTGCGTCAAGTTACAGAGTTTCGCAAAGTATGTGGCATATCAACTTAAATCGGAATATACTTAGCAGATCTGCCAAGGAGAAAAACAGGTTTTCAAAAGACTATGCTAGAAGAACAGATCTGGGCGTGCTAAGAAAAGGAAAACTAATATAATAGTATACGGGAAGGATCTACAAGGATCTTGTACTAAGAGGATAAATCCACGGGCCAGACAGGGACAATGAGATTGGAAGTATTTACAGCAGAGAAAAAACACAGTTCAAAAAGGGAGATCTGAAGGACAATATTACTAAAAGACATTTTTGCTCAAGGTCGGACAAGATGAAGCTTTGTTAAAAGCTCTAATGGCGGAGGTACAGGATGAAACCCTAGAGGTTGTAAAGACCGATAACAAAGAAGAAGAACATACCTGAGAACAGCGAGAATCGACGGCGAAGATTTTTCTGGTCGAGCTCAGGATGATGCAGCGGCCGGGCGAAGACTTGTGATTCAGCGGTCGGCGGCGGCAGTTCGAGCTCGGGCGGCGACAGAGGAAGAAGAAGGAGGAAGAAGACGGAGGAAGAAGACGGAGCGAGAAGAAGGTAATGAATGGGGGGCGGCAGTATTTATAACAAGGAGTCAGATCTGAAGCGACGGGTGCGAAAATCGAGGAGACAGAAAATCGGATAAAGATCCTGTGACGCCTCGATCTTCGGGATAACCCTTAAAATAAGCAACAGTACAGCTCATAGCGTTAAATGCGGAGATGATGTCATTGTCAGAATTTAATGATCTCGGAGGATGACGTCAGAGCCGGTTTACAAAAAGATGAAGACAAAGAAGAAAATTATACAAGACAAGGAAGACTGATATGAACAAGTTCAAATCATTCTGGGGCCTAATGTCAGGGATATGACTAGCAGGTATAAACCGGCTATTGTAAACCGGCTTAGTTATATTGTACTTGGTTGTGATCTTTTAGTAGAAACTACGGCCCATGAGATTTCAAGGCCCATGTATAGAAGTGTGGTTTGTAAACCGCCAAAGGAGATGTAACTTGAGAGATAAGAAAGAAAAGACAGAGACCGAGGCGGACACCGATATGAGCCGGCCTCGGGACTCTATAAACCGGACCAGGCGTTACCTCTATATAAAGGGACGACCTGGACGGTTCAGGGACAAGCAACAATCAACCTATCGAGGCACAGGCAAAGCGAATCCGCTCCCTGTAATCCGACGCCCAAGCAATACCAAACCAACTAGACGTAGGCTTTTACCTTCTCGAAAGGGTCCGAACTAGTATAAAACCCTCTGTGTCTTTTGTGCGCCATGAACCCTTTCAAGTTAACCCGTGCGATGGTTCCATCATCAAGTCCGCTAAACCGGACATCTGCCGTGTTATTTCCACGACAGGAACCCAGGACAGGACTTCAAGAGCAGCCACCTTCCCAAGACTATGACTGACGCACAGGCACGTCTCCGGAAGTTCAGTACCCGGCCCGGATCGACGGCCTCGGGAGCGGCTGCTGCCACCCCATCGCGAAGGCAACTTGGGCGCAAAAGGGGGAGCTCCTGAGCATCGCGCCTCAGGGCCCCAACTGGCCCCTGAGCCCTTACCCCCTGGCCTTGCGCGTGGCACCGCGACCCGGCATACCAGCGGCGGCCTAGGCACCTCACGGGGCGGGTCCCGAGAGCGCAGAGTCTGGCCACGTGGGGAACGCGGCAGGCGCGGCCCCACGGCCATCAGCAGTTGGCTGGACAGGGCGTGATCAAACACCACTGCCGCCCGATCGCAAAGGATCACTAAGATAAGTGTTCAACGCCCACATTCACTCGTGTACCTACGCCTCCACCCACCGTAATTGTGAATTTGCTGGAGCACGAAGGCCCCTTTCGCCGGCTCTCATGGTCGCTACCTGCACGCCAAGGGGGACCTCTCGAGCATCGCGCCTCGGGGGCTCTTACTGGACCCTAGGCCGCTCACCTCCTGGCCTTGACCACGGCATCGCGACCTGGCATACCAGCGATGGCTGAAGCGTGCCTAGGGACTGGGTCTCGTAGGCATAGGGCCCTAAGCTACCGCGGGGACGGAGGAAAAGGAAAATCTTGCTCTAGCGAAGGATCTCATGAGGAACATAAGTTCATGACATCAGATAACAGCAAGAGTGTCGCAAAAGATTTATATGCCCTCATGGGGCCATCCATGGTTGCCTCGCAGGGACCAAGCAAAAGAAGGCCGCTTCCGGAGGGACATGGCCCGGGCTCCTTCAGCGGTGACGGCGGCTGGAGGATGCTGCTCCCCTTCGGCGGCGAGAGCGGCGACTCGGCGGCTCGTAGCTCTTGTCAGAGCTCAAGGCCGTCTCAGGAGAAGCATAGTTGCTGCTGGAGGAGTCGGAGGCAAAGCCGACGGCGAACGCTTCGCCTCGAGCCTCGTCGCCCTAGCAGCATGGGAGATGGTCGCCGGCAGGCCCATCCTCCGCGCTGCACGCCAGCCGCCGGCCGTCTGCCCCGAAGACCTTGAAGGTCAACATGGCCAGCCCGTCCAGCGTGAAATGAAGAATGTGCGTACCAGCAGGGGCGCAGGCGCGGCGCACCACGCCCCAACCCCAGGTCAGGTAGATCCTGCCGGAGGAGATCACCTCCACGTCGGCGTATGAAGGGGGAAAATGGCACCCTTCATGCCGCAGCTGCATCGCTACCCGTCTGCGAGCTGGGAGCACCTCCTTCAAGAATGGGGGAAAGAGGATCCAAGAGTGCGGAGGGGCTCCCGCTCACACGACAAACTCGCGGACGTCGTCTTCAGTGTGGGACGGCGACGGGAGGCGTGAAATCACTCGCATCTCTGGGCGGCTGACCGCAGCACCCCCGTCGCCACCGCCCGCGCATTGCATGCCTGCCGCCGGGGCACCTAGGCGAGGCGGGAATCCCGATGGCGCCCGCGTGCACCACGTACGGGCGTCCGCCAGCCTCAGGGGCACCCTTGGGGAGTCGCGGCGCCTCTTCTTCGGCGGGAGCTGCTTGGGCTCCACCATCGGAGCTTTCTCTTTCTGTGCAGACGAGAACCTACGTATCGGCGCCATGGAAAACCCCTCGACGAAGAAAGAGGAGCTGGGGTTTGATCTGCAACAGTCAAGTGAACGGGGGTGGCGCTTCACCCCCTGTTTATAGGCTGAGAAGATCAATCGCCGGCCACTCGCGCACGACCATATTGACCCTGCCATCCGCGCCAGGGAGACGTCAAGTCGCACGGTCACCAAGACTGCGTGGGGAGCGGAGTCGCCCACGTCCCATCCAACCGTCACACGCCAGCCTGGCCCGCAGTCTTTTGGAGCCCGTGGCGCTTCGTCCTCGACTAAGGCTTCGCCCCGAAGCCAACTCCACGCGCGCCTTGGGCCCGGGGGCTACTATCGGCGTCCTGGGAACTAGTGTACCCAGTCTTGCCTGCCTGTGGGCCGCGACGTGCTCCTACTACGGCCTGGTATGGCCCAGCTGATCGACCAGCTGCTCAAGACCCTTGGGAGGGGGCTAAGCCTCGCGAGGAGAACGACACCAAGACCCTCTCAGGAGCAGCCTCGGCTAGGCCGCTCCGGAGGGGCGGAGAACTCAAGGCCAAGCATGCCTCAGGAGGAGGCAGTGACGCGAGCAGTGATGCACCGCGCCAGTGGGTGCCAGCGCGTGCCAGCGGCGTAGTTGCCGTTTTGGTGCAAAGGTGACAACGCAAGCGCAGGTTCCTGAGGGGCGAGACAAAGGTTTCCCCTTCGGTGCAACAAGACCGAAGACCGCAAGGACGACAGGGAGGATGTCACCACCGAGCCCACCACCGCGTGCTACCTCTTGAGTTTGCGTTGTATTCCCTCGAAGAGGAAAGGGAGATGCAGCACAGTAGCGTAAGTATTTCCCTCAGTTTTTGAGAACCAAGGTATCAATCCAGTAGGAGACCACGCGCGAGTCCATCGCACCTGCACAAACAAATAAGAACTTCGCAGCCAACGCGATAAGGGGTTGTCAATCCCTTTGCGGTCACTTACGAGAGTGAGATCTCATAGAGATGATAATTTATATTTTTGGTATTTTTAGTTTAATAAAACAACAAATAAAAGCATTAAAAGTAAAGTAGATGTAGATTGATATGTTGAGAATAGACCCGGGGGCCATAGTTTTCTCTAGTGGCTTCTCTCATGATAGCGATATTCTACGGCGGGTAACAAATTACTATCGAGCAATTGATAGAAAAGCAAATAATTATGAGACTATCTAGGCATGATCATTGTATATAGGCATCACGTCCGAGACAAGTAGACCGAAACGATTCTGCATCTACTACTATTACTCCACACATCGACCGCTATCCAGCATGCATCTAGTGTATTGAGTTCATACGAACAGAGTAACGCCTTAAGCAAGATGACATGATGTAGAGGGATAAACTCAAGCAATATGATGTAAACCCCATCTTTTTATCCTCGATGGCAACAATACAATACGTGCCTTGCTGCCCCTACTATCACTGGGAAAGGACACCACGAGATTGAACCCAAAGCCAAGCACTTCTCCCATTGCAAGAACTATAGATCTAGTAGGCCAAACCAAACCGATCATTCGAGGAGACTTGCAAGGATATTATGAGCACACATAAAAAGTTCAGAGAAGAACCAAATATCTTTCATAGATAACCTTGATCATAAACTCACAATTCATCGGATCTCGACAAACACACCGCAAAAAGAGATTACATCGAATAGATCTCCTCGATGATCGAGGAGAACTTTGTATTGAGATCCAGAGAGAGAGAAGAAGCCATCTAGATACTAGCTATGGACCCGAAGGTCTGTGGTAAACTACTCACAACTCATGGTGAGGGCGATGATGATGATGAAGAAGGCCTCCGTGGTGGATCCCCCTCCGGTGGAGCTCCGGAATAGGCTCCAAGATTGGATCTCCATGGGAACAGAAGCTATGGCGGTGGAATTAGGGTTTTCTCTCTGCGTATGGAGTTTCTGGGGTACGTGGATATATATAGGAAGAAGGAGGGCACCCGGGGCCACACGAGGGGGCCTCGAGGCAGGGGGCGCGCCCTGGGAAGGGGGGCGCGCCCCCCACCCTCGAGGGCAGCCCCTCTGTCCCCTGACTTGGTCCTAACGTTTCCCATGCGTGATTTTCTCCAAAAATATCTCTCGCGAAGGTTTCATTCCGTTTGGACTCCGTTTGATATCCCTTTTCTGCAAAACCCTGAAATAGGCAAAAAAAACATCAATCTGGACTGGGCCTTTGGGTTAGTAGGTCAGTCCCAAAAATGATAAAAATTGAATGATAAAGCCCATTAAACATCCAAGACTTCGTAAATAATAGCATGGAACAATCAAAAATTATAGATACGTTGGAGACGTATCAAGCATCCCCAAGCTTAATTCCTGCTCGTCCTCGAGTAGGTAAATGATAAAGAAAGAATTTTTGATGTGGAATGCTAACCAATATAGTTTTTCAATGTAATTCTCTTAATTGTGGCATGAATGTTCAGATCTGAAAGATTCAAGATAAAAGTATATATTGACATAAGAAATAACAATACTTCAAGCAATACTAACAAAGCAATCATGTCTTCTCAAAATACTATGGCTAAAGAAAGTTATCCCGACAAAATCATATAGTGTTGGCTATGCTCCCTTATTATCACACAAAAATATTCATATCATGCACAACCCCGATTTCAGCCAAGCATTTGTTTTCATACTCTATCTTTTCAAGCCTTTCAACTTTCACGCAATACATGAGCGTGAGCCATGGATATAGCACTATGGGTGGAATAGAGGTGGTTGTGGAGAAGACAAAAAGGAGGGAGATAGTCTTACATCGACTAGGCGTATCAACGGGCTATGGAGATGCCCATCAATAGATATCAATGTGAGTGGGTAGGGATTGCCATGCAATGGATGCACTAGAGCTAAATATGAATGAAAGCTCAACAAAAGAAACTATTGGGTGTGCATCCAACTTGCTTGCTCACGAAAACATAGGGCATTTGAGGAAGCCCATCGTTGGAATATACAAGCCAAGTTCTATAATGAAAATTCCCACTAGTATATGAAAGTGACTAAACATGAGACTCCCTACAATGAAAAACATGGTGCTACTTTGAAGCACAAGTGTGGAAAAAGATAGTAGCAATTGTCCCTTTTTCTTTTCCTTTTTTTCTTTTTTTGGGGCCTTTTTTTTCTTTGGCCTTTTTTCGGAGGGGCTTTATAGATTCAACCTTTCCTCCCATGGGACAATGCTCTAATAATGATGATCATCACACTTTCATTACAACACGAAATTACAACTCGATACTACAACAACAAAGTATGACTCTATATGAATGCCTCCGGCGGTGTACCGGTATGTGCAATGAAACAAGAGTGACATGTATGAAAAGATTATGCATGGTGGCTTTGCCACAAATACGATGTCAACTACATGATCATGCTTGGCAATATTACAATATGATGCGTGTCATATAAACGGAACGGTGGAAAGTTGCATGGCAATATATCTCGGAATGGCTATGGAGATGCCATGATAGGTAGGTATCGTGGCTGTTTTGAGGAACAATATGGTGGCTATTTTTAGGAAGGATATATAGTGGGTTTATGGCACCGGCAAAAGTTGCGCCGTACAAGAGAGGCTAGCAATGGTGGAAGGGTGAGAGTGCGTATAATCCATGGACTCAACATTAGTCATGAGAACTCATATATTTATTGCAAAAATTTACGAGTCATCAAAACAAAGCAATCAACGCATGCTCCTAGGGGGAGGTTGGTAGGAGTTAACCATCGCGCGCCCCCGACCTCCACACAAAGGTTGGCACTCTACAAATACATCATGCTCTAACTTAGTCACACAACGGTTCACCATACATGCATGCTATGGGAATCACTAACCTTAACACAAGTATTTCTCAATTTCATAATAACTCCACTAGCATGACTCTAATATCACTATCCTTATGTCTCAAAACAATTATCAAGCATCCAACATCTCATTCTATTCAATGCACATGGTGTGAAATTTTTTTACTACATTGACATTGGATGTTTATCATGTGAAGACTAGTTTCTTTAGCCTAAACACTTTACCATGCTGTTTTGATAGACTCTCAAATAGATATAAGTGAATCATGAGAGTTCAACTATTTCTACAAAATATTACCACCACCATGCTCTAAAAGATATAAGTGAAGCGCTAGAGCAAAAGCTATTCAACTCAAAAGATATAAGTGAAGCACATAGAGTGTTCTAATAATTTCTAGGCCATATTTAACTCTATCAAATAGGTGTGTCCAGCAAGGATTATTGTGTCAAACTAACAAGCAAAGACTCAAATTATACAAGACGCTCCAAGCAAAACACATAACATGTTGCGAATAAAAATATAGTTCCAAGTATAGTTACCGATGGATGAAGACGAAAGAGGGGATGCCTTCCCGAGGCATCCCCAAGCTTAGGCTTTTGATTATCTTGAATTTACTTGGGGTTCCATGGGCATCCCCAATCTTAGGCCTTTTCTACTCCTTGTTCCATAGACCATCAAAGCAATACTCAAAACTTGAAAACTTCACAACACAAAAGTTAGACAAAAATTCTCGTGAGCTCCGTTAGTATGAGAAAGCAAACCACTACTCAAAGGTACAACAATGAATTCATTATTTGTTTATATTGGTGTTAAACCTACTTTAATCCAAGTTCTCTATGGTTCATATCCTCCAATATTACTCATAGATGCGTCGGAATAAGCAAACAACACGCGGAAAACAGAATCTGTCAAAGACAGAACAGTTTGTAGTAATCTGCAGGGTTCGCCTACTTCTGGAACTCCAAAAAATTCAAAATAAATTGGTAAATTTGAGAAATTTTTCTACCAATCAGCAGAAAAAATAATCAACTAAAACGAACGCTTCAGTAAAATCCCACAACTACTTTAGCGAGCGCTAACGATTCTGTTTTTCACAGCAAGATCATATAAACTTCACACAAGTCTTACCAAAGGTTCTACTTGGCACAAACACTAAAAAAAACATGAAACCACATATAATCAGAGGCTAGATGCAATATTTATTCCCTAACAGCAACGAAAACAAAAATATAAAATTGGGTTGCCTCCCAACAAGCGCTATCGTTTTACGCCCCTAGCTAGGCACGATACTTCAATGATGCTCACATGAAAGACAAGGATTGAAGCACAAAGAGAGCATCATAAGACATGTGACAAACACATCTAAGTCTAACATACTTCATATGCATAGGCATATTATACGAAAACAAATTACTAAGGCAAGCAAGATCTAGCATATGCAAGGAAGGAGAAAGAAACAATAGCAATCTCAACATAACGAGAGGTAATTCAGTAACATGAAAATTTCTACAACCATATTTACCTCTCTCATAATAATTGCATGTAGGATCATGATCAAATTCAATAAAATAGCTATCACATAACATATTCTCAACATGATCCACATGCATGCAAAGCTGACACTCTTCCAAAATAGTGGGATCATTATTAGCTAAAGTCATGACCTTTCCAAACCCACTTTTATCAAAAATATCATAAGATTGAACATTCTCCAAGTATGTGGGATCTAAAGTTGACACTCTTCAAAACCCACTTTCAATAGTAATGCAAACACTATTTTCAGTCTTTTATTCATCGTGGGGCTTAAATAAATTTTCAAGATTATAAGAAGAATCACCCCAATCATGATCATCGCAACTAGTAGTGGGCATAGCAAAATAAGCATCCCCAAGCTTAGGGTTCTGCATATCATTAGCATAATTGACATCAATAGAATTTATAGTAACATCATTGCAATCATGCTTTTTATGTAAGGAGCTAACATGAATCACTTTTTCTTTTAACAATTCCTCACAATTTTCAGATTCATAAATTTCAAGCAAAACCCCATAAAGATAATCTAGTGCACACAACTCACTAGCAATTGGTTCAACATAATTGGATCTCTTAAAGAGATTAGGAAGTGGATGAGGATCCATAATTTAGCAAGCGAAGATGCAAGCTAATAGAGGGCACATAGCACCACAAGCAAACAAGGGGCAAGCGAACGGTAAACACACGGCAAAAAAGAAGGGCAAATAAAACGGCAAGGGTGAAGTGGGGGAGAGGAAAACGAGAGGCAAAAATGTAATGCGAAGGATAAGGGTTTGTGATAGGTACTTGGTATATGACTTTTGTGTAAGCCTCCCCGGCAACGGCGCCAGAAATTCTTCTTGCTACCTCTTGAGCTTGCATTGTATTCCCTCGAAGAGGAAAGGGAGATGCAGCACAGTAGCGTAAGTATTTCCCTCGGTTTTTGAGAACCAAGGTATCAATCCAATAGGAGACCACGCGCGAGTCCCTCGCACCTGCACAAACAAATAAGAACTTCGCAGCCAACGTGATAAGGGGTTGTCAATCCCTTTACAGTCACTTACGAGAGTGAGATCTGATAGAGATGATAGTTTATATTTTTGGTATTTTTAGTTTAATAAAACAGCAACTAAAAGCGGTAAAAGTAAAGTAGATGTAGATTGATATGTTGAGAATAGACCCAGGGGCCATCGTTTTCTCTAGTGGCTTCTCTCATGATAGCGATATTCTACGGCGGGTAACAAATTACTGTCGAGCAATTGATAGAAAAGCGAATAATTATGAGACTATCTAGGCATGATCATTGTATATAGGCATCACGTCCGAGACAAGTAGACAGAAACGATTCTGCATCTACTAGTATTACTCCACACATCAACCGCTATCCAGCATGCATCTAGTGTATTGAGTTCATACAAACACAGTAACACCTTAAGCAAGATGACATGATGTAGAGGGATAAACTCAGGAAATATGATGTAAACCCCATCTTTTTATCCTCGATGGCAACAATACAATATGTGCCTTGCTGCCCCTACTGTCACTGGGAAAGGACACCGCAAGATTGAACCCAAAGCCAAGCACTTCTCCCATTGCAAGAACTATAGATCTAGTAGGCCAAACCAAACCGATAATTCGAAGAGACTTGCAAGGATATTATGAGCACACATAAAAAGTTCAGAGAAGAACCAAATATCTTTCATAGATAACCTTGATCATAAACTCACAATTCATCGGATCTCGACAAGCACACCGCAAAAAGAGATTACATCGAATAGATCTCCTCGAAGACCGAGGAGAACTTTGTATTGAGATCCAGAGAGAGAAGAAGCCATCTAGATACTAGCTATGGACCCGAAGGTCTGTGGTAAACTACTCACAACTCATGGTGAGGGCGATGATGATGATGATGAAGGCCTCCGTGGTGGATCCCCCACCTGTGGAGCTCCAGAACAGGCTCCAAGTTGGGATCTCCACGGGAACAGATGCTACGGCGGTGGAATTAGGGTTTTCTCTCTGCGTATGGAGTTTCTGGGTTACGTGGATATATATAGGAAGAAGGAGGGCATCGGGGGCCACACGAGGGGGCCTCGAGGCAGGGGGCGTGCCCTGGGAAGGGGGGCGCGCCCCCCACCCTCGAGGGCAGCCCCTCTGTCCCCTGACTTGGTCCTGACGTTTCCCGTGCGTGATTTTTTCCAAAAATATCTCCCATGAAGGTTTCATTCAGTTTGGACTCTGTTTGATATTCCTTTTCTGCAAAACCCTGAAATAGGCAAAAAAAACAGCAAATCAAGACTGGGCCTTTGGGTTAGTAGGTTAGTCCCAAAAATGATATAAAAGTGAATGCTAAAGCCCATTAAACATCCAAGACATCATAAATAATAGCATGGAACAATTAAAAATTATAGATACGTTGGAGACGTATCACCGCGTCATCGTCTGATCTCTTTGCAGGCGAAGCCCACTTTTGTCAGGATAGGAACGTCCTTGTTTTCCCGCTCAAAATGGCCGTTGTGGGATCCCTTCCCGCCTAAAAATTTTGGGGGAAGAGGACCCTGGCCGCGTATATAAGTAGCTAGGGTCTCCAATGTGGAGGCAAGCTCACCGAATTGAATCAGGTCTGAGAGATCTGGATCGGCCTCATCTAGGACACCCCACCTTCTCTTCAAGGAGCAAGAACACTTGCCTCCTGACCCTCTTGAGCTCTCCTCCTAATCTCAAGAACCACTGTACTTGTTCATACTCGAGCCCTCTTGAGGCAAATCCACTCAAGCAGGACGTAGGGTTTTACACCGCAAGGTGGCCTGAACCTGGGTAAACTCGTGTGTGCTTTTACTTGTTGCTTGCTTGAATCTCACCACCGGGCGAGGGAGTGGCGCTAGGTAGATGTGAGCGGGAGAGATCTTCGTTCACGCCCCTGTGTTCGAACTTCTTTGGGTTTGCGGAGCCTGTAATCCGACAAGAGTGTATCCACGTACCCTCGTAGACTGAAAGCGGAAGCGTTTACTAACGCGGTTGATGTAGTCGAACGTCTTCACGGTCCAAACGATCCGATCCAAGCACCGAGTGTACGGCACCTCCGTGTTTAGCACGATGACGTCCCTCGGGCGCTTGATCTAGTTGAGGACGAGGGAGAGTTCCATCAGCACAACGGCGTGGCGACGGTGTTGATGATGTGATCCGCGTAGGGCTTCGCCTAAGCACTATGACAATATGACCTGAGGTGTGTAACTGTGCAGGGGGGCACCGCACACGGCTAAGAGAAACTTTGGTGTGCCCCCATCCCATGTATATAAAGGAGGGAGGGAGGAGGAGGCCGGCCTAGGAGGAGGCGAGCCCAAGGGGTGGTCCTACTCCAAGTAGGATTCGCCCCCCCCCCCCCTTTCCTACTTCCAGAAGGAGAAGGGGGGAAGGAGAGGGAGAAGAGAAGGAAAGGGGGCCGGCCCCCTAAGCCCTAGTACAATTTGGTTTAAGCTAGGGGGTGCGTGCCACACCTTGGCCTGCCTCCTCTCTTCCACTACTAGGCCCATGAGGCCAAATAACTTCCCGGGGGGGTCCGGTAACCTCCCGATACTCCAAAAAATACCAGATACACTTCGGAACCCTTCCGGTGTCCGAATATAACCTTCCAATATATCAATCTTTATGTATCAACCATTTCGAGACTCCTCATCATGTCCGTGATCTCATCCGGGACTCCGAACAATCTTCGGTCATCAAAAACACATAACCCATAATACAAATTTTCATCGAACGTTAAGCGTGCGGACCCTACGGGTTCGAGAACTATGTAGACATGACCAAGACACATCTCCAGTCAATAACCAGTAGCGGAACCTGGATGCTCATATTGGCTCCTAATATTCTTCGAAGATCTCTATCGGTCAAACCGCATAACAACATACGTTGTTCCCTTTGTCATCGGTATGTTACTTGCCCGAGATTCGATCGTCGGTATCATCATACCTAGTTCAATCTCGTTACCGGCAAGTCTCTTTACTCGTTCCGTAATACATCATCCCATGGCTAACTCATTAGTCATTTGCTTCAAGGCTTATTATGATGCGTATTACCGAGAGGGCCCAGAGATACCTCTCTTATACTTGGAGTGACAAATCCTAATCTTGATCTATGCCAACACCACAAACACTTTTGGAAACACCTGTAGAGCATCTTTATAATCACCCAGTTACGTTGTGACGTTTGATAGCACACAAGGTGTTCCTCCGGTATTCTGGATTTGCATAATCTCATAGTCAGAGGAACATGTATAAGTCATGAAGAAAGCAATAGCAATAAAACTAAACGATCATAGTGCTAAGCTAATGGATGGGTCTTGTCCATCACATCATTCTCCTAATGATGTGATCCTGTTAATCAAATGACACCACATGTCTATGATTAGGAAACTTAACCATCTTTGATTAACGAGCTAGTCAAGTAGAGGCATACTAGGGACACTTTGCTTTGTCTATGTATTCACACATGTATCAAGTTTCCGGTTAATACAATTCTAGCATGAATAAAAGACATTTATCATGATATATAAGGAAATATAAATAACAACTTTATTATTTCCTAGGGCATATTTCCTTCACTACTTTTCTCGGAGGGCTGGTCCTCTCCCAGCCTTTGTCCGCCATTGTGGGACGACTTCGCCGCTAGGAGGGCCGTTGGGTCATCCTTGCCTCCCTTCGGTTGGTGGTGTGTCATCGGGGAGCTCATCCCTTGCCCGAGAGGTGCGAGGCGGGGCGGTGGTGGACAAATCTGGCCGACCGAGGGGTGGGTTTCGAGGATGGGGACCGCCCAAGAGTGCTAAAAGATGGGGTTTTCCGCCCATCTCTCCATTCGTCATAGCTGCACATCTCGGGTGGGGTGGAGTCAGGGTCATGGATGTCGGGGCAGCGGCCTTGGTGGTGGGAACCGCGGGGCTCGTGGGCAGTGCTCGTGGCTCGAGTGTGGTTTGGCTACCATGGTCGTGTGGGCGGCGTGGTGGTCCGGGTACGACGACCGGTGGTAGTGGTGCGACGAGCGGTGGCGTCATATACCCCGTCTGGTGATGAAGAGGGCTTGCTGGGGTGAAACCCCATTCTGGTGCTGCCAGGTCGACGACGACGACATCTGTGATGCCGTCCTCTTATTGAAGGCGTCGTCGCGGTTTCCTCTTCGTTCCCTTTGATGCTCTAGGGGAAACCTTGATTCCTGGATCGGGCGGTACCGACACTACAGTGTTGTACCCTTCATGAGGTGCCGTCTTGAAGCTCCTGGTTCATCGTGCTCAGCTTCTCTGTGGTCAGGAGAGGGCCCCAAAAACTTCATGGGGTGCTCTTTCTTCCTACATGCAGTTTGCTTGGAGTAATAGTGTGCTTGTAGTTGTTTTTATCATCCTTGTATCTTGCCTTGAATGTGTGTGTTGTGATTTCGAGTGGTGTGTGTTAAATTATATGTTGGTATAATCATTGCTCTAACAGTGATGTAGAGGTCAAATTTGATGAGGGCAACCATGTGCCCACCCACGCTCTCCCCTCGCGCGCCCGCGCCGGCGGCGCTGGCCGCGACGCCCGGCGGTGGTTTCAACGCCGCATGGTTCATGCCCCTGCCGCCGCTGCCCATTGGTGCCCCGGCTGGTGCCCTGGCCCGGCCCGCGCTGCCACGGGCGCTGACGCCCCCCCCCCCCCGCGTCCTCGGCGCCTTCAGATCTCGATCCGCCGCCCGCCGGTCAGGGCCTCATCGATGGATCTGCTCAGGTGGTATTTGTCCCCGACTCGCTGACTGCTGTGGTGCCTCCGGGCCGCACCCTCGCTGGGTCCAGGCGTGCCGTCTCTGCTGCGGACTCCTCGCAGCTTTAGATCGAGCCTCGTCTTAACTGCGGGGAGTTGGGGCAGCTGGCCTCCTCCACTCCGCCTTCAATGCCGGCTGCTAGGACGAGCGCGAGGACAAGGCGACGGGCGATGCGACCGGCGACTGGCAGCTTGTCGTGCCGCGTAATGGCCCGTGCCGCCCGGCTGTCGCCGCTCCGGCATTCAAGCCGCCTGCCATCCCCCGTTGGCTCTTGGGCCGATGCTGTCGGTGCATCGCCCGCGGGCACAGAGCCTCGACTTGCCGCGAGCCCATCCGCTGCTCTCGTTGCCTTCTTAATGGGCACAAGTCGCGTGGTTGCAAGAATCAGTGGAGGCCGCTCAGCTTCATTGACGGCCCCGTAGTTACCGCCATCCCTGCCTCGCCCTGCTGCTACTTCGAGTCCGATGGCGCCGCGGCCTGGTCGTGGCTGGAAGGCTCCTCGACCACGCCCGCCTCTGCTGTCGGGGCCGGATTTCGGGAACATAATATTCCAGAAATTTACCCCTAGTGTCATCACCAGCTCAGGATTACTGTTACTGGTGGACACATCCTCGTTACAGATTACCAAGCATTTACAAGGATTTGATACAAGACCATAAAGGTCTACTGATATAACAATGACTCCGGTGGTGGATGAAGGAATTGGCTTGTGGATCTCCCCATCGATGGGGCTCCATTCCAACAGGAACAGCTGACCCGGATAACTCCTATCCTGCGTGGCTGCACTCTAGGCTTCACACGGACGTTGCTGGAGTCTTCCCGCAGAATTCTTAACCTGGCCAAGTAAATAGCCAGGGACAAGCCTGTGAGTACGTTGAATGTACTCGCAAACATCATGGACAAAATGATATAACAAAATGCAGCAAAACAATTATATGGTCATGGGGAATTAAACTATATGCACATGCTCAGGATATACTTATATTAAATGCATGCTGACAGGAATTAAAACATGGCATGATGAATAATATTTAGTGCAGAACAATAAATATTAGCATCAATAAAATATAAAGGAAATGCCGATCGGATGTCAAATGACACCACGATCGGTCTTAAGGAGAAATGCCAATCGGGTGTCTAAAAGAGAAATCGGACGATACCATCCGAGAACTCAGGCGATGCCTCGAAAGGACTTGAAAAGAAATGCCAGTCGGGTGTCCACAAGAGTAGTGGCGTGATAAACCGCCTGACACTCGAGGGACGCCACAGAAAGGACTTGGAAATAAAGGCGAGTGTCCGGGGTAGTCTAGCCAGCCCCTGAGACACTCTGGAAAGTAAAAATAAGAGGAACGGGTTAGTCCACAATAATAATCATATCATTCATAATATTCATAACATCACCAGTAGCATTAAGAATTAATCTGCATAATACTCCATGCTCAAAATTAAATTATTTCCTCCGGAGACCGACTCTAAGACCGACACTTGACCAACCCAGACTGTAATCCTTAACCGCGGACACGGCTATTCGAATAGGTTTCAAACTCTGCAGAGGGTGTACTCTTTACCCACAAGTATAGGATTTCTTTAATCAGTATCGGGACACTGACTAATTCCCATTATGGTCTTTGGGTTGAAAACACACCTAACCAGCACACACCAGCTTTACTTTTCTGCTGCCAGGAGTCACCCAAAACAACAGTTAAGTAAAACTCTAAGTCGGAGAGGCTACAACCTCCATGAGCATGGGATCACTATTCAAACGCGCGGATTACAAGGGTACACTCCCTCTCGGCTACAACCGGAAACACCCATGCTCCCTGACCCGATGACTGGGTTTAGTCCAGGGCCCTGGAAACCCTCATCGTAGTCCTCTGTACGGTGTGTGCACGGAAAGGGGTTAACAACTTACTAAACCATACCTTACCCGAGGCAGGGACAAGTGGTAGCACGAAACAAGTATGGGGGTTACCGGAACAAGACTCGATCTACGGTCGACTCAGGAGGCCTATGATTCCTGCAGTAGTTAGCACAACAAAAATTATTCTCTCAACCATATCATCAGGACAGGGCCACAACCCTTGTCTGCTTTCACATATATCTCATGACACCACCGTGTCAAATATGGTCCGTGCCCACCGGCACGTCCAAAACAGGAGCACACTCCTGGGTCATCACCATTCAGGCATATAGCAACATGCATGCAAGAGAAAATATCTACAAGGCCATGCATGCATGAAATATTTCTACTCATATGCAACTCTTATTTAAAATTAATGAACCGTGCAACAATTATATTAGCAAGCAAACTTTCACCATATCAAGGGTCCAAGATGCTTGCCTTAGATATGAAAAGGTGCTGGTTACTATGCAAGGCATCATCTCCCCTCCAAATCCTATTTTCAAAAAATATCTAAATTACCACATAATTCAAAAACAGCATTAAAAAGTATTTCAAATGTTTTTGTAATAAAAGCTAAAATAAACTAGATGATAATTAAGAAATATCAGAAAAGGATTTATTTATTTAGAGTTCATATGAAATAGTTATGAAATTACTAAGATGGAAAACATGATTAAAAGCAATATTTAAATTTATTTAACAGAAACTATATATAGGAAAAAAAATGTTCACCTAATTTTAAATAAGCAGAGCATGATTTTAGAAACCTACAGAAATTTTAATTACCAAATTTAGAGTAGAAAAGGCTACTATGGAATTATTTGAAAGTAGCTGGAAATGATAAAAGAAGGGATAGAATTGCGCTCTGAGCGCTGTTTAGTTCAACGGCGTCACTGGGCCGAGCCCAGTCATCTGGCTGCGGGTAAAAGAGCTGACGTCGAAGGCGAAAAGGGGAAGTATGTTTCCCTCACGCGGAGACGGGCTTTGCGGAACCCGTGTCCACACACACAGCGTGCTGTGGGTCGCTGACAGTGGGCCCGCCTGGCCCACTGGTCAGGTTTGACCACGGTCCACCCGCCCTTCTTCCTAGCGACAGAACAGAGCGGGACTCCGGCGGAGCTCGCCGGCGAACGGTGGCACCGTTCGGTGATCTGAGGCCACCGGTGTGACCAGGGAGTCACGGCGGTCCTTCCGGTATCCGCCATGGTCGGACAGATGGATGGTGTCGCCGGTGAGGCTGCTACCGGCGGACGGCGGCGTCGGACGAGATGGGAACTCCGGGTAGAGTGCAACTCCAGTGGAATTAAAAATGGGGATGGGTTCGTGGATGCTCCAGGAGGCCATTGGTGTAGATGGTAGGGAGGGGGTGGCACTGGAGGGGTGGTGAGCTTCGAAAGAGTGGCGGCGGCAGAGGTTGCCGGAGGCGGAGGAGGTAACCGTTTCCGGTCGATTGGGTGCACGGGGAGATTCTAGAGGAGTGGGGGGAAGTAGTGAGGGACTGAGGGGGCTTGTGGTTGGGTATTTATAGGCGGAGCGACGCGGTTCGGCGGGTTCCAGAAGACGGACACGGCGGCGATCGCCATTACTCCGGCAGGCGAGGTCGTTGGGTGGCCGGTGAGGGTTGGCGAGGACGTGGCCGGCCGCAGTTACTCCCCAGGCGAGCTGGCTGCCCCGGGAGGTGCCAGGTAACCTGGACGGCGCCGTCCACGGGCGGACAGAGGCGGCGTCCATTAATGGCAGACGCGGTGGTGGCGAGGCCGGTGGGTAGGTGCGGTGGTCGGCGGGTTTTGGTGAGGATGGTGGTGGCTTGCAGTGATGGCGGGCGTCGTGTTTGGCTCGGGGGCGAGCCACGCGTCCAGAGCGTTGACGGTCGGTGCGACGTGGCGATGTGGGACTCGTCGGGCGGCGGCGGTGGTTGGCGTGGTCGGCGGTGGGCGGCGCTAGGAGCCAGGGAAGGATGTCGGCGAGGTTGCTGGCTTGCCAGCGAAGACTCCTGAGGGGGTGGATATGCAAGAGCAGCGGCAGGGAGGGCGGTGTAGGGCGATGCCAATGCCTGTCAAAAGCGTGCCCTGGCCGTGCTCTGAGCATGCACGCCATGTGCTCGACCCAATGCCAGGGGGCGCTAGGTTGGTCCTGTAGAGCTGGTTTTTGGCAGGGTGGCATATTCAAGGATGACTAGGGTGATAGACATGCTAGTTGGGTCAGATGATCAAGTTACTAATGTAGTTTTGATAGGTAGCCAGATTCTGTCATGCTCGCAAGGTGTTTGACAGAATGCCAGGGGGACCTAGGTGATTTTGTTGGATGTGCAATTTGACAGGATGATGTCTCCCTGGTTGATAGAGATCGTGGTGGTGTTGGTTTGGCAAAAAGAATTACTTGCTAGTGCAAGTTTAGAAGAATTTCAGTTCTGGACAGAATATTCAGAGGGGTGTTTGGTGGGTCTAAAAGATGCTAATGGATCTGATCTTCTGGAGTTAAGGGTTTGATAGGAGGAACTAGAAGATGGCCAAGGCTCAGAATCTTTGGAGCAAGGAAAAATAGAGTTGTAGTTGAAACCTAGTGAATGGACAGAAATAGAAAAGAGGATGGTTCACTCAAATTTTGCAAAACACCAAGTTGGGTTTTTGCACCAAAGTGACATATAGGCATCACAAGACCTCTCAGAATTATGGTGGAATTTTTAGAGGATTATTTAAAATAGTAGTAGTGCAACAGAAGCATCTAAAATACTGCAAAAGCTATTAAAAGAATTTTCTAAGGCAAAATTTTATTATGAAAATAATTTCTAATGTTATCAAACAAATAATGAAAAGACCCAAGATACAACCAGAGCCCACAAAATTATTTCCAAAAATTTATTATATGAAAAGAAAATTTTCTAAGACAGGAATAGAAAAGGCTCTGAAAATTATTAAAGAATTCAAAATTTTATTTCTAGCCAAATTTTATTTACTGAAAAAGTGGTTAAAATTTTGGGGTGTTACAAACTCTAACCCCCTTAAGAAAATCTCGTCCTCGAGATTTGTTAAGGGCGGGAGAATTAAAAAGCATACCACACAAACAAAATTACTCACGCAAAATGCAAACAGGGCAATACATTCATGACGTACAATCAAAACAAGATCACAACATGCAAACAAGCACTACACGCTATGCAAACGCATTCACGACCGTCTACGGTCCGAAAGCGGGATCTACGGGGTCAAGCGGAAGGCTTCCCGGTGTTGGAACACACCCTTCTTCTTCCGGAGGGAGTGGAGGAAGTGGAGGGAGCAAACGAAGGACGTGTCCCTCCTGGGTTGGCAGAGGGGGTCCGCCAATGGCGATCCGGGGATTCAGAACAGCAAGGTAGTGGAGATACTCCAGTATTTGCTGGGTGAAACGCTCCTGGGCCATCACATACTGAATGAGATAGACCAGGGCTGGATCGCTCTCCGCACGCCCACATCGGAACGTAGCTTCTGCTCCAAAAGCAGCGCGGCTAGGGAAATAGCAGTATTCCCTTGTGTTGGCACAAGGTACCGCAAATCGAAGACGGGTGACTGCTTCATACGCAGCAGACTCAATGGCCATGCCTGGCGTTGGCATGGATCTCCCGATGAAAATCACATAGGGAGGGCCTTGGTTTAAATCTGCTGGTGGAATATGTACAGCTGCCCAGTATTTCGAGAGATCAGGAGTGATTCTCGATTTGAATAGCTCATACAGGGGTGGATGGGTGGAGCCAAGAGTATTGCGGGTAAAATCCCACAATAACATAACAAAACTACCAGGTCTTGCTTCGGGGTTCCTCAGATAAGCTCCGGGGTGAGACATGTGTGGATGAATGGAGGAAGGGCAGTGCTTGATGCTGATGGTTGCTGGTGTGGAAAAATGAGAGTGGCCTCTTATAGAGAGCCTGGGTCATGAAACATGAAATGGTGCCAGTACGACTGGGACACCGACTCCGGCGCGGGGTTGTCTGAGTCAAAGTCTCAGGCCTCAATCCCCAAAAGAAAAGTGACATGTTACTGTGCGTGTCGGTTAGGGGTCACATCTAGAATTTACTCTGCAACCACTCATCAAGCAATAGATCACACATACTATTAGATGGTGACCCACAGGGGGTCTACAAACTCACTACGCCACACACCAGCTACTGCGGAACTAAAGGAAAAACCGAGCCACTAGGGCTTGATAACCATTCTGGTGGACTCATTCCACCTGGTTGATATCTATCCTGGCGCGTCTTGCGGATGCCGAGTCCTCTCCGGGTGCTTCCACGTCGGAGCTGGCCGGGGTAGGATGGGGAGCTACAGGGCTGGAGTAGCGGTGGTGACCTTCGCGGGGTGTCGAGGTCACCGTCCCATTGGAGTAGGCCTCCAAGAGACGACGGAGATTTCCGGGTGAGGCGAAAGCATTGCCCGGGTAGGTGACATGGTCAGAGCTTGGGGGCTCAACCGGCCTTCCAAGCAGCACTATCGGGGCGTCGGTGGAGGGTGCAGCTTCACTCCTTGCTGGGGTCAGGAGAGCGAGCGTCCTGCGGGTCTCAATCAGATCAAGAGTGACCTGATCGAACAGTGCCTCTTGCGCTCTCAGGTAGCGCACCAGATGCACCAGGGCAGGATCCGACTCATGGTCTCCGTTGGCGACCTGGGTCGGGCTACCATAGCCTTCACGACTAGGGTAGTAGTAGAAAGGGCGGCAGTTAACCCTCGGCGACAGGTGCCGGAGTTGAACTATAGCCTCTCGGGCTGCAAGTTGGATGGATTGGGGCTCGTCGGAGGTTGTCCTCCCGGTGAATCGGTAGGGACGCTCCGATGTGGTGCCCCTCCCGTAGATGTGCACCGTGGCCCAGAAGTGATGGATGGAATTACTCGTGTGCTCTTGGTACACGACATATTCCGGTGGCTCGTCGATGCTAAAAGCACGACGGGTGAGATTGGCGAGGATGGTTACGAAGCCTTCAAGTTCGACTGCGGTGGTCTCGTTGTGCACGAGAGGGCCTGTCATCTCGGTGGTTTGATACCGAACTGGGAATGAGGCTGTGATGTGCTGAGTTTGGGGTAAGGCTTCCTTTATAAGTCAGCCGAGTCTTCCATCGCACGCTTGTGGATGGGAAAGCTCAGGTGTTGGCACAGGCACACGGCCTATGGATAGACTGATAGGTTGGGCACCGGCTATCAAAAGATGTCGGTTGCCACTGTGGATGGGATAGACTTGACCGTGGACAAGAAAAGTTGTGGATGGTGTGGAAACCTAGGGATGGTGACCAGGCTAAGATAGGATTAGCCAATGGTCATCCTGGCTCTGATACCAAGGCTGTCGGGGCCGGATTTCGGGAACATAATATTCCAGAAATTTACCCCTAGTGTCATCACCAGCTCAGGATTACTGTTACTGGTGGACACATCCTCGTTACAGATTACCAAGCATTTACAAGGATTTGATACAAGACCATAAAGGTCTACTGATATAACAATGACTCCGGTGGTGGATGAAGGAATTGGCTTGTGGATCTCCCCATCGATGGGGCTCCATTCCAACAGGAACAGCTGACCCGGATAACTCCTATCCTGCGTGGCTGCACTCTAGGCTTCACACGGACGTTGCTGGAGTCTTCCCGCAGAATTCTTAACCTGGCCAAGTAAATAGCCAGGGACAAGCCTGTGAGTACGTTTGAATGTACTCGCAAACATCATGGACAAAATGATATAACAAAATGCAGCAAAACAATTATATGGTCATGGGGAATTAAACTATATGCACATGCTCAGGATATACTTATATTAAATGCATGCTGACAGGAATTAAAACATGGCATGATGAATAATATTTAGTGCAGAACAATAAATATTAGCATCAATAAAATATAAAGGAAATGCCGATCGGATGTCAAGTGACACCACGATCGGTCTTAAGGAGAAATGCCAATCGGGTGTCTAAAAGAGAAATCGGACGATACCATCCGAGAACTCAGGCGACGCCTCGAAAGGACTTGAAAAGAAATGCCAGTCGGGTGTCCACAAGAGTAGTGGCGTGATAAACCGCCTGACACTCGAGGGACGCCACAGAAAGGACTTGGAAATAAAGGCGAGTGTCCGGGGTAGTCTAGCCAGCCCCTGAGACACTCTGGAAAGTAAAAATAAGAGGAACGGGTTAGTCCACAATAATAATCATATCATTCATAATATTCATAACATCACCAGTAGCATTAAGAATTAATCTGCATAATACTCCATGCTCAAAATTAAATTATTTCCTCCGGAGACCGACTCTAAGACCGACACTTGACCAACCTAGACTGTAATCCTTAACCGCGGACACGGCTATTCGAATAGGTTTCAAACTCTGCAGAGGGTGTACTCTTTACCCACAAGTATAGGATTTCTTTAATCAGTATCGGGACACTGACTAATTCCCATTATGGTCTTTGGGTTGAAAACACACCTAACCAGCACACACCAGCTTAACTTTTCTGCTGCCAGGAGTCACCCAAAACAACAGTTAAGTAAAACTCTAAGTCGGAGAGGCTACAACCTCCATGAGCATGGGATCACTATTCAAACGCACGGATTACAAGGGTACACTCCCTCTCGGCTACAACCGGAAACACCCATGCTCCCTGACCCGATGACTGGGTTTAGTCCAGGGCCCTGGAAACCCTCATCGTAGTCCTCTGTACGGTGTGTGCACGGAAAGGGGTTAACAACTTACTAAACCATACCTTACCCGAGGCAGGGACAAGTGGTAGCACGAAACAAGTATGGGGGTTACCGGAACAAGACTCGATCTACGGTCGACTCAGGAGGCCTATGATTCCTGCAGTAGTTAGCACAACAAAAATTATTCTCTCAACCATATCATCAGGACAGGGCCACAACCCTTGTCTGCTTTCACATATATCTCATGACACCACCGTGTCAAATATGGTATGTGCCCACCGGCACGTCCAAAACAGGAGCACACTCCTGGGTCATCACCATTCAGGCATATAGCAACATGCATGCAAGAGAAAATATCTACAAGGCCATGCATGCATGAAATATTTCTACTCATATGCAACTCTTATTTAAAATTAATGAACCGTGCAACAATTATATTAGCAAGCAAACTTTCACCATATCAAGGGTCCAAGATGCTTGCCTTAGATATGAAAAGGTGTTGGTTACTATGCAAGGCATCATCTCCCCTCCAAATCCTATTTTCAAAAAATATCTAAATTACCACATAATTCAAAAACAGCATTAAAAAGTATTTCAAATGTTTTTGTAATAAAAGCTAAAATAAACTAGATGATAATTAAGAAATATCAGAAAAGGATTTATTTATTTAGAGTTCATATGAAATAGTTATGAAATTACTAAGATGGAAAACATGATTAAAAGCAATATTTAAATTTATTTAACAGAAACTATATATAGGAAAAAAAATGTTCACCTAATTTTAAATAAGCAGAGCATGATTTTAGAAACCTACAGAAATTTTAATTACCAAATTTAGAGTAGAAAAGGCTACTATGGAATTATTTGAAAGTAGCTGGAAATGATAAAAGAAGGGATAGAATTGCGCTCTGAGCGCTGTTTAGTTCAACGGCGTCACTGGGCCGAGCCCAGTCATCTGGCTGCGGGTAAAAGAGCTGACGTCGAAGGCGAAAAGGGGAAGTACGTTTCCCTCACGCGGAGACGGGCTTTGCGGAACCCGTGTCCACACACACAGCGTGTTGTGGGTCGCTGACAGTGGGCCCGCCTGGCCCACTGGTCAGGTTTGACCACGGTCCACCCGCCCTTCTTCCTAGCGACAGAACGGGGCGGGACTCCGGCGGAGCTCGCCGGCGAACGGTGGCACCGTTCGGTGATCTGAGGCCACCGGTGTGACCAGGGAGTCACGGCGGTCCTTCCGGTATCCGCCATGGTCGGACAGATGGATGGTGTCGCCGGTGAGGCTGCTACCGGTGGACGGCGGCGTCGGACGAGATGGGAACTCCGGGTAGAGTGCAACTCCAGTGGAATTAAAAATGGGGATGGGTTCGTGGATGCTCCAGGAGGCCATTGGTGTAGATGGTAGGGAGGGGGTGGCACTGGAGGGGTGGTGAGCTTCGAAAGAGTGGCGGCGGCAGAGGTTGCCGGAGGCGGAGGAGGTAACCGTTTCCGGTCGATTGGGTGCACGGGGAGATTCTAGAGGAGTGGGGGGAAGTAGTGAGGGACTGAGGGGGCTTGTGGTTGGGTATTTATAGGCGGAGCGACGCGGTTCGGCGGGTTCCAGAAGACGGACACGGCGGCGATCGCCATTACTCCGGCAGGCGAGGTCGTTGGGTGGCCGGTGAGGGTTGGCGAGGACGTGGCCGGCCGCAGTTACTCCCCAGGCGAGCTGGCTGCCCCGGGAGGTGCCAGGTAACCTGGACGGCGCCGTCCACGGGCGGACAGAGGCGGCGTCCATTAATGGCAGACGCGGTGGTGGCGAGGCCGGTGGGTAGGTGCGGTGGTCGGCGGGTTTTGGTGAGGATGGTGGTGGCTTGCAGTGATGGCGGGCGTCGTGTTTGGCTCGGGGGCGAGCCACGCGTCCAGAGCGTTGACGGTCGGTGCGACGTGGCGATGTGGGACTCGTCGGGCGGCGG
Source organism: Secale cereale (assembly GCA_902687465.1). Classification (NCBI taxonomy): domain Eukaryota; kingdom Viridiplantae; phylum Streptophyta; class Magnoliopsida; order Poales; family Poaceae; genus Secale; species Secale cereale. The sequence continues at coordinate 603,690,463 of LR738712.1, forward strand.
CGGTGGTTGGCGTGGTCGGCGGTGGGCGGCGCTAGGAGCCAGGGAAGGATGTCGGCGAGGTTGCTGGCTTGCCAGCGAAGACTCCTGAGGGGGTGGAT
>LR738712.1:603690570-603716708 GCA_902687465.1 Secale cereale
TGCAAGAGCAGCGGCAGGGAGGGCGGTGTAGGGCGATGCCAATGCCTGTCAAAAGCGTGCCCTGGCCGTGCTCTGAGCATGCACGCCATGTGCTCGACCCAATGCCAGGGGGCGCTAGGTTGGTCCTGTAGAGCTGGTTTTTGGCAGGGTGGCATATTCAAGGATGACTAGGGTGATAGACATGCTAGTTGGGTCAGATGATCAAGTTACTAATGTAGTTTTGATAGGTAGCCAGATTCTGTCATGCTCGCAAGGTGTTTGACAGAATGCCAGGGGGACCTAGGTGATTTTGTTGGATGTGCAATTTGACAGGATGATGTCTCCCTGGTTGATAGAGATCGTGGTGGTGTTGGTTTGGCAAAAAGAATTACTTGCTAGTGCAAGTTTAGAAGAATTTCAGTTCTGGACAGAATATTCAGAGGGGTGTTTGGTGGGTCTAAAAGATGCTAATGGATCTGATCTTCTGGAGTTAAGGGTTTGATAGGAGGAACTAGAAGATGGCCAAGGCTCAGAATCTTTGGAGCAAGGAAAAATAGAGTTGTAGTTGAAACCTAGTGAATGGACAGAAATAGAAAAGAGGATGGTTCACTCAAATTTTGCAAAACACCAAGTTGGGTTTTTGCACCAAAGTGACATATAGGCATCACAAGACCTCTCAGAATTATGGTGGAATTTTTAGAGGATTATTTAAAATAGTAGTAGTGCAACAGAAGCATCTAAAATACTGCAAAAGCTATTAAAAGAATTTTCTAAGGCAAAATTTTATTATGAAAATAATTTCTAATGTTATCAAACAAATAATGAAAAGACCCAAGATACAACCAGAGCCCACAAAATTATTTCCAAAAATTTATTATATGAAAAGAAAATTTTCTAAGACAGGAATAGAAAAGGCTCTGAAAATTATTAAAGAATTCAAAATTTTATTTCTAGCCAAATTTTATTTACTGAAAAAGTGGTTAAAATTTTGGGGTGTTACATCTGCTGGTCGCTGCTCCTTGAGCCGCCATGCCACGCCTCGGCGACGCCTCTGTCCGGACGGAGGTCGATTTCGTCGTCGTCCCTGCCACCCCCGAGATGCAAGCGGAGTCGGCCTTGCTCTCCACCAACGCCGCGGTGGCTTGGCTGGAGGGCGCGCGCCAGGATGTCCCATGCAGGCAGGTCATCGCGGAGCTGGCTGCGGCCGTGGGTGCGCGCCCGGCTGATGTTGAGGTGGTCAAGCACTTCCCGGAGCAATTTTTCGTCCGGTTCATGCATCAACATCACTGCGCCGACGCTGTGTCCCGCGGAAACCTCCCCGGCGCCGGCTACCGCATCTTCGTGCGCGAGTGGAGGCTTGAGGCGCACGCAGAAAACGAAGACATGCTCCACCACATCCGCCTGTGCTTGGAGGGTGTCCCTCTGCACGAATGGAACGAGTACATCGCCACGTTCCTGATCGGCTGTGGCTGCTCGCTCGACTACATCGAGCCGCGATCTTGACGCAAAGAAGACACTAGGGACCTGGCCCTCTGGGCATGGACGGCTGATCCCAGCGCCATCCCGAAGGTGAAGTGGCTCACCCTCCTGGCTCGCGGACCGTCGCCGTGGGCGTCGAGGGCTTCGCCACCGCGTCCTCATTCACCTTGACCTCCACGAGGATCACTCCAAGGCGGCCGACGACGACGACAACCCTCCGCCCCCGGAAGTCCACGAGTTCACCTGGTATCGGCGGGTCGTCGACGGCACCATCGTCCCCAGGGACCGGCGTGCCGAGCAGTGGCATGCTGAGCGTCTTCCCGACAGGCGCGACGACGACGAAGGCGACCGTGATGGCCGTCGTGGGCGTCCTGCTGACCGCTCGCGTGAGGGTTGGGGCGCCATGCTGCGGCGCTCTCTCTCCCGCAACTTGCGTGCGCACCGGGGGGATGCGCGCACCAGGGATCGTTCGGGTGGACGGCGGCGCGCCTGCAGCCCTGTAGCGGTGCTCGCGCCGGCTGCCCCCCTTGTTGGCTCTGGCTCGGGCTGTGGCGAGGCAGTGCGTGCCCTCGAGTTGTTGCCTTCCCTGGAGACTGCCGCTCGTGGTCGCAGCCCCTTGCGCTCGGCCTCTCCTCGCTCTGCCAAGCGCCAATCGGCGGTCAGCCTCACCCCCAGGCGCTCCCCCCCCCCGCTTTCCCCTACTACAATCCTGCCGGCAAGCCCGAGGTCGACGCGTGCCGACGACAGGAGCTCCTCCCTGCCCCTCGGCGTATCCAGCCCGTCCATGCTCGAGCTTTGCTCGCCTGTGATGCTGCTACGGCCCATGTCGTCCCCTGCCAGACCCCCTGGCTTCGAGTCCTCCCCCACTCCGCCTCTGGATGCTGACGGCCTGTCGCGGCGCACGCCCTCCCCGTCGCGTGGCCTCTGCCTCCAGGGCTGCGCTGGTGCCCATCTTCGAGGCTCGGCAGCTGGGCATCCTCGCCTTGCCTGCATCATCTCTGCCAAGGGCTCCCACGGCTCGCCGTAAGACGCTTGCCTGCGTCAAAATCATCACAAGAGGCGGCCTTTCGCTTCAAAGGATTAGGCGCTCCGGCGATAAAAAGGCTGCTGCTCCAGCGGCCAAGGAGGCGGAAAAGCTCATGTGCCGCAGTCTTGGAATCATCAGGGATGGAGAAGATGTGATGATGGACATGCTGGACAAGTTCACAGCCAAGTCCAAGGACAAGCTAGCTCCAGAAGTGATTATGGCCATGAGGGAGTTTTTTTATCTTGATGACGCTGCTGTCAACGGCATAGAGGACGCCTTGATCGACCATGCTGGTGAGGGTTCCACGGAGCTTGTGGTCAACCAGGACGGGGCCCTGGGGTCGCAGCCGGCGGAAGCCTAAGTTGTCAGCTTGGCGGCTGGGAGTTCATCTGTTGCTATGTTAGACAAGCTTTCCTTTAGGCCCAGGGTGGTTCCGTTAGCTTTTGCTTTCTCTTGCGTGAGTTGTATCAGTAGCTCCAGTTTACTTAGCTGCTTGGGTTGTATGTGGCAGTTCCATCGATGCCTTCACGTCCAATGTGTTTGCCTCGGTTATCAATGATGTTACAACCTGTCAACACTTTAAGCTGGAATGTCCAAGGGCTAAACTGCCCAGCTAGGAGGGCAACCGTCAGCGCTACTATTGCTGCCTCCTCGTGCCAGCTCGCCTGCCTGCAGGAGACAAAGCTCGACAATGTGGACAAGTTTGTGGCTGCCTTCCTTGGGGGCAACAGACTAAAAAAAATCGCACAACGCCCGGCTAACGGGACTAGAGGAGGGATACTTTTACTCTGGGATGATAATGTGGTCGATGTCGCCGGGGTCACAACCTCGACTTATTGCCTCTTGGCCATGGTTCGGATACGCGCGACTGACGTGTGTTTCTCACTCACCTCCGTCTACGGTCCCATCGATCACTCGTGCAAAGATGCATTTATCACCGAGCTAGTCTCCCACAAGCCTCCGACGGGTGTGGCATGGCTTGCTCTTGGGGACTTCAATCAAATTTACTGGGCTAGAGACAAAAACAAGAGAAATGTGAACCTGGCTAGGATCAACCGGTTTCGTTCTACGCTGCAATCTTGTGAGCTCAAGGAAATCCACCTCCAAAATAGGCACTTCACATGGAGTAATGAGAGGGAGAACCCGACCCTCTGCAAGCTAGACTCCTTCTTTTGCAATGCGGTTTGGGATACAACTTTCAACACGCATGTGCTTCATGCCTTGTCGTCTTCCCTCTCGGATCATTGCCCCCTGCTGCTGGCGGATGATAAGGGCCCTAGGAGACCACAGTCTTTCAAATTTGAGAATTTTTGGGTTTCCTTGCCTGGCTTCAATGAAGTGGTTCAAAAAGCTTGGAGTGAGCGAGTGGACCACACAGAGCCTTATCAAGTCCTTCATCACAGGCTAAAGAAAACAGCGCTTCGTCTCACGGAGTGGAGCAGTAGGTTGTTCTCCAGGGCAAAGGTCCAATTTCACGCAGCCCTTCTGGTGATTCTCCGCCTTGACATTGCTCAAGAGGAGAGGCCCCTCTCCCCCAAGGAGCGTGACCTCCGCTCTAGGCTCAAATGGAGGGTGATTAGTTTGGCGGTGCTTGAGAGGGCTAGGAAGAGGCAAAGCGCCAGGATCACAAATTTGAAAGAGGGTGATGCGAACACAAAATTCTTCCACCGCCGCATAAATGGACGAAGACGGAAAAATCACATCCACCAGATCAAACATGGGCATGGTTAGGTAACCGGGCACGAGGAAAAGGAGGAGATCATTCATGGTCATTTCTCCGAGGTCATGGGTAGGGGGGGTTCGAGCAATATAGATTTTAACTGGGAAGAGCTTGGGTCCGAGCACCATGATTTGCATGACCTTGCTGATACAATCACCGAGGAGGTGGTTTTGGGCGGCCGTAAAGGATATGCCCTCTGATAAGGTGCCCGGTCCGGATGGATTCACGGGCACTTTCTTCAAAAAGTGCTGGGAAGTTATCAAACATGATATTATGAGGGTTATCCAATGCTTCGATTCACTTCACACCGCCAACCTGCAATGGGTCAACTCCGCCAATGTTGTTCTCTTGCCCAAAAATGAGGGTGCGGAAGGCATTTCAGACTATAGGCCCATTAGCCTCATCCATGCCATCGCCAAAATCATTGCCAAGATTCTATCGCTTCGATTAGCTCCCCACATGGACGACCTCATCTCCAATGCCCAAAGTGCATTCATTAAAAGGAGAAGCATTCACGACAACTTCATGTACGTTCGGAGTTTCGCGAGGCGTCTTCACAAGAACAAGACCCCCGCCCTTCTTTTCAAGCTTGACATTAAAAAGGCTTTTGACTCGGTCAAATGGGGTTATTTTCTTGACCTTCTTCAACATCTCGGTCCCCCCCCCCCAAATTCCGGGATTGGATTGCCGCGCTTCTATCCTCATCATCCTCGCGCATCATGCTTAACGGGCTGCCCGGCCCCCCAATCAGACACGGTCAGAGATTTCGATAGGGGGACCCCCCTCTCACCACTCTTATTCGTCCTCGCAATTGATCCTCTACACCAGATTCTCGACTTGGCCACTCGGAAAGGTCTCCTTCATAAAATTCGTGGATGGGGGTCTTTCATGCGAACTTCACTATATGCGGACGATGTGGCGGTCTTCGTGGCTCCAGTCAAGACGGACATTGACAACCTTGCCTCGATCATGAGATGCTTTGGAGAGGTGACGGGTCTGCGCACAAACTTCCAAAAAAGCTCGGTTGTGCCAATTCGATGCAATCATCTTAATCTCGAGCACATTCTTGAAAGCGTGCCGGCGGCTCGTGCATCTTTCCCCATGAAATATCTTGGTCTACCGCTCTCTGTGTGGCAACTGAAGAGGGTGGATTTCCAATATCTTGAAGACAAAGCAGCCGGAAAATTGGTCACTTGGGAAGGCCAGGATATCACCACCATCGACCGCACGACCCTCGTCAAGTTGGTCATTTCATCTCAAGCGGTGTTCTCCATCACGCCACTAATTGTTCCGTCTGGCACTCTTCACAGCATTAACAACTTGAGAGGGCTTTCCTTTGGTCCGGCTCAGACAAAACGACCGGGGCCAAGTGCAAGGTAAACTGGGAAAAGGTGTGTCGACCAAAGGAGTATGGGGGTTTAGGCGTGCTCAACACTGACAAATTTGCTCGTACTCTACGCCTTCGATGGCTTTGGTATGAATGGAAGGAACCTCAAAAACTATGGGTGGGTATTGGCAACCCTTGCACCGACGATGACCGCGAGTTCTTCTATGCCTCTACCACTATCACCATTGGCGATGGCGCAAAAACACCGTTTTGGGACTCACCTTGGCTCCTTGATCGCAAGCCAATGGATATTGCACCGCTTATCTATGATGCCTCGAGAAGGAAAAAATGGAAAGTGCGGGAGGCCCTCAATGGGAACGCATGGATCCTCCAGATCAAGCCCGGCACCATAATCTCCATTGACCACATCCGGGAATTTTTCACCCTTTGGATGCTCGTGCATGATTTTCACCTTAACGAGCAGATCAAGGATGATATTGTTTGGAAGCACTCTAATGATGGGATCTATAGTGCGTCCAGTGCGTACAAAGCTCAATTTCTTGGCTTAGCTCTTTCCCCCATGGATCTCATGGTTTGGAAAGTATGGGCACCTCCAAAAGTAAAGTTTTTTGCTTGGTTGGCATTACAAAATAGGATTTGGACAGCCGATCGGTTGGAGAAGCGTGGTTGGGCAAACTGTGGCCTTTGCCAACTATGCAAAAGAGAATAAGAAACGGCTGCACATCTTTTCTTCAAATGTCGCTACACGCTTAGGCTTTGGAGATCAATTATTGAGAGGCTTGGTCTTGCACACATGGACACCTCCAACTGGCGCCTTGCGGACTCCGTCAACGCATGATGGGATAAGAGAACAGACAGTCAAAATCCCAATAGAAAAGTCATGGCCTCCCTCACCATGCTTGTGTCTTGGACTATTTGGAACGAACGAAATGCTCGGGTGTTCCGACACAAGTGCGCGCCGCCGCCCATTCTCCTGAACATCATCCTAGAGGAGGCCAAGCTTTGGGTTACCGCGGGTGTTAAGAATTTAGGGAAAATTATTTCGCGTGAGTAATTATCATGCCGTGTATGTGAACCATGTGTAACACTCTAAACTATCTTCTTATTTAATAGATGAGGCAAATTTTATGCCTCCGTTTCGAAAAGAAAAAAATCATTGCTCTATATATAAAGCGACGTGAGCCTTTTTTGGTAGAGCAACGTTCCAGGAAAAACAGAGGAGCACACCCACTCCACGGGTTTCAGGCAACCAATGCCTTTTCCATCTTTTTGTGCTTCCTTTCTTTTTCACCGATGCTCTTTTATAATTACGTGCTCAAGGCCAACTCCAGACCACACCAGCTCCCAGCTGGTGGCTACATAGCGAACCTCTTTTTATGCTCTAATGTATCGAAAATCCAATTTGGTACCGGGTCCAGATGAACCTGATGAACAGTAACATAATGAAAAATAGAAAAAGATTTGAATTTTTTGCTTGAAAGATGTTTGAGTGCATGATGTGCGTGCAAAATTTCATTCCGTTTGGACATCTGTGGAGCTCGTGCCAAAAAGATAAAACCGGCCAAACAATATGTAAACAGTAACCTTCCTCACATAGCCAAATTTTGTCTTTTTTGTGCGCGCTCCTCGAATGTCGAAACTCCACCAAATTTTGTACGAACATCACACACAGAAGCATCTTGCTTGCAAAAAAAAAATCAGATTTTCTAATTTTTTGTGTATTTTTTTATTTTTCCCGGGCGCTGAAACTCCGCTCTCCTAATATATAGCAGTTCTCGTGCATGGTTCAAAAGGATGTTGTACTTCTTTCGTCCCAAAATAAGTGACTCAACGTTATTAACTTTAATACAAATTTAGTACAAAGTTGAGTTATTTATTTTGAGATGGAGTAAGTATATTGGATTGGATGGTACACAATAATAGCTAGTGCTCAATATCTAGTTACGCACGGCTGAAAATAGACGGCTCAAAATACCTATGCTACCATGAATCAGGTTTTTTTTTGGAAAAACTAAAAAGCTAACGCCAGGTTTTTAGACATGGTAATCCAACATTTTTCATGGCATTCTGTACTGACGCGATAATGGCAAATTATGTTTGCAACTACAGTAATTTTCTGATAAAAAATAAACTGAGACCAATTTGCCATGCTCACCTTCAAACTTGCCATCCTCAAAGAACATAATTTTTCATAAAAATATTTGACTTTCCATGGTCAAAAATCTGACGTCGGATTTATAGTGAAATCCTTTTTTTAACCATGCAGAAGATTTGGATGCTTCCTTTAAGATAGAAAGAAGTTTACAATGCCAATGACGGCAGATATGAATCGCAAAGATGTCACAACCCAAGAGCGTCATCCGCGTGAATGCCAGGATCAACGACCAAAGCATACACTAGCAACCCAAGCAAAGAACAAAGAAGGGGACAAAGTAACATGCATGAAAGCCTCGACCGCCGAAGAAGCCCTCCAGAATGGCATCATTTTGGTCATTTGGAATGCCAGATAAATCAACTCATGCCCTTGGCATTTTTTATGTGTTGAGATTCAGGTCATACAAAGTATACAAAGATGTACGCAATCCATGGTGTGCACTTGTAATATTTTACACATTCGACACACGCATCAATCTTTTTACTGAATTTCATAGCATTGATTTGAACACCAAGAAACAAACTGGAACACAAACCGAGTCATACTACAAAGTATAGCTTGTGAAGATTGAGTGAGAGCCGAGGTGCGCGCAGGATTACACAAGTGAACCTTCAAATCATTCGATGTTGGCACAAAGCAGAGGAGAAGAAACTCAAACCGGAAGCAGTTGATTCATGCAATAGCTTGTAGCTAAACCCTCGTGGTCATGCTTGCACCGAGCTTCTTCATGGACGGCATCAACATCAGATCCTCCCACCACGCTTTCACGTGAGGGTACGAGTCGAACAGAGACGCATAAGGGGTCGCATCCATGAGGTAGAAAGTACACGCGAAATGGTTCAGATCTGCAAAGCTGACGAAATCACCGGCTAAATACTTGTGTTTGGACAGGCGGGCTTCGTAGATTTCCAGAACCTTCTTCGCCTTCTCCAAGCTTTCATCCACAATCCTTTGATTCGTCGGTAGACCGCGCAAGGTTGGGTATATGAAGCACTCCAGCACGATCGGTGAGAGGGCCGGGTGGTATTGGTGTGCTTCGACCTCCGTCCATATGTCTACCATGGCAGCTTCCTCCAGATTGCTCTCCCTCAACAGGTCCACTTGCTCCGACTTGTATTTGCGAAGCACGTACTTAGCAATGGCTCGTGGCTCTGGAAAAGATGAAGAAATTACTCCCTCTGTTCCTAAATATAAATCTTTTTAGAGATTTCGATAAGAACTACTCCCTCCGTCCCAAAATATAAGAACGTTTTTGACACTACACTAGTGTAAAAAACGTTCTTATATTTTGGGACGGAGGAAGTACATACAAATGTATATAGACGCATTTTAGAATATAAATTCACTCATTTTGCTCCACCAAGCTTGCACTTGCTCGATTTACTCAAGCAAGCTGTATTATAGGAATCTTGATATGTTTGCAGGTAGGAGTAGTCAACAAATATATGAACAAAGCTTTCCTCCAAAGGAATTTAACTACAGAGCTCACCGAAGAGGAAGAGGTCGCCATCTTGTAAAGCTGGGACCTGCCCAAACGGCTGCAAGAAGGCAGCATAGTTTGAGTAGCCTGTCAGTACTCTGAAGCCTAGCAGCCGACGATTTTAATCTGACAGAATGAAAGGTGGAGAACTGAGGTTGTTTATCTTACTTACATTCCTGGCGAGGTGCTCAGCGCGCTTGTGCTCCTTGCCGGGGAAGTCGATGTCGACAAGCTCGTACTCTGCGCCCGCCTCCTCCAGGCACACCAGCACCCTCGCCACGTTCGTCGACGCGGCCGGCCCGAACACCTTCACGGGCGCCATCTCCTTGTGGAAGACACGCTGGTTGCGGTGTGCAGGCAGCCAGGCAATCGCAAAATCTGCGGGAGGGTGCGCGTCCCTTTCGATGAGCTGGCTTGTTGGTCCTCAAGAACACTGTTGTTCCGGCGCCAACAACCACGAGGGCCGAGCACTGTTGCTGTCCTTTTCCCCCTCAAGATTCAGTTATCTGAAAATAACAACCGATTAACCTCGAGGAACCAACAGTTCGGATTTAGTCAGGGCGGAAAAACCGGAAGCAGGGGCGGCAGCGTCGACTACGGAGAAGCATCTGAACCTGGGCTACGTTGGCCGGGGGAGGAGCACGCCGTGGGGGGCTCGGGATCTAGGCGACGGCGGCAGGAGTGGGACCTGGGGGTGGTAAAGAGAAGGAGACGGCCATGGGGACATCCAGACCTGGCTGACGGCGGCGCAGGTAGATCCATAAAGCATAATCAGGGGGCGCGGCGGCGCGCTGTGGCGGGGTGCTCTTTGCTGTAGGCGAGAGAGAGAGCAAGGAACAGGGACAGTGGGACCGAGACGGAGAGAAGACATGGTGGCCGTGAATGACAAGGGCAAGTTCCAGATTGTTTTTCTAATCTCGATCTCAAATGCCGAACAGTAATTTTAAAAATAAATAAAATACGCTTTTAGATAAATGATTTTTTACAACAAACCTTTCTTAATCATTTTGTAGTATCAAATTTGTTTTGTTAGAGCACTAGGAATACTTTTTTAAATTTACACGTATGTACAAAATCCAACAATATTTGTTGCCAAAAAAGAAATCTTTTTACTATTTCTTCGATTTTACTGTCCATAAGGGTGCATTTGAACTCGAGTGTAAAACCTTTTTTTCCTAATGCATATGAGTTGGGTTAGTGACTTAGAGCAACTCACAGAGTCGTCATAATGCATATGGATGGCTCCATATGTATATGGAGTCTACAGGCCTTTACGGAAACATGGTTTTGTATTATTATTTTTGTTGCATCATCGTAATAGTCACACACTCAATTCGATGGACGAAAACACTAATTTGAGCTAAAACTCACTACAAAATTCTTACATAGGAGGGAAAAGCCAATTAGCCACATTTTCATGTCATAGATATAAATTTTGTCGTTTTTAGTACCTATAGCATGATTTTGAGCCTTGTCATGTTGATGATGAATGCTATGCACAGGGGCGGATGCATACGTGACGAGTCTCCTCGTGTCAGGCACGACGGTGTGATGGTCTAGCGATCTTGTCTTCATCCCATTGCTGCCTACCATTGTCGAGGTCGGGATGTCTTTATTAAGGAGAGTAGGGTCCAATATGTCATGATCCGTCTCAATGAATGTCATCAAATCCATATTGTATTTGTGTCATCTAATGCGCTCTGCATGTTTCTGGAGCCACTGGTGCCTTCTCGGTGGCGGTCTCCTTAAAGATTTTACTCGGGCGGATGACCAAGGCATAGACATCATAGTGCTCATCCCATACCTCCTTGACAATGAGGCGGAGCACATGATGGCATTTATGAGCTACCTGAGGTGACCTATCTCATGCCCAAACATGATCTGCATGTAAATTGGTCTTCTTTCCTTCAGCTCCAAATAATTCTCGTGCATAGTATCGTGGTGAAAACACACAAAAAAGGTGTGCGAACGCGTTAAAATTCAAAGAATAGTAGGCTACTGAACGAAATTAAAGGCAATAATTGTCATAGAACTTGAACTCATTAGGCGGCGCTGATCGGAGACCACTGTCACGACCAGCCATGACATCTTTCTACTCAAACTCAGTGCCTCTCCCACCATTGTTGCTCTTCTATCCCCATCCCCAAACCCTAGCGCGATGGCGCAATCGACGTGGCGGCGGTGGCGGCTGCTCGGAGTGGACTGACTGGTTCCCCGAGAACAGAAGCTGAATTGAGATCATTCCCATCTCCTTCCTCAACTACCCGATGCTCATAGTTGTGTCGATTTTGTTTCATGTGCTTTAGTTGGAGAATCAAGATAAAGCTCCTATTTAGGGATTCCATTGTTGTTGTTCTAACTCGGTAGGTTCATCAATGTACAATCTTGGGGAGGGGGAGGGTTTAGAAAAGGAGGATGACCCCCGGCCTCTGCATCTCGGAGATGCATGCGGCCATTTTATTGATCATTCTCGAGGACCTTACAAAGTAGCCAACAATATGTCTGAATCCGCCATCTTGACAACATCTATCACTACTCCTATCCAAATGACGAAGGGGTGCAAGCTGGGCCACATACCCAGACCTCTCACCTAAGCCTAACATCTGAAGACGGAGGCCTCGACCGAGCCATCTGTCGGGTCCGGGGCTCAAACCGGTCCGACGCACTCACATGTGTCGTCGCCGCCATTTTCCACTGGTCCATCTTCAGAGCAGATTGAGGTGACAAACTTGGTAGGTCCTCCGTCACTGACGCCACCATGACGCCAAACGTCGACCTACACCTACGCGAGCCTTGGCAGGTCCTCCGCCATTGACGCCACCATGACGCCAGCCAGCGACCTCCACCTACGTGAGTCCATTGATGACCCACAAGTGTAGGGGATCTATCGTAGTCCTTTCGATAAGTAAGAGTGTCGAACCCAACGAGGAGCAGAAGGAAATGATAGGCAATTTTCAGTAAGGTATTTTCTGCAAGCACTGAAATTATAGGTAACAGATAGTTTTGTGATAAGATAATTGGTAGCAAGTGACAAAAGGTAAAAGTAAATAAGGTGCAGCAAGATGGCCCAATCCTTTTTTTAGCAAAGGACAAGCCTGGAAAAACTCTTATGCAATGTTGGGGATATCGCTTATCGGGAACTTATTGATCGACCCATGATAAGGGGTAAATCGGCCAGTTTATCGGCATATCGGCCGATTTATCACCATATCGTCTGATTTATCGGTCGATTTATCTTATCGATCAGACAGCGGTAAGCGATAAATCGGCCGATTTATCGGCATATCGGAAGATATCTTGAACAGCGCTCTTATGCGAGGTAAAGCGCTCCCGAGGACATATGGGTATTATCGTCGAGCTAGTTTTCATCACGATCATCTGATTCGCGTTTGGTACTTTGATAATTTGGTATGTGGGTGGACCGGTGCTTGGGTGCTGCCCTTACTTGGACAAGCTTCCCACTTATGATTAACCTCTAATGCAAGCATCCGCAACTACAAAAGAAGTATTATGGTAAACCTAACCATAGCCTGAAACATATGGATCCAAATCAGCCCCTTACGAAGCAACGCATAAACTAGGGTTTAAGCTTCTGTCACTCTAGCAACCCATCATCTACTTATTACTTCCCAATGTCTTCCTCTAGGCCCAAATAATGGTGAAGTGTCATGTAGTCGACGTTCACATGACACCACTAGAGGAGAGACAACATACATCTCATCAAAATATCGAACGAAGACCAAACTCACATGACTACTAATAGCAAGACTTCTCCCATGTCTTCAGGAACAAAAGTAACTACTCACAAGACATAATATTGTTCATGATCAGAGGGGTATTAATATGCATAATGGATCTGAACATATGATCTTCCACCAAATAAACCAACTAGCATCAACTACAAGGAGTAATCAACACTACTAGCAACCAACAGGTACCAATCTGAGGTTTGGGTACAAAGATTGGATACAAGAGATGAACTAGGGTTTGAGAGGAGATGGTGCTGGTGAAGATGTTGATGAAGATAGCCCTCCCCAAGATGGGAGAGTTGTTGGTGATGACAGCGGTGACGATTTCCCCCTCCCGGAGGGAAGTATCACCGGCAGAACAGCTCTGCCGGAGCCCTAGATTGATTCCCGCCTCGGTTCCGCCTCGAGACGGCGGCGTCTGGTCCCAAAAGCCTCCTTATGATTTTTTTTCCAGGTCAAAACACCTCGTATAGGAGAAGATGGGCTCCGGGGGCCTACCGGCTGGCCCTCGAGTCAGGGGGCGCGCCCTAGGAAGGCGGGCGCGCCCCCCACCCTCGAGGCCAGATGGTGGCCCCTCCCGTGGGTTTCTTTCGCCAGATATTTTTTATATTTGCCGAAACGATGTTCTGTTGAGTTTCAGGGCTTTTGGAGTTGTGCAGAATAGGTTTCCAGAGTTCGCTCCCTTTTCAGCCCAGAATTCCTACTGTCGGCATTCTCCCTCTTCATGTAAACCTTGCAAAATAAGAGAGAAAAGGCATAAGTATTGTGACAAAGTATGTATGAACAGCCCATAATGCAATAAATATCAACTTATAAGCATGATGCAAAATGGACGTATCAACTCCCCCAAGCTTAGACCTCGCTTGTCCTTAAGAGAAAACCGATATCGAAAAGTATGTCCACATGTTTAGAGATAGAGGTGCCGATAGAAACAGAATACGGACATGAGGGCATCATGACCATTCTTATAAAAGCAACTTATATAAATATAGTCATATGATTCTTATGCTAAAGTAACAATTCGTCCACAATATCAAGTATGAATCACAAACTTCATTGGAAACTAACAAACTTTGATCTCGATCATTGAAGCAATTGCGATTTATCGTAATATCGGAAAGAGTCAATATAAGAGCTTTTCAGCAAGCCTACATACTCAACTATCATATAGTCTTTCACAATTGCTCACACTCACGCAATACTTATGTTTATGGAGTTTCAATTGGACACAGAGAAAGATAGGGTCTTATAGTGTTGCCTCCCAACCTTTTACCTCAAGGGTAACGTCAACAGTAATAGATCATGAAAACTTACATCCAAGTGGGTATATATGTCAGGATCTTTTCAACACAATGTGCTTACCAAAGGATAAAATGTAAAAAGGAAAGGTGGATTTCATCTTGACACTTATATGATAGGAATAATAGATAGGCCCTTCGCAGAGGGAAGCAGAGGTTGTCATGTGTTTTTATGGTTGGATGCACAAAGTCTTAGCATAGAAGAACTTCACTTTATATTGCCACTTGTGATAGGGACCTTTATTATACAGCCCGTCGCTTTTATTACTTCCATATCACAAGATCGTATAAAGCTAATTTCTCCCACACTAATAAATCATACATATTTTAACGAGTTTGCAACATGACAACTTACTTGGAAGGATTTTTCTCGATCCATAGGTAGGTATGGTGGACTCTCATGGCAAAACTGGGTTTAAGGATATATGGAAGCACAAGTAGTATCTCTACTTAGTGCAAGGAGTTTTGGCTAGCATGAGGGAAAAAGGCAAGCTCAACATGTTGGAAGATCCATCACAATATACTTTATTTCAGATATAAGAAGACATAACCCATTATGTTGTCTTCCTTGTCCAACATCAACTCTTTAGCATGTCATACTTTTAATGAGTGCTCACAATCATAAAAGATGTCCAAGATAGTATATTTGTTTGTGAAGCCTCTCTTCCTTTATTACTTCCTTTTGATTGCAACGATGACCAAAACTATGTTTGTCACCTCCCAACAACTATTTATCATACTTTTGTATGTGAAGTCATTACTTCCCATAAGATCGATATGATCTCTTTGATACTCCTTTTGTTTTCCCCCTTTTTTCATCATGACCCAAGTGAGGAAATCAAGCCCTTTACTCAACACTAATCTTTATTATATAGCTCACGGACTCGATTACAAAGGA
The DNA here is from genome assembly GCA_902687465.1 of Secale cereale. Lineage (NCBI taxonomy): Eukaryota > Viridiplantae > Streptophyta > Magnoliopsida > Poales > Poaceae > Secale > Secale cereale. The sequence goes on from LR738712.1 coordinate 603,705,704, forward strand.
TAAAGCTCACAAAGCAAAAGCTCACAACTGGATCATGCTAACTTCATTCTAATAAATCAAGATACTACCAAAAGGATCGAACTAAGTAAAACGGTAAAGATAGGAGTGATGGTGATACGATACCGGGGTCACTCCCCCAAGCTTGGCAGTTGCCAAGGGGAGTGCCCATACCCATATGATTATGTCTCCTTCTTCGGGGTTGGTGATGATGGAGTTGCTGCTGATGTAGGCTTGTTGTTCATCTTCCAAGGCATGGGCTCACCATTGTAGAAGGATGATCGAGTCACCGGGATAACCAAATCTGCAGCCAAACTCATGTTCTTGAATCTGTATTCATACTCACAGTTTTGGTTCTGCAGGTCATAGATTTGGGCTTGGAGGTGACCGATCTTCTCTTGAAGATTGGAGATGGCTTCCCCGAAGATCCTTGAGTCCATCTTGAGGCTGTTGGCAAGCTCCGAGATCGTCATGTGGTTGGCGTCAAGTCCTCGTTCCACCATACCTTGGCACTTGAAAACTTGTTGCTCCATTGCTTCGAGTCTTGTCTCCACGCTTCCGGTCCTTCTCGGCCCCTCAACATCACGCATGTGCAGCACCCCCTCATGCAACTCCATGGTTTTGGGGTGGTGCAGCACCTCCGCAAGGTAGGGGTTGATGACCTTCTCGAAGAACTTGTCCTTGGGGGTGTTGGAGGACGCCATGATGATCTAGATCTGTCAAAAACAAGAGCTCGAAACGAAAACAGAGGATTTCTGCGTGATATAGGGGTCAAAACCTTCGGGAGTATATATAATGAATTTTTCCCAAACGAAAGGAGTAACCCACAAGAAAACGGAGTCCAGGGGACACATGAGGTGTCCTCGAGGCAGGGGGGCACGCCCTCCACCCTCGAGGATGCCTCGTGTCTCTTCCGGACTGCGGTTTATTTTTCTATTTTTCTAAATATTCAAAAACGGAGAAAAATTGCCTTTAGAACTGTTTTGGAGTCGGTTTACTTACCGTATCACATACCTCTTCCTTTTCGGAGGCTGAATCATTCTGGAAAGTGTCCCTTATGTATTCCTCCGGGGTTACAGTTTCAATAATATTGGTTTCAACATTTATAGGATTACCTGAGATATAATGTTTGATTCTTTGACCGTTCACCACCTTCGGATTTGTGCCTTCGAAGTTGTTGATTTTTATGGCACCGGAGCGATAGACCTCCTCGATAACGTAAGGTCCTTCCCACTTGGAGAGAAGTTTTCCTGCAAAAAATCTTAAACGGGAGTTGTATAGCAAAACATAATCACCTACGTTAAACTCACGCTTTTGTAGTCTTTTGTCATGCCATCTTTTAATTTTTTCTTTAAATAACTTGGCATTCTCGTAGGCCTGGGTTCTCCATTCATCGAGACAGCTAATATCAAACAGCCTCTTTTCACCGGCAAGTTTGAAATCATAATTGAGCTCTTTGATAGCCCAATATGCCTTATGTTCTAGCTCAAGAGGTAAGTGACAAGCTTTTCCATATACCATCTTATATGGAGACATACCCATAGGATTTTTGTATGCAGTTCTATAGGCCCATAATGCATCATCTAGTTTCTTGGACCAATTCTTTCTAGACCTATTAACTGTCTTTTGCAAGATTAATTTCAACTCCCTATTACTTAGTTCTACTTGACCACTAGTCTATGGGTGATAAGGTGATGCAATTCTATGGTTGACATCATACTTAGCAAGCATCTTACGGAAAGCACCATAAATAAAGTGTGAACCACCATCAGCCATCAGATATCTAGGGACTCCAAACCTCAGAAATATAACTTCTTTAAGCATCTTAATAGAGGTGTTATGATCAACACTACTAGTTGGAATAGCTTCTACCCACTTAGTAATGTAATCAACAGCAACTAGAATATGTGTGTAACCATTAGAGGCAGAAAAAGGTCCCATATAATCAAAGCCCCAAACATCAAATGGTTCGATAACAAGTGAATAATTCATAGGCATTTCTTGACGTCTACTAATATTACCAATTCTTTGACATTCATCACATGATAAGACAAACTTACGGGCATCCTTGAAGAGAGTAGGCCAATAAAAACTGGATTGCAATACCTTGTGTGCAGTTCTGCCTCCCGCGTGGTGTCCTCCATAAGCTTCGGAGTGGCACTTGCGTAGGATCTGTTCCTGTTCATGCTCAGGTACACAACGTCTAATAATACCATCTACTCCTTCTTTATAAATATGTGGGTCATCCCAAAAGTAATGCCTCAAATCATAGAAGAATTTTTCCTTTTGCTGGTATGTGAAGCTAGGTGGTAAAAACTTAGCAACAATGTAATTAGCATAATCAGCATACCATGGAGCAGTACGAGAAGTACTTATGACAGCTAGTTGTCAATCAAGAAAGCTATCATCAATAGGTTGTGGGTCATCAAGTATATTCTCTAACCTAGACAAGTTATCTGCTACGGGGTTCTCAGCTCCCTTTCTATCAATAATATGCAAGTCAAATTCTTGCAGCAAGAGAACCAATCTAATAAGTCTAGGTCTAGCATCTTTGTTTTCAATAAGGTATTTGATAGCAGCATGATCAGTGTGAATAGTTACTTTAGAATCAACGATATAGGGTCTAAACTTATCACAAGCAAATACAACTGCTAAAAATTCTTTCTCAGTGGTAGCATAGTTTCTTTGGGCACTATCTAGAGTTTTGCTAGCATACTGGATAACATTCAATTTCTTATCAACTCTTTGCCCTAGAACAGCTCCTACAGCATAATCACTAGCATCACACATAATCTCAAAGGGTAAATTCCAGTGAGGAGGCTGGACAATAGGTGCAGAGATCAATGCTTTCTTAAGTATTTCAAATGCTTCTAGACAATCATCATCAAAGACAAAAGGAATATCTTTTTGTAAGAGATTAGTCAGAGGCCTGGAGATTTTGGAGAAGTCCTTAATGAACCTCCTATAAAACCCGGCATGACCAAGGAAACTTCGTATACCTTTGATATCCTTAGGGCATGGCATCTTTTTAATAGCATCAACTTTAGCTTTGTCAACTTCAATACCTCTTTCAGAAGTTTTATGTCCGAAGACAATGCCTTCATTAACCATAAAGTGGCACTTCTCCCAATTCAAGACAAGGTTAGTGTCTTCACATCTCTGCAAAACTCGATCAAGGTTGCTTAAGCAATCATCAAAAGAAGTTCCGTAAACGGAGAAATCATCCATGAACACCTCAACAATCTTTTCACAAAAATCAAAGAATATAGGCATCATGCATCTTTGGAAGGTAGCAGGTGCATTACATAAACCAAAAGTCATACGTCTATAAGCAAAGGTACCGAAAGGACAAGTAAAAGTGGTCTTTTCTTAAACCCCTTTTGACACAGGTATTTGAGAGAAACCGAAATAACCATCTAGAAAGCAGAAATGAGTATGTTTGGATAACCTTTCTAGCATTTGATCAATAAATGGCAAGGGGTAATGATCTTTCTTAGTAGCTTTTTTTAACTTACGGAAATCAATTACCATCCTATAACCTGTAACTATTCTTTGCGGGATCAATTCATCCTTATCATTAGGGACAACAGTCATACCTCCTTTCTTAGGAACGCAATGGACACGACTTACCCACTGACTATCAGCAACTGGATAGATAATACCTGCTTCTAGGAGCTTTAGTATTTCCTTCCTCATCACTTCTTTCATCTTGGGATTTAACCGTCGCTAATGATCAATAACTGGTTTAGCATTTTCTTCCAATTTTATCTTGTGTTGGGATGTAGTGGGACTAATGCCCTTAAGATCATCCAGAGTATATCCAATAGCAGCTCGGTGCTTCTTCAGAGTTTTCAATAACCTTTCTTCTTCCTGCTCTGAAAGGTTAGCACTAATAATATCAGGATATATCTTCTTTTCATCAAGATAAACATACTTAAGATTATCAGGTAAATGTTTTAGTTCAAACACGGGATCACCCTTGGGTGGAGGAGGATCCCCTAGGATTTCAACAGGCAAGTTATTTTTCAATACGGGTCCCTGTGTAAGGAATATTTCATCTATCTCCCTTCTCTCATTCATATGCATATCATTTTCATGGTCTATAAAGTATTGTTCTAAAGGGTCATTAGGTGGCATGGCAATAGAAGCAAGACCAATAATTTCATCTTTACTAGGTGGCGCCTTTTCAAGGGGTTGTCTACGGAATTTAGCAAAGTTATAACCATGAGACATATCCCCTAATCCGACAGTGACAATATCTTTCACGCAGTCTATCTTGGCATTAACAGTATTCAAGAAGGGTCTGCCAAATATAATGGGGCAAAAAGCATCTTGTGGGGAACTAAGAACAAGAAAATCAGCAGGGTATTTAACCTTCCCACACAAGACTTCAATATCTCTAACAATCCCAACTGGTGAAATAGTATCTCTATTAGCAAGCTTAATAGTAACATCAATCCCTTCTAACTCAACAGGTGCAATATCATGCATAATTTCATTATACAAATCAAGAGGGATAATACTCGCACTAGCACCTACGTCACATAAACCATGATAGCAATGATCTCCTATCTTAACGGAAATGACAGGCAAGCCTACAATATGTTTATGTTTATTCCAAACATTAGGTTTGGCTATTCTAGCAGACTCTTCTTGGAGGTAAATGACATGTCCATCTAAATCTTCTACCAAGAGATCTTTAACCATAGCAAGACTAGGTTCAACTTTAAATTGCTTAGTAACAAGTGTAGGTGTTCTAGTATTACTCTTACGAACTACAGTTGAAGCTTGAGCATGATCCTTTATCCTAACAGGGAAAGGTGGTTTCTCAATATAAGCGGTAGGTATAACAGGATCAACATTATAAGTGATAGTTATTTCTTCAACTTTAATAGGTTCAACTACTTTTACTTCAATAGGGGGATGGTATTTAAACCACTTCTCCTTGGGGAGATCAACATGAGTAGCAAAGGATTCACAGAAAGAAGCTACTATCTCAGAGTCAAGTCCATATTTAGTGCTAAACTCACGGAAAACATCGGTATCCATAAAAGCTTTAACACAATCAAACTTAGGGATCATACCTGACTCCTTACCTTAGTCGAAATCTCAATCTTCAGAGTTGCGTTTAATTCTTTCCAATAAATCCCATTTGAAGTCAATAGTCTTCATCATATAAGAGCCAGAACAAGAAGTATCGAGCATGGAGCGATTATTATGAGAAAGCCGAGCATAAAAATTTTGAATGATCATTTCTCTTGAAAGCTCATGATTGGGGCATGAATATAACATTGACTTAAGCCTCCCCCAAGCTTGAGCGATGCTTTCTCCTTCGCGAGCCCAGAAATTGTGAATATAATTACGATCACGATGAACCTGGTGTATAGGGTAGAACTTCTGATGAAAGTCCAACTTCAGACGATTATAGTTCCATGACTCCATATCATCGCATAGCCTAAACCATGTCAATGCATCTCCCTTCAAAGATAAAGGGAAGACCTTATTCTTGATAACATCCTTGGGCATACCTGCAAGCTTAAACAATCCACAAACTTCATCCACATAGATTAGATGTAAATCGGGGTGAAGTGTTCTGTCTCCTGTATAGGGATTTTCAAGCAGTTTCTCTATCATACCCGAAGGAATCTCAAAGCAAACATTTTCAATAGGTGCAGTAGGTTGAGGAGCAAATCTTTGCTCTTCTGCTTGGGGTGAAGATACCCCGAACAAGCCCCTCAAAAGATTTTGAGCCATAGTAACAAGTGACAATAAATTTCAGCACACTATATAAATTTTTCCTTACCAAAGGCGCTTCACTCCCCGGCAACGGCGCCAGAAAAGAGTCTTGATGACCCACAAGAGTAGGGGATCTATCGTAGTCCTTTCAATAAGTAAGAGTGTCGAACCCAACGAGGAGCAGAAGGAAATGATAGGCAGTTTTCAGTAAGGTATTTTCTGCAAGCACTGAAATTATAGGTTACAGATAGTTTTGTGATAAGATAATTGGTAGCAAGTGACAAAAGGTAAAAGTAAATAAGGTGCAGCAAGGTGGCCCAATCCTTTTTGTAGCAAAGGACAAGCCTGGACAAACTCTTATGCGAGGTAAAGCGCTCCCGAGGACATATGGGAATTATCGTCGAGCTAGTTTTCATCACGATCATCTAATTCGCGTTCGGTACTTCGATAATTTGCTATGTGGGTGGACCGGTGCTTGGGTGCTGCCCTTACTTGGACAAGCTTCCCACTTATAATTAACCTCTAATGCAAGCATCCGCAACTACAAAAGAAGTATTAAGGTAAACCTAACCATAGCTTGAAACATATGGATCCAAATCAGCCCCTTACGAAGCAATGCATAAACTAGGGTTTAAGCTTCTGTCACTCTAGCAACCCATCATCTACTTATTACTTCCCAATGTCTTCCTCTACGACCAAATAATGGTGAAGTGTCATGTAGTCGACGTTCACATGACACCACTAGAGGAGAGACAACATACATCTCATCAAAATATCGAACGAAGACCAAACTCACATGACTACTAATAGCAAGACTTCTCCCATGTCTTCAGGAACAAAAGTAACTACTCACAAGACATAATATTGTTCATGATCAGAGGGGTATTAATATGCATAATGGATCTGAACATATGATCTTCCACCAAATAAACCAACTAGCATCAACTACAAGGAGTAATCAACACTACTAGCAACCAACAGGTACCAATCTGAGGTTTGGGTACAAAGATTGGACACAAGAGATGAACTTGGGTTTGAGAGGAGATGGTGCTGGTGAAGATGTTGATGAAGATAGCCCTCCCCAAGATGGGAGAGTTGTTGGTGATGATGGCGGTGACGATTTCCCCCTCCCGGAGGGAAGTATGCCCGACAGAACAACTCTGTCGAAGCCCTAGATTGGTTTCCGCCTCGGTTCCGCCTCGAGACGGCGGCGTCTGGTCCCGAAAGCCTCCTTATGATTTTTTCCAGGTCAAAACACCTCATATAGGAGAAGATGGGCTCCGGGGGCCTGTCGGCTGGCCCTCGAGGCAGGGGGCGCGCCCTGGGAAGGGGGGCGCGCCCCCCACCCTCGAGGCTAGTCGGTGGCCCCTCCTGTGGGTTTCTTTCACCAGATATTTTTTATATTTTCCGAAACGATGTTCTGTGGAGTTTCAGGGCTTTTGGAGTTGTGTAGAATAGGTTTCCAGAGTTTACTCCTTTTTCAGCCCAGAATTCCAGCTGCCGGCATTCTCCCTCTTCATGTAAACCTTGCAAAATAAGAGAGAAAAGGCATAAGTATTGTGACAAAACATGTGTGAACAGCCCATAATGCAATAAATATCAACTTATAAGCATGATGCAAAATGGACGTATCATCCATCTACAAGCGATGGACGTAAATCCATGCTAGGATAGGGCCGCACCACCGTCGTCGCCCACCACCCATAAGTGCCACCCAACCCCAAGTTTCCCAAAGCGGTGCCTTCAAGAAGGGAACGTCGTCGTGAGCGCCGTCATCGCCCAAAAAAGTTAGGGCTTTTGCCCGGGAGACCTAGGGGAAGGTGAAGTGGGGAGATCAGTCCATACCGACGCCTCCAAGTAAGGGAACGGCGCCCTCAGGCGTCACCGTCTACGTGCCCGGTCATGGCCGGCCAGGGATTTCACCTGAACTAGATCTCCGCCATCAGTAGTGCCTCCTGTACAGAACCGATGACCAAGAGGAAGCGCGGCCCGACCAGGCTGGCCCACACGCGAAACAGGGGATGAGGGGAGGCGCCAGATCGCGCGCACCGACCTCCGCAGAAGCCGATGTCGGCCGCCGACGACCACCAGATCCCACCGCCCGCGCGGTAGGGACACCGGATCCACCGCCCGCACGGCTGCTAGCCGGCCGTGCCTTGCTAATGGAGCCGCCGCTCCAGATCCGGGGTTCCCCACGCAGGAGCAGGTCAAACGAGGCCATGCCGCCACCATCCTTGGCGCCCCGGGCTTGCCCGACGCTGCCTCAGGCGGCGGCGAGGAAGGGAGGAGGGGTGAGGAGGAGGGGCGGGTAGGGTTGGGAGGAGGAGGAGGGGTGAGGAGGAGGGACGGGTAGGGTTGGGCGGAGGAGGGCGGCTAGGGAGCTAGCTTAAATATGGGAGAGCACAATCTTGGGTTGTTTGGAGTGTGTTTCCTTTACAATGGATAATTTGAATGTCAGAGAAGTGTATGTCATATATTGGTGGTGTTGTCGAGATGACTTTTATTCAAAGGGATAGTGGGAATTTAGCATATGTGAGAGAGCAGCTTGTGGACATTAACATGGCCTGTCATGGTGAAGATTTGACAGGAAATCACTGGTTGTATTGGTTATTTCTTGGTATGAATGTTTAAGATGGGCTGAGAAGGTTAGGTAATGATGGAAGTGTGTATTTTATGGAGATATGCATTATAGAACAGTAGTGTTGTCGATATATTTGTTCAGTTAGAGGAGAATGATGATGAATATGGACAAGACAATGATTTTGAAGGTGGAGAAGAAAATAATTCAAAAAATGGACATCAGAGGTCACAAGAGCACAATAATAGTGATGGGGAAGAAGAGCATGAAGATTGTTCTAATGAGGATGACCTATAGGATTCTTCTTATGAGGATGGGCATGAGGATGTTCCCGAATTTCCTAAAAATGACTAACCTAAAACTGAAACTACTCCTGACAAGGGGGGCTCACCCATAATTCAAAACCGCCTTTGACCGTGTCCACGCCAGCACCCATTCGAGGTAAACCACCCAGTGACTGTTTTTGCCCGATATTGAATTGTTTAGAGGGGAAAGGGAACAGAAATAAAGATCCAAGGGTCATGTGACCCACCAATTTTTTTTAGTGTAGTAAAATGGACTTTTTTCTTTTAAAAAGTGCTAATACAATGTAAATAACTGTTCACAAATTTTTTCTAAAATATCTATACCATTCAAAACAATGTTCATGAGATTTTTTTTTAAAATGTTCATGCGTTCAAAAAAATATGTTCACGACATCCAAAGGAAATCATACAATGCAATGTCCACATAGTTCTTTAAGATTTCTTATACCATTCAGAAAAATGTTCACGCATTTTAGAAAGAAAAAATGTCATCACATTTTAAAAAATATTATAAAATGCAAAATATAATGTTCACAAAATTGTTTCAAATGTTTCTTACCATCCAATGGTCAACATGTATTTAAAACATTTTAATATTTATTCAGAAAGATGTTCAAATATGTTTGAATAAAATGTTCATCAGATATTTGAGAAATGTTACGCGTGTATAAAAAAATGAACAATGTGCAATGAAAAAAATAGACAAGTCTTAGAAAAAAAAGGGAAAAGGGAAAAAAAGAACGAAAGCCAAAGTGATCAAAAAGTAGAAACAAAAAAGAAAAAAATTACTACACGAGAGGATCTAAAACCAGTCCATATAACTTTCCTCCTGTCACCAACAAGGTTGATCTCCTGGTCCCTTCGCACGCAACCGTCGGTCCGACCTCGTGCGGGAGCCGGGAGGAAAGAGTATTCCCATTGTTTTTTCAAATCAGCACAACAACAAAACCATAGAAAAGAAATATGCGCCAACACGTCTTGCATAGTCTAGTAAGGAAAAAGAAGCCGCAAAAGCTGATATCCTGTCAACAACCTAATCCATGAACCTACAGGATGCCATCACCAGGTGCCCACAAAAGAGTAGCAACATTTGGACGCCTTGCATAGTCTAGTGATAACATTATGGGGTTATTAATTTTGAGGAATTTGCTCATCAATACATATCTTGGGCGGCTAAAAGGCTAGCTAACTACAACAGTCAGCAGCTTCGTTACGTATAGACTAATGGCGCACTCCACATCGAACTTGGCGTTCTCGGCGTTCAACGGAGACTTCACGCCTGCCTTGCGGAAATCGTAATCACAACCTCGAGGGACGTTCGGCATGGAGCCGAGGCTCTTCACCGCATCACCCAAGTTTCCCGACCATATGCCCTTGGTTGCCTCGTCGAACAGGCTCATAGCTCCGTAGTACAGCTTGTCGCAGTAGGCTAGGCTCTCTTGGATCTTCTGGCCCCTGTCCCCAGCCATCTAGGCGGTGATGCGCTTGCGGGTGTCCACAGTCGTCGCACTGGCGATCCTAGTGGCGATGATGGTGAGACCGCGCTTGTTCGCTGTAGCGCTTTCCATGCTGGCCTGGAAGAACTTGATGCAGATGTTGTAGCTGTTAGCGCCACCGAAGCGCCTGCACGTGTCTTCTAGGATGGAAGCGTTGGACAAGGCGAGGGGCAGGAGGAGGACGAGAAGCAAGAGAGCTTGTGACGTCCTCATGGCTTTGCTTGTCTCGAGGTTGATCAACCAAACTATTGGTTGGTGGTATATTTTCCTCGGAAAAAATCGGTAGCTGGACGGTATATATAGAAGAGTGTCATCTAGAACAACAAACATGGAAGGACGATATATATATATATCTCAATGTTGAAGGACCTCGGAAGACCATTTTAAAAAGTCTACTATTAATTAAAATTTATTGCTTGCTTATATATACATCCCAGCTATTCTGCAACCCATTCCTAAATAAGCTATTCAGGAACCGTTCCTAACTGCTCGAAAACAAATAAGCTAACTGTGCGTCATATACTAGTTAACTGCGGGGCGAACTTTTTTCTGGCACTGTTTTTTTGCACTATTTTTATCATAATTTTTGAACCGTTTATCGGAATGATGCAAATGACATACCGTTGGATAGCTATTGAATAGGCGGAACTTCTGTATGTAGACCATTCCCCCAAATCCTTACAGTTTTTAAACAAAATCAAAAAATAGAAATTCTTCAAACGCGTTTTCTGTGTTTTTGTGAAAGAAATTTTCAAACCGTTTGTCGGAATGCTGCGTATGATACACCATTGGAAACCAATGGATTAGCCCGAACTTTGGTATATAGAACTCGTTATCAGATTCACCACGGTTTAAGAGTAGTTTTCAAAAAACTAACGATATTTTTGTCATCC